>PVHT021183520.1:6697966-6748107 GCA_004024745.2 Catagonus wagneri | reverse complement strand
GATCGTTAACCCACTGAGCAAGGGCAGGGATCGAACCCGCAACCTCATGGTTCCTAGTCGGATTCGTTAACCACTGCGCCACGACGGGAACTCCCTTTAAGCCACTTTGAGTTTATTTTTGTGCATGGTGTGAGAGTGTGTTCCAGTGGGACATCTTTTTTTTTTTTTCCTCTTTGTGTGCCATGCAGAAGTTCTGGGGCCAGGAATCAAACTTGCACCACAGCAGCGACCCAAGCCACAGCAGTGGCAGTGCTGGATCCTTAACCCATTGAGCCACCCGGGAACTCCTAAACTTTTTTCTTTAACAACTACACACACACACACACACACACACACACATTACCTTCTAGCTTCAAAATAACAGCCCTGGATCCTTACATCTACATAACAACTATTGCTTGATTCGCAATTTATAGTTTGCAAAGTGATATCAAATCCATTCTTATTTATTCCTTAACTTAGCCTTATAAAATAAATATTCTTATTAACCCCCATTTTTTTGTGTTTTTTTTTAATTTTTAGGGCCACACCTGCGGCATATGTAGGTTCTCAGGCTAGGGGTCTAATCGGAGTACAGCTGCTGGCCTACACCACAGCCACAGCAACGCCAGATCCGAGCCATGTGTGTGACCTACACCACAGCTCACAGCAATGCCAGATCGTTAACCCTCTGAGCAAGGCCAGGGATCAAACCCGCAACCTCGTGGTTCCTAGTTGGATTCGTTAACTGCTGCACCATAATGGGAACTCCTAACCCCTATTTTTCAGATGAGAAAATTGGGGCTCAAAATGGTTCTGAGGTTTGTCTGATAGAGTAAGACTCAACCCTAGATCTTTGCAGTAAGTTCTTGGCCTCTTTCTAGTATTTCACGCCTTTTGAAACACCTCAGTGCCTACCAATGTATTTGCATTTTCTGTTTTAATTGTTACAATTCATAATGTGCTTTATCAGGAATAACCATTCTGAGACATCATATAGGTGCTTAGCACATTGTGGACACCTAACTGCTTCTTAAGCAACTCTAGGAGTTCCCACCGTGGTGCAGGAGGATTGGCAGTATCTCTGCAGTGCTGGGATGTGGGTTTGGTCCCTATCAGCACAGTGGGTTAAGGATCTGGTCTGCTGCAGCTGCAGCTCAGATCTGATCTCTGACCCTGGAACTCCATAGGCCTTGGGGTGGCCAAAAAATAAAAAAAATTTACAAAATGCCCCCCAAATCCTTAAAAAAATAATAAAAACAACAACCCTAGAGGGAGCATCAAAGGTCCCTGAACTTGGTGCATCCCACACTGAACTGGCCTTTAAGGGAGCAGGGGGTCTTCCCGGGCTGTGTGCTGGGCTACAGCAATGCCCAGGGCAGATGAGATCCTTGCCATCATGAGCTTTACGTGGCACTGGGTGGAGCCAGCTGGGGAGACAGATATGAAATGATTATCGTATAAATATCGTAACTGAGTTGTGGTAACTGCCACTAGGCAGGGTGGAACTAAGAGAGATTAGCAAGGACGCCTGACCTGCCAAGCTTGGAGGTCACAGAAGGCTTCTCAGAAGAAATGATACTACCACTGAGATCCTAAGAGGAGAAAGAGCTGTAAGAAATAGGTAGAGGCCAGGAAGAACTGCTCTGGGAGGGGAAACAGCTGGTGTCAAGGCTTTGCAGTGGGAAGTATCATGGCATGTCCAGGACACTGGAAGAAGGTAAGCGTGGCAGCCAGAGTGAGGTTGAGGTGAGCAGTACAGGTGAGCCCATTGAGGGAGGCAGGGCCAGGTGACATGGGCTCTGGCAGCACATGTGAAGTGTTTTGAATTTCATCCTAAGCCATGGGAAACCATCAAAGAATTTTAAGTGGGAAAGCTTCCTCCATAGTCAAAATGGAAAAGGTTTTTTTGATGTTCTCTTTTACTGAGACTTTCAATGAAACCGATAAACTGAATGGTTGTTGCAGTGAGGTATTTGTATTATAAGCCAGTTATCTCTAAATGTGGAAGTACTTATATTTATAAAGGATTTATAGGCATTCCAGTTGTTTTTCAGGGGGTAAAGAACCCGACTAGTATCCAAGAAGATGAAGGTTCCATCCCTGGCCTCGCTCGGTGGGTTAAGGATCCAGCATGCCCACAAGCTGCAGCATGAGTCCAAGATGCAGCTTGGATCCAGAGTTGCTGTGGCTGTGATAGGCTGGCAGCTGCAGCTTTGATTTGCCGCTCCTGCCCCACCCCCACCCCAGCCTGGGAACTTTCATTGCTGCAAGTGTGGCCCTAAAAATAAATAAATAAAAATAAAATATTTATAAAGTGTTCACACCACCCCGCAGTTGGGAAAATCTGGAAGAAAGCACGTTAATCCCTAAAATCCTCTGAAACCAATCCCTCCTATACCGACTGACTATATAGACTTTTATACTGACTAGAGAGAATGGACTGGAAGAGGAACAAGAGCAGAAGCAGGGGACTAATTAAGAGACTAACCTAGTGCAGATGGGGATGATTGCTTGGACTAGAGTGATGACAGAAGAATTGGAGTGAAGTAAAGTGATGGATTCAAAAGAAGTTTAGGGAGGAAAGTTATGAAATTAAAAGACCAGAGGAAATTAAAAAATACCTTTAGACAAGTGGCAATGAAAACACAACCATTCAAAATTTATGGGATGCAGCAAAAGCAGTTCTTAGAGGGAAGTTCGTAGCCATATAGGTTTTCCTTAAAAAACAGAGAAGAAATTGCAAGTAAACAACCTAATCTACCAGCTAAAAGAATTAGAAAAAGAGCAAACAAAACCTAAAGTCAGCAGAAGGAAGGAAGTAATAAAGATCAGAGAGGAAATAAATGAAAGTAAAAGATCAAGGAGGAGTTTCCTTTATGGCTCAGCAGGTTAGAGCCCAGTATAGTGTCTATGAGGATATAGGTTTGTTCCCTGACCTCGCTCAGTAGGTTAAAGATCTGGCATTGCTGTAAGCTGTGGCTTAGGTCACAGATGTGGCTCAGATCCCATGTGGCTGTGGCAATAGCTGGCAGTGTAGCTCCGATTTGACCCCTAGCCTGGGAACTTCCATGTGCTGCAGGTGCAGCATAAAAAGACAAAAAATAAAATAAAATAAAATAAACCTGCATCAGATCAAAGCTCCTTCTTTATTTATTTATTTAGGCCACGACCTTGGCACGTGTTCCCAGGCCAGGGACTGAACCCATGCCATTGCAGTGATAATGCTGGATCCTAACTGCTAGGCCACCAGGGAACTCCCAAAGCTCCTATCCTAATTACACTTTTTTTTAAAGGAAATACGGATTAAAGGAACAAGTTAAGTGATGTGCAAAATCCAGACTGTGGAACATTCTGTAGGATGTAGTTTCCCCAGTAAATCAATGCATGATAAAGGGAGTGAAAGGGGCCCTTATTGGGGGGGGGGTGACTCAAAGGTCATATGTGGAGTTTAAATTCCTTTTTGGAGTAAACTGATTATATGGTCTATCTTTGCAATGATTAGGGAAATTTAAATAGTAGATGATTTTAGGGAATGACTCTTAATTCTGTTTGTTGTAACGTTGGCATAGTAGTTACTTCTCAGCAATGCAGGCTGAAATACTCATAGGTGAAATGACATGATGCCTGTGATGGACTTTAAAATACTCCTGTTAACAAATACGTGTAGTGGATGAGTGGAGAGCACTGAAGAGCACTTGACAAAATGTTGATGGTTGTTGAAGCTGAGTGATAGGTGCCTGGGGGTTTATTATATTCATCTCTTTACATTTTATATGTTTCCAAAATTTCATATTAAGTTAAAGTTGAGGAGTTCCCTGGTGGCCTAGGGACTGAGGATCTAGCATGTCACTACCGTGGCATGGGTTCAATCCCTGGCCTGAGAAGTTCTGCATGCCATGGTGTAGCCAAAAATAAATACATAAATAAAATAAAATTGAATACACCCCAAAGTGTATGTGTTAATGGTGGGAGCTTGGGGATGGGTGAGGAGGTGTTTGGATAGAAAAAGAAGGAAGAACCAAATGCAAAGTACATTTTTCCCATATAAGATGAATTTTTGTTTTTATTGCTGGTTATATTCATTTTAGCATTACTGCTTTGTTGTCTCAGTTGAAGTCCCTTCTGCCACTTGAAAATAGAGTTCTTACCCTCACATTCACATTTCAAAAAGCTGTCCGTGATTTTGTGTCACCGCTTTTCATTATGCCATTTAGATTTTGTCCCAAAATAGTAATTGAATTACTTGACTCAACTGCTTTGTGACTGCAGGATAAAGACCTTGATTGGATCTTCGGTACTGAGTTGGCTAGCTGATTTCACAAGCCTTTTATTTTAAAATTATCAACAGGGAAAAAAGCAAATAGAGGGAAAACCCCCAAATAACAAGAACTTGTATTTTTAAAAAAATGACTGATATGGGAGACAAGGCACGTAATTAGTTTGAGATGCAGGGCAGTGAATCAGAACCAACAGCTGCTTAGAGAGACAAATCAGTGGAATGTGAAAATGCATCGCCATAACCTACATTTTTTTATACCAAGAGATTTGCAGCTGACTGTCCGGGGTGACTCATTCCTGCGCTAGGAGGGTGAGGTAATGCTCCTGTGAGGGGTGATGTCATCTCTGTACCTGAACCGCATGCTTCTGTCGCTGCTTGTGGCTCTCAAGGAAAAAGTGCCATCTGCTTTCACAGATGTGGCCTGAAAGACTTCACAGAGATTGGTGCGCGGGGTGGCGGCCATGGGTATGACTCATAAGTAGCCAGTTAATGAAGAGCAGCTATTTAAAAGTGAACTTCAAAGTCATTATCCAGAAATATGACATGATTGAGTATTAAATCATAATGCTTTCCCATTGTTTTGGGTTTTGCACTCTTCCCATTGAATTATGCCTTGGAAGATTTAACTTTTAAAATAGGGCAATTTTGGAGTTCCCACTGTGGTGCGTCGGGATTGGCAGTGTCTTGGGAGCGCTGGGATGCAGTTCTATTCCTCTCCGGGCGCAGTGGGCTAAAGATCTGGCCTAGTTGTTTAGGTCACAACTTCCACTGATCCCTGCCCTGGGAATTCCAAATGCCAAAAAAGAAAAAAATAATAGTAAACTAAAATAAATTAATTAAAAAAGTAAAATAGGGCAATTTTTCACTATATGATAAATCATATGAAATCTTCTTAGCTGCTTAAACCTGACTTTTAATTGCAGATAACTCTGTTTCGTCTCACATTTGGACACAGATAAATTTTAGTTCCTTTTCACTTGACAGATTTTTGTCTATTTTGGATTGGTGGGGTGGCTGCACTGAGGAGCCATTGTGTTCCCTACAGACCTACTGCTTCTTTAAGAGGGAAAAAAGTTGTTTAATGGAAGAGGAAGCAAGTGAAAATAAAGGTTTTCTGTTTACCACAACCCCACGAACCCCGCTTCCTCTTTCTTGTATTGATGCACACTTGCTCTCCTGTTTGTACTCAGCTAGTGCTACTGTTGACAAGACCAGACAACTGAAATACCTACTTGTTAACTTTATCATAATTTGAATTTCCTGTTCTAGTAAATAGAATAGAGACTACCTAGCATAATATGGAAGGTAAAGAACAGGAAATACTTGGTTTTTGAACTGGTATGTAACTTAAAATGGGAGCCCATATTGGCTGAAATACTGTAATACTGTTATCATAGCATGTGTGTGTATGACCTAAATTTGTTTTTTCGTTTTGCTTTGTTTTGATTTTTTGTTTTTAGGGCTGCACCTGAGGCATATGCAGGTTCCCAGGCTAGGGTCGAATCAGAGCTGTAGCTGCCAGCTTACACCACATCCACAGCAACTAGGGATCTGAGCCACGTCTGCGACTTACACCACTGCTCACAGCAGTGCTGGATCCTTAGCCCACTGGGCAAGGCCAGGGATCGAACCTGCATCCTCATGGATGCTAGTCAGATTCATTTCTGCTGAGCCACGACAGGAACTCCCTAAATCTGTTCTTAATGACAGCTGCAGGTTGGACAATCTACAAAAGATAAAAAGAAAAGTTTCAATTATTGAAAATAAAATTATGAATCTGTTATTATCAAGAAATAAAGCAGAATTCCTGTCGTGGCTCAGCAGTTAACAGTATAGCATTCTGAGTTTAATTACAGAACTCCTGCAAGGCTCTTGAGTAACTTTTCTTTTTAAACTCTCACTTGGAAATAATTTCAAACTATGAAAAGTTGCACACTTTTTGGTATGAAAAGTGGCACCAAAAAAGAAAAAGAACCAGTGCTTAGTTCCTGCTCTGGTACGGGGGTTAAGTGACCGCCATTGTCTCTGTGGAGGCACAGGTTCAGTCCCCAACTTGGTGCAGTTGGTTAAGGATCCAGCATGGCTGCAGCTGTGGCTCGGATTAGATGCCTGGCCCAGTAACTTCCATATGCTGTGATGCAGCCGTGGGAAAAAACAAAAACAAAAAACCACAACCCTTATATACCAAGATTTACCTGTTCAAACCTTGTTTTCTTTATCATTTGAGTTGTGAGTGTGTGTGTCTTATCTTCCAAACACCCATACATACTTTATTTTCTTGAAATGTCTAAAGATAAATTAAAGGAGTTCCCGTTGTGGCGCAGCAGAAACGAATCTGACTAGGAACCATGAGGTTGCGGGTTTGATCCCTGGCCTCTCTCAGTGGGTTAAGGATCTGGTGTTGCCATGAGCTGTGGTGTAGGCTGCAGAAGCAACTCAGATCCCACGTTGCTATATTCTTCAAAAATGTCAACGTCAGAGAAGATAAAGTGTGTGGGGAAAAAAATCCAGATTAAAAGAGTCTAATGCGGAGTTCCCGTCGTGGCTCAGTGGTTAACGAATCCGACTAGGAACCGTGAGGTTGCGGGTTCGATCCCTGGCCTTGCTCAGTGTGTTGAGGATCTGGCATTGCTGTGAGCTGTGGTCCAAGTCAGAGACATGGCTCGGATCCCGAGTGGCTGTGGCTGTGGTGTAGGCTCCGATTCGACCCCTAGCCTGGGAACTTCCATGTGCTGCCCCTGAAGCCCTAAAAAAGACAAAATCCAATATATATATCCAATATATATATATATATATTGGATTTCAAAACGAAAGCATAGTGATGCTAACTTGAAGGCCAGCTAGGATTTCCATGGGCAGTGTGGGTACAGGAGGCTGTTTCAGGGAGGGGAAATGACATTGACAATGACATAACTGAATAGTTTCGTTAAATATCATGCTTAAGCAATGACACCTGATTCCCACCCACATGGGGGAAAGTGAACTACAAGGAGGAAAAGGTTGTTTGAGGTCATGTTTAGAGGACTTTGAATGTCAGGCATAGGATTTGGGGTCTTTAGTGAGAAGATAATGGAGAGCTGTTGGAGATTTTTGTATAGTATCATAACAAGCTTAACTCTGCCTCCGAGATTAATCTAGAAGATAACACAGAGGTTAGATTGAAGAAATTTCCAGTTAAGAACTGTAAAGAGGCTATTATAATAGTTCAGGCAGGAGATATAAGGATTTGAACTGCAAAATGAAGGAAAGAAGTGGATTAAAATCTTGGTTTTCAACCTGTCCTCTAGAACTCCGGGACTTTGGGACAAAGCTGGGGGCAGGGTGGCCGAGGTTAGGATATATAAGCTGGGCATCAACCTGGAACTCTTAGTGGCTGAAAAGGTCCCTTTAAGGAAGGGATTCTGCTACTTAAGGAACAAAGAAGTACATACAGTTTTTTTTTTTTTTTAAGACCGACATTGTTTGGAGTTCTCTGTCCTTTAAACTCATGCTTCTCTTATGGTTCCTTTCTCCAAAGTTTTGAGACTTTGAGTCAGGAAAATAAGTTGTGTCATTGAGCTGAAGGAAGTCAAGTTGTGTATATTTTTAAATGCCGGAAGGCCAGTGTCTCAAAGCCGTGTACTAATTTTATCTCTTTCTCAAGGAGCAGGATACCCTTGGTCAAAACCTTTGGAGTCATCCTGAGCTCTTTTCTTTTGCTCCTTCCATACAGGGACCCCACGAGGAAATCTTGTTGGCTTTACCTTTCACTTATATCCCAGATCGAACCACCGGCAGCGCCTCTGCTGCCGCCACCGGCATCGTCATCGCGTGCCTTCTGCTTGCTCTCCCTGCCCCCATCCTCGTCTCTACAGCCTGTTCCCTTCCCTTGTCACGGCCCACTTCGCCTTTAAGGCTTTTGCAAAGGCTGTTCCCCAGAATAGCTCTTGTTTTATTTTTTTATTTCTATTTTTATTTTTTTTGCTTTTTAGGGCCATGCTCATGACATGCGAAGGTTCCCAGGCTAGGGGTCGAATTGGAGCTATAGCCGCTGGCCTGCGCCACAGCCACAGCAACTCGGGATCCTAACTGCGTCTGAGGCCTATGCTACAGCTCACGGCAATGCAGGATCCTTGACCCACTGTGAACGAGGCCAGGGGTCGAGCCCACACCTTCAGGGATACTAGTTGGATTTGTTTTCGCTGTGCCACAATGGGAACTCCCAACTCTTATGTTTAGATTTTGCTCAAATATTACTTTCTGCCTGGAGCCTACCCTGAACTTAACCCCTGTTCCCCCCCACCCCCGACAGTCCCCTCCCCTCCCACGTTCACACTTTCCCTTCCTCTTTATCTTATTTCATTTTTTCTCTATGGCATTTATCACCTAACATACTCTGTAATTATTCATTATGTTATTTGTCTCCCAGCACCAGGATTTGACTGGCAGGGGTTTTTTGGTTTGTTTTTTTAATTTCTTTTGCTCACTGCTATATCTTTAGCAATAGAATAGTCTCTGGCATATAGTAAGCCTTCAATAAACACTGTTGAAAGAAAGAAGGGCCAGAGTTCCCTCGTGACTCAGCAGGTTAAGGACCTATTGTTGTTACTGCTGTGATGCAGGTTCGATTCCTGGCCCCAGGAACATATACATGCCACAGGCTTGACCAAAGAAAAAGGAGAGAGACTGTAGCTCTTAGTTCTTCCTACTCTTACAGTTAAGATCCCTTTATTTATTTTTTAAATTTATTTTAATGTAGTATAGTTGATTTACAATGTTGTGTTAATTTCTACTGTACAGCAAAGTAATTCACTCATACGTTCTTCTTCAGATTCTTTTCCATCGTGGTTCATAGCAGGCTGTTGTGTAGAGTTCCCTGGGCTCTACAGTAGGACCTTGTTGTTTATCCTTTCAGTGTATCATAGTTTGCCTCTGCTAATCCCAAACCCCTAATCCACCCCTCCCCTGCCTCAGCTCCCCCTCGGCAACCACGAGTCTGTTCTCTGTGTCTGTGAGTCTGTTCCTGTTAAGTGCATTTGTGTCATATATTAGATTTCACATATAAGTGATATCATATAATTTCATCTTTCTCTTTCTGACTTCCTATAGTAACCTATAATAGTTCATCCATGTTATAAGCCAATGGCATGATTTCATTCTTTTTTTATGGCTGAGTGATATTCACTTGTATCTATGTAGCACATCTTCTTTGTCTTCCATAAGATCCTTTTAAAAGTTAGCTTTTATTTTAGGTATTTGGGAATAAGATGATCATCCCTTCCCTGGATGGAGACCTCTTCCAGTGGGACCGGGACCGGGAGAGTATGGAAACAGTTCCGTTTACAGTTGAATCACTTCTTGAATCTTCTTATAAATTTGGAGATGACGTTGTCTTGGTTGGAGGAAAGTCTCTCACTACATATGGACTCAGCGCATATAGTGGAAAGGTAAGTAAAAACCTTCAGTTTGGGGAGAAATCAAAATAAATAGGAGCAGAAGAAGTAATTTCTTAAGCTGTACTATTCCTGTTTGAGATTTGCAAAGATTTTCCCCTGAGGATGTCACTTTTCATAAAAGAACTGTGAACTAAAAAAGAGGAAATAGTATTAAGAGAAACTGAATTTATCCAGGATAACAGAAATAAACAGCAGAGCCAGGAATAGCAGGAGGAAGAGGATTCATAACATGGTCTGCTCTGTGCCCAGTGCATTTTGCATATGCGTTATTTTGAAAGCATCCCAGTATTTCTAATGGTTACATTTGAAAATTTCCATTTGGATGAGGAACGCTCTGAAGATTAATAAGAATCCTGATAAGAATAAGTGCTACTACTGATTTATTTCTCTTGTCTGAACTTATAAGAGGAGCCTAGAGGAACATTTGTACCCATTTTACAGATGAGAAAACTGAGACTTTAAAAGGTTCAGAAACCTGCAAGGTCAGATTTGACTTTGATCTGCCCAGCAATAGACATGCTGTTAATAACCTAGGTTTTCTCTAATATTAGCCCTTAGGAGCTAATCTGCTGCTGAGATTGGGCCTTACAATATAATTCCATTATTGTATTTAACCAATTAGAAACATGATTTTAGAAAGGTGAAAATCTCTTTTGCATGCCCTAATACTTTGTTGCCGCTTGAATTACTCATATATAGACTTAAGATTAAAACAAGAAAGAATAGGAAAGAGATCCTTGACCCCTGTGTTTTTCAGACTGGAATGATCCCTTGTCTAAGTGTTAGGCCCATAGCCCCCCCCTTCTTGCTCTTGCAGATGCTTTTCTGCCTTCTCCAGCCACCTGCATCTGTATTGTCTTGAGGAGGCCTTGTGACCCTCTGTTTCCTTCAGTATTCTCATCTGTAAAACAGTGGCATTGAACCCGATCATCTGGTTTTCTGATGATGTGCTGCTACAAAATTCTGGTGTTCTAGCAGGTATGCTTCTTTCCATGAGGATTTCGGTCACATTGTTCTAAGAATCTCCCTTTTTCTTTGAATGAAGATTTGAAGAAGTTCCTTTAAAATACTACAGTTGTTAGAAAGGGTTCATATTTTTAAAAACTAAATAATTTTTCTGTTGTACGGCAACTCTGATTCTTTTTTTTTTTTTGATTTTTAGAGCCACACCTGTGGCATATGGAGGTTCCTAGGCTAGGGGTCGAATCGGAGATACAGCTGCCGGCCTACACCACAGCCACAGCCACGCCAGATCCTTAACCCACTGAGCAAGGCCAGGGATCAAACCCGCAGCCTCATGGTTCCTAGTCGGATTCGTTTCCCCTGCACCTCAACGGGAACTCCCCTGGAAACTCTGATTCTTTTAAACTCACCTAGAATTTTATTCATGATGTTATTACTGAAATATCACAACTAGTTACCCATTTCTTCCACGGAAATGCCCAAAGTAAGACAGATTATCTGAGTCCTTAAAATGAGTCCCTGAAATAAATATTCATCAAGACTTTTCTGGTGGTAAATGTTTCATTTGTGGAGCTGGCGGTAATCTAGCTCATGCCTCTTAATGCTTGGGTTCTTTTTTTACCCATTTCCTCAATTTCTTTTTGCTTTTTATAAATTAGAGTCTTTTGCTGTCTCTGATCTCCCATAACTTGTTCTCTTTCCTAATTTTTTATCTGCCTTTTTAGGTGAGGTACATCTGCTCAGCTTTGGGTTGTCGCCAGTGGGATAATGATGAAATGGAGCAAGAAGAAGACATCCTGCTTCTGCAGCGTACCCAGAAAACCGTGAGAGCTGTTGGCCCTCGCAGTGGCAATGAGAAGTGTGTATTCACCGAACACGGCTGTCGAGGTTTAGGAGAGAAGTCAGACCAGAATGCACTGGCTTTCTCTTTGTGGAGATTTTCTGAACTACGTTGTTTCCCTAAAAGCATACTCTTCTTTGTCTGTGGCCATGCCTGCAGCGTGTGGAAGTTCCTGAGCCAGGGATTGAACCCACACTGCAGCAGCAACCCAAGCTGCTCTGGTAACAACATCAGATCCTTAACCTGCTGAGCCACCAGGGAACTCCATTTTTTAAAAAATTATAGTCGATTTACACAATTTCAGGTATACAACAGTGGTTAAGTTATATATATATGTACACACACACGTATGTAATACACACACATATAATTCTTTTCCAGATTTTTTTCCATTATAGGTTATTATAAGCTATTAAATATAGTTCTGTGTGCTATACAGTAGGTCTATGTTGTTTATTTTATATATAGTAGTGTGTATCTGTTAATCCCCAATGCCTAATTTATCCCTTGCACCCTGGACCTTTTCCCTTTGGTAACCATAAGTTGGTTTTCTATGTCTGCAAGTCTGTTTCTGTTTTGTAAATAAGTTCATCTGTATCACTTATGTATTTCCACATATAAGTGATCTCATGTGATATTTGTCTTTCTCTGTCTTATTTACTTCACTTAGTATGATAAGTTCTAGATCCATCCATGTTGCTGCAAATAGCATTATTTCATTCTTTTTTATGGATAAGTGATATTCTATTGTGTGTACATACCACACCTTCTTTATCTATTCCTCTGTCAATGGACATTTAGTTTGCTTCTATATCTTGGCTGCTGTGAACAGTGGGTACATGTATCTTTTTGAATTAGTTTTCATCGTTTCCGAATATAAGCATAGTACTCTTTTAAGAGAAATGTAGCCCCTAAGTTTTCTTTGCCTTTTTTTTTTTTGCTTTTTAGGGCTGCAGGTGCAGCATATGGAAGTTCCCAAGCTAGGGGTCTAACTGGAGCTATAGCTGCCAGCCTATGCCACAGCCACAGCAACTCAGGATCCGAGGCGTGTCTGCGACCTACACCACAGCTCATGGCAATGCTGGATCCTTAACCCACTGAGAAAGGCCAGGGATTGAACCTGCATCCTCATGGATACTAGTCCGGTTCTTTACCGATGAGCCACAGCAAGACCTCCAGTCCCTAAATTTAAAACAGCTTCATGATTATTAACTTATCCTGAATTGAACTTCTCCATGTACTTCAGGATGTGGTAACCAGGAGGAGTCCTATACAATGACTTAGTCTTAGGTTAATGATATTTTTCATAGCAACCTCACTGATCTAAGTTCTTTGAATGCAGAGAACTCTTAAGACAAAGCTAGTGTGCTTTGTTTCACTTGGGCCTCTTTGACTCCGTGGTCCTCTCTAGTAGGTAGTTTCATGGTTTGTTTGACTACCACCTCAATTTAAAGTAACATTTTCATCTCTCTTCTTAAAAATATAATTCTTCTTAAAGTATAATTTATGTGGTCAAATACTTTTTTGTTTCCTTTTTCAAATAATTAAATTTTTGCATTTAAAATAACATGATTGGATTAGACATGCAGGTTGTAAATCTCATGCTTGATTTTTTTTAAACATGATGTTTAAATTTTAAATTGCTGTGCAGTAAGAATAATTTTAGATCCCATCTTTATCTTTTGAAAGTGAACCAGACTTTCAGATTTTGTCTAATCTGCTGCACTATAATTGTTTCCTTTCTTGAAAACTGTTTTCTCAAATTCAGTAAAGAATGTATTCTGTCTACATTCACTGGACTATGAGTAGGGCTTTGCATCGTCTGCTGGCAACCTGACCTCCTTTATCATGGTGGGATTTTGTTTCATTAAGTGTTTGAGTGCTTGCTGGATGCTCAGCTACCAGTGGAGCAGATGTTCGACCTAACAGAGTATGAGTCACCAGAATGGGAAGAGTCTAAGATCCGTGTTCCTTAAGTATCTATCTTCTAATAGATGTCTGAATTCTAGGGCCATTTTATGTCTAAATGTCACAGCCATTACAGTGTCAGTAGTTAAGTGATTTTTCTGTATGTTATTATAGAGGAAACATCGCTTTACGGATATGAACACTGAAACTCAGGAAAGATTAAATGACTGACTAGCCAGGGCTCAGTCAATAGAGATCTGACATTGGAGCCGAGGCGGTCTGTGACCTTCAGGCTTGGTAGGCTGGGCCACATTGCCCTTCAAGGCTGCATTTTCATAAAAATCTAAAATCAGGAGTTCCCTTCGTGGTTAAGGATCCAGCGTTGCAGTGAGCTGTGGTGTAGGTCGCAGACAAAGCTCAGATCCCGTGTTGCTGTGACTGCGGTGTAGGCTGGCAGTTACAGCTCTGATTTGACCCCTAGCCTGGGAACTTCCATATGCCATTGTTGTGGAGCTAAAAAGCAAAAAAAAAAGGAAAGCGAGACTGCAAGCTCCCTCATTTTAGGGTGACTTCAGCATGTTCTCGGAGTTCGCTTCGTGGCTCAGTGGTTAACGAATCCGACTAAGAACCATGAGGTTGCGGGTTCGATCCCTGGCCTTGCTCAGTGGGTTAAGGATCCGGCGTTGCTGTGAGCTGTGGTGTAGGTTGCAGACGCGGCTTGGATCCCGTGTTGCTGTGGCTGTGGCAAAGGCTGGCGGCTACAGCTCCTGTTAGACCCCTAGCCTGAGAACCTCCATATGCCGCGGGTGCGGCTCTACATAAAGGCAAAAAGACAAAAACAAACAAAAAAACGTGTTCTGAGAAAATTGTCCCAATTTGGAAATGTGAACATTTGTTAATTGTTGAGGGAAAAAAAATCTGTCCCTTAGTTTCCATTGTGGCTCTGTGGAAATGAATCTGACTAGTATCCATGAGGCTGTGGGTTCAATCCCTGGCCCTGCTCAATGGGTTAAGGATCTAGTGTTGCCGTGAGCTGTGGTGTAGGTTGCAGACACAGTTCGGATCTGGCACTGCCATGGCTGTGGTGTAGGTCCAGCTGCAGCTCCGATTCGACCCCTAGCCTGGGAACTTACATATGCCACAGGTGTGGTCCTATAATGACAAAAAAAAGAAAGAAAAAAGTCACACTCTGTTGTCAGGTCACAGCTCTCAGAACCAGTTTCAAAGGATCAGGACAGAGTTATGCCCTCTTGTGGTATAAATCAGCAGCGCGCTCCTTTCCAGAAGATTGTGTTAGTTTTTCCCTTCCTCATCACCAGATTGTAGTGTTTACTTCTTCAACCTAGGAGAGTTCTTTATTATCTGGGCCCTCTATTTCAACGTAAATTTCTAAAACACGCCTTTGTGAATTTAAGGTGGAATTTCAGTGTTGGCCACTTTGAACTTCGGTATATTCCAGACATGGAAACTAGAGCCGGCTTTATTGAAAGCACCTTAAAACCCAGTGGAAACAAAGAACAGTCTAAAATTATTGCTGATGTGGAAGAACAGGAAGCTGCCACACTGGACACCGTGATAAAGGTCTCGGTTGCTGATTGGAAGGTTATGGCGTTTAGCAAGAAGGGAGGACAGCTGGAGTGGGAATACCAGGTACCCGAACCCATCGAGAATTTAGAAATAGGTTTCTTTCTTTCTTAGTTTGACTAAAAATGTTGGGTAGAGGGAAGTGGCTGCCAGTTTGGATTTTTCAGCTTGTTCTCTGTGCCTTAAGAAATTGGGGAGCTTTACATCTGTTAGAAAAAAGTCATTATTATGAAACGTTGAAAGACTGGCGAGGATGTTGGTGAACAGCATACAGCTGCGTGTCTCTGCACACTGTTAATGAGAATGTAACCTGCCATAGCCGTTAACGGAAAATAGCATGGAGGTTCCTCAAAAGAGTAAAAAGGCATGAAGAGAATAGATCTTAAATATTCTTAGCAACACACACACGCAGTAGCTGTTTAGTGATGGATATGTCACTTAGCTTGATTGTGCTGATTATTTCATGATAATATATCAAAATATCAGTTATACACCATCAGTGTATACGTTATTTTTACTTATCAGTTGTATGTCGATAAAGCTAGAAAAGTAAGACTTTAAAAAGAAATTTGTGGTTTGAAATGGTATTTCAGGAATTGAGCTACATATAAGTACTGCTTGAAGCTATTCACATTTCTTGCATTTTCGTTTAGTTTTGTACTCCTATTGCATCTGCCTGGTTGGTCAAGGATGGCAAAGTCATTCCCATCAGTCTTTTTGATGATACAAGTTATGCCACTAATGATGGAGTTTTAGAAGATGAAGAAGACATCGTAGAAGCTGCCCGAGGAGCCACAGAAAACAGCGTTTACTTGGGTGAGTGAATGTCTCTTTTCTAGCGATAGTACCTACTGACATCGAGATTTTACTGCTGCTTTATTCCTCCCTGTTTTAGGGGTCCTCGTAGTAGCTTGAAGTCCTAAGCTCATCCTCTGTCTTAAGATTTATACTAAGATTTCTATTCCTGCAGGGTTTTTTTTCATGTATCCAGTTCTGAAACTTTTCATTGCTCTAGTGTATCCTGTTTCTTAGAGACCTGTATTTAAAAGGCTTAGAGATGTTGCCAGTATTGATGGATCCTCAAAGTCTAAAACTTCCTGTATTTGCATTTGTATTTGCTTCTCTATGAGTTTACTCCTCCGTAAAGATGTGTTTATTTTTTTCCATGCATCTGTCTAACTTATTTAAAATATAAAAACAAAATTCTGGGCACTTGAAACCCTTTAATATGATAAATTTTGAAAACCCTTGAATCTAATCGTTTGGGCTAGTTTTGTGGTCAGATGCTCATACAATTCTTGAAACTTTATCAATGTGCTACCACCCTTTACTCTCAGTGACGCTCAAGAATTTGAAAGAATAACCTGTCACGTGTGTGTTGTGATGGTATTTAATTGAATTGTTAGCAACATCTGTGGAATGACAGGTGTTCGGGTTTTCTGAAGGAAAAGGTTACCTCATTGAAACAATTAGTCTCATAAGATTACAACGATTTCTTTTCTTTGCATTTTCCTACTGGAAGAGTTTTCCAGAAATTACCAAAAATAATTCAGTGAGAAAATTGTAACTTGTGTGTAACTCCCCACCCCAATTTTTGCTGAATAACCTTTGGGTCAAATTTGGGTGCTTCAGGCATGATTCTTTGAAAAGAGCTATGTAGTGCATAAATAAATAACTAGAATTAATCTAATTTTGTTAAATCAAAATGAACCTTTTGAAAAAATATTAATGCTGAATTCTTAGTGTGATTGACAGTGTTCTGTTTGATTCAGGTATGTACAGAGGCCAGCTGTATCTGCAGTCGTCGGTGAGAATTTCAGAGAAGTTTCCTACAAGTCCCAAGGCCTTGGAATCTGTCAATAGTGAAAATGCAATTATTCCTTTGCCAACAATCAAATGGAAACCCTTAATTCGTAAGTGAATTACAAACTTCTGTAGATGTTGTTGAGATCTTAAGAGGCCTAATCATAAAATGTCTTTGCCCTAGTTTTGAGTATCTCAGAGATCGCAACTATTACATACTACATGTTTTCTGATAAACTGGGAAGGTATTTCAGATGTTAATAAATTTTAATTATCATTTAGCAAATGATTTCATTGAAGCAACAGCTGCTTCTCTAGAAATCAGTGTTGAGGGAGTTCACGTTGTGGTGCACTGAAAACAAATCTGACTAGTATCCATGGGGATGCGGGTTTGATCCCTGGCTCCCATTCAACCCCTAGCTTGGGAACCTCCATATGCTGTGGGTACAGCTTCAAAAAGCAAAAAAAAAAAAAAGGAAGAAAAAGAAATCAATGCTGATAAAACATTTCTCTTGACAGCGTAGAAACACTGAAACACTCTTAACCATTCTCTGACCATGGCTTTGTATCATTTAGCCCTTAGCATATTTATATGAAGAATATTTATGAAAAGTTCTGTTTATCACATTGTAATCTTTGAGATACTCAAATGAGTTGAATGTTAGGCCACCAACTTCCTTCAGTTATCTTTCTGTACCTTGTATATATTTTCTATCACATGTATCACATATTTTAATTGTTTAAATGACTCATTTTCTCTAAGACTGTGCTTTTCATGTCATTTGTTTGACTTGCATATTTGAATTGAACTGTGGTTGAATGTCTGTTTTTTTGAGTGAATGAAGCTCACACATTTTCATTACAATCGTAACAGTAAAGATTTACCATTTTCTTTCAGATTCTCCTTCCAGAACTCCAGTCTTGGTAGGGTCTGACGAATTTGACAAGTGTCTTAGCAATGATAAGTTTTCTCACGAAGAGTACAGTAATGGCGCCCTCTCAATCTTGCAGTATCCATATGGTAAGTGCGGTTGCGCTGGGATGGAAAATGCTGTCTTATTCTTCTGTTTATTTTCATTTATTAATTTGAACTTAATAGAATTCGAATATGAAGTAGACAGTTGGAGCGTAGAAAATAAAATGACTTGGGAGTCGGGAGTTCCTGTCGTGGCTCAGTGGTTAACGAATCTGACTAGCAACCATGAGGATTCGGGTTTGATCCCTGGCCTCGCTCAGTGGGTTAAGGATCTTCCCTTGCTGTGAGCTGTGGTGTAGGTCGCAGACCTGGCTCGGATCTGGCATTGCTGTGGTTCTGGTGTAGGCTGGCAGCTGTAGCTCCAATTCGACCCGTAACCTGGGAACTTCCATATGCTTCTGGTGAGGCCCTAAAAAGACAAAAGACAAAAAAAAATGTCTTGGGAGTCAAATACTGTGAATGGTGTCCAGAGGTGCAAAGCTCCAAAGATAGATTGCCAAGGTTTTGCCACATACCCGGGTGGGTACACCCAACTTCACCGTGTCTCTGTCCCTTTATCCGTAAAGCAAGGATACAGCAATGCTAATACCTGCTTACTGTGTTGTCGTAAGGTCTAAATGAGCTAATGCACAGGCAGTCCTAATTAGCACTGTGTCTGCCCAGCAGAATGTGTTCAGTAAGCACTAGTTCTTATTATTAGCTCTCATTTAATTATCAGCATAAATAATATCAGTCTGTATAATATAGAAAATAGCTGATTCCTATAGAGCCATGTGACGGTGCTCTCAAATGAGGTTATTTTAATATTCTCCTCAGTCAGGAAAATTAGTACAAAAGTCAAGAATAGGTGAAATTTGGCATGAAATACATTCCCTTGTACTTAAAGTTAGGATCTATTCAGATATGAAAGTCTTTTGAATAGTTGGATGTAAAAAAATCCTCAAATCTTCCTTAGGCAGAAAGACTCCTCATCAGTTATCCTAGATGCTGGGACAGGGACATTATTGTAGAATTTAAATTGATTTAAAAAAAATAAAAACCAGATAGCTTTAAACTACAAACAGCAGTCTGTCTGATATTGATCAGAATACAAGGCAGGAGAGAATTGTGGAATATGCCCGCATGCAATAAAATCAAAGATAAAAAGACAGGCTGCTTTCTACGGCAAACTCATCTCACAGCCTGAAACGAGCCACAGAGCACGGTGGCGGTGTTTTCCTTTCAGCTTGTGAAGAATGAGTCATGGTAAAATTTGGTATTTTATTGATGCTAAATGACAGTAAAGTTTAAAATCCTTAAAGGAGTTTGAGCACCAGTTCTTTCTTGCATTTCAAAGATTGACTTACTAATGAGATAATGGATGGAGTGGCCCTTAAAGGCCTTTTTTAGTCTTGTTATTCAATAGAAAGAAAATGTGGAGTTCCCGCTATGGTGCCACAGGATCCACGGTATCTCTGCAGTGGCAGGGACACAGGTTCAATCCCCAGCCCGGGGCAGTGGGTTAAGGATCCAGCACTGGGGCAACTGCAGTGTATAGAGTCCAGCTCCAGCTCAGATTCCATCCCTGGTCGGGAACTCCATATGTCGTGGGTAGCCCCAAAAAAGGAGGGGGGGGAATGTATGATGCTTATGGAATAAAGGAAAACATTTGTGTAGAAAGAAGAAAAAGTAGGATAAATGAAGGTGTTGAAATGTGCTAAGGAAGAGATGAAACTTTCGAAAAAAGAATTAGTATTATAAGACATGGGGAATCAGATAATTTTTAGCACTTAAAGGTGGATTTATATCGGTTTATCTTAAAAGAAACCACATTGTAGTCTTTATTTTTGAAGATAACGGTTATTACCTGCCATACTACAAGAGGGAAAGGAGCAAACGGAGCACGCAGATCACAGTCAGATTCCTCGACAACCCGAATTACAACAAGAATATCCGCAAAAAGGACCCTGTGCTCCTTTTACACTGGTGGAAAGAAATAGTTGGGACCATCCTGTTTTGTATCATAGCAACAACTTTCATTGTGCGCAGACTTTTCCATCCTCATCCTCACAGAGTAAGACATGTTTAAAGAATCTAATTTATTTCAAAGTGTTGGAACCACAGAAAACTCAGAGTCTGTGTGTTGGGGTGGGGAGCAGCAAGGGGTATACCTACTTTAGTTTTACTCTAAAATCGTGGCGTTCCCTTGTGCCACAGCAAATTAAGTGTCTGGCGTTGTCACCGCCGTGGCATGGGTTCAATCCCTGGCCCGGGAACTTCCATATGCCACGGACACAGCCAAAAAAAGAAAGGAAGGAAGAAAAATAAATAAATCAATAAAAATCACGGTTGCCTGTGCTTTTGTTTCCGCACCCTTGTCCCTGTCACTCCTCAGCCCTTGGCCGTCTGGCTCTACCCTGATCGTTGCACGTCCCTTTGACAAGGCAAATGCTGTATTTTGTGTCCTTATGATACATACGTTTATTTTTCCCAGTACTACTTATTTGTCAGTGTTATTTTATAGCTTAAGATTGTTACCCAATTTCAATTAAGCTTTGTACTGATGGTGATATTTCCCCACCTTATCAGCAGAGGAAGGAATCTGAAACTCAGTGTCAGACGGAAAACAAGTATGATTCTGTAAGTGGAGACGCTAATGACAGTAACTGGAATGACGTAAAGAATTCTGGATATGTATCACGGTAAGACTCTTATCATAAAATATATGTGTGTGGTGTAGCTTCTGGTAGTAACTGAATCGAAGAAGAAACAGCCATCAATACAGAGAACAAACAGATGGTTGCCAGAAGGGAGAGGGGTGAGGGTGGTGGTTGAAATAGATGAAGAATAGAAGAGTTGTTCATTCAACGTCTGCTCTAAACCTGTGATTATATAATAAATAAGTCACAGGGATGTAATATATAGCATAAAGAATATGGTTAATAACATTGCAGTAACTTTATAGGAATAGATGGCTACTAGACTTATGGTGGTGATCATTTCATAATGTGTACAGATGTCAGATCATTGTGTAGTACACCGGAAACCAGCATAATATTGTATACAAACTATATTTCAGTTAAAAAAGAAGAGAGAGTTCCCATCGTGGCTCAGTGGTGAATGAACCTGACTAGTGTCCATGAGGATGCAGGTTCAGTCCCTGGCCTTGCTCAGTGGGTTAAGGATCCGGTGTTGCCTTGAGCTGTGGTGTAGATCGCAGACGTGGCTTGGATCCCTAGTTGCTGTGGCTGTGGCGTGGGCCTGCTGCTACAGCTCCGATTCAACCCCTAGCCTGGGAACCTCCATAAGATGCAGGTGCGGTCCTAAAAAGACAAAAAAAAAAAAAAGAAGAAATGACTTTTAACTGCTTTTTAAATGTGTGAATATCTAGGTAAATAAAACAGACTTATCCCCTCAGGTTACTTAAACTTATTCAAAGTGATATGTAAGAGGGATAGAAATAGAGTGTTATAAAAGTTTAGAATTATAGCCACTGTGTATGTCAATTATATCTCATTAAAACTGAAGTGAAAAAAGAATTACAGCCACCAAACTGAGCTGGTATTCAGATAACTTTAGTTATCGATGGTCTATCATGATCTGGGCTTGGTACTAATAATACCAAATAATGATTGTTATGTTACTAGAATGTGATATAAATCTCCTGTGTTACTTAATCCTCAAATATTTATTTCTTCTTTATTCTGCTTAGAATAAGAAGTAGAAATATAGGGAGAAATATGCCAATAGAATAGATCATTTTCAAAAGCAGAAGAGGGGAGATCCCTGGTGGCTCAGTGGGTTGAGGGTCTTTCGTCACTGCTGTGGCTCTGGTTACTGCTGTGGCACAGGTTCAGTCCCTGACCTGGAAACTTCCACATGCCGAGGGTATGCCCAAAAGTGAACAAACAAGTAAATACACAATAAAAGCCGAAGAGGGAGTTGCGTTACTTAAAAAGCAGCCCATTCAAATAATTTGAAAGTGAAATAAAAGTAGAGAATCTGTTAGCAGTCTATCAGATGGACAGATTTTGGTGCTTTGCAGAATGAAAATGGTTCTGTGGTTCAATCCATGTAGTTTTCTTATTACATGGATTATTGCTACTTCTTCTCCCTGCTTTTTTTTGGCCACACCCCTGGCATGCATAAGTTCCCAGGCCAAGGATCGAACCTGGGCCACAGCAGTGACAACACCGGATCCTTAACCGGCTGAGCCACAAGAGAACTACTTCCCTTTGTTTTTGTATCATCCTTAGTATTTTAGTGATATGCAGACAAGGAAAAGATGTAGAACCTTACTGCTTACTATCTAGGGTAATGGTTTCATGAACAAAATACTGAAAATTTCAGCTAAAACGTGTTATTTTGATTACCTGTGGACTTCATTTATCTAAGCTTCATTCATACTGTAGTCTCAAAATTTGAGACTTGACCATAATCTGTATGTTTTAGCAAAATGTATGAGGTGAGTAACAAGTGGTAAGAGCTCTAATGCCCTTGCTAATAAGGATGCTAACTAATGCATCAGGGGCCAACACCTCCAGCGAGGGAGAGAGAAGTCGGGGTACACCAGCTCCACGGGCAGTTCACCTCCCAGGCTGTTTGTTGTTCATTCAGCACTTTCGCTGAACAACTGTGTGCAGCCAGTATCTCAGGCTTTGGGAGAAATAAAAAGACTGGGTATAGCTCCTCAAGGAGCTTAAAGTCTCCAGGGGAAGATGTTTCTAGATAAAACAGAAACATCAGAGGAAAAGCCATGACTAAGTCACTGACTCTTTCTGTGATGATTCATGAGGGTGTCATCAATGAGGTCACATTTTAGTTGAACCGTAAATCATGAGTAAGTAAGAGACAGGCAGAGATGGAGGAAGAGTGGGCTCTGGCAGGTAAATGTGTATTTGTAAGGCTGTTGTGAAGAGAATTGGAATAATGTACTCTAAAGTTGAATTGGACTTATTTTCCTTTCGTTTTAATATGGAGAGAACAGCTGATTGTTGGCAAAATGCAAGAGCTCTGTATAGTACTTGATGTTTGTTGAGCGCCTACTATCTTCTTGGTATTATTAAGAGCATGAGCTGTGGATTCAGGTATGAGTTTAAGTCCTAAGTTGGGCCCTTAGGCGAGACGATACTTAAATTTATGGAATCATCATAGCTAAGATGTTCTCTTTTCAAAAGGTGTATCCATTTTCACAAGAGTGTTTTCTTTAATGTAGGAAGATCATTCAGTTGGCCCTCCAGGAGTAGGACATGAACTTCATAGGCTTTTGCATTTGGGGAGATAGATTTGTACTGAAGTACCTTGACTAGCTATTTTTAGGGACACAGATTATTACTCTTCACTCTCTGTGAAGGTAATTGGCCCACGGAGGGTTGGGATCTGTTGTCTTTTGCTCTTAACACTGTGCTCTAACCAGCTGAGCCAACTACTAAATTAGAGTGTGCAAGTCATAATGTAATAAACTTAGCCTTCCTAGGGACACCAAGGATAATCTAATTCAGTCCTCCCCCACGTGGCTGGAGAAGTAACTTCCAAGGCATGCACGCATTCATTCATTTATTAATTCATGCATTATTCCATGTTTGTCAGACTTTCTATTTGCCAGGTAAGCACAGGCTTTGGAAATACAAAGAGGAAAAAAGAAAAAAAAAGAATGCTTTCCTGCATTCAAGGCCCCCGCTATTCAGTGGCAGCAAGGAGAGAAAGCTGTGTATACATAACTGTAAAATATTGGGACTAAGTTTAAAAAGTCCACAGTATTCTGTGCAAAGTGCTCATAAGATGGCCTTATAGAGGTGGTGAGATGAGCAGAATGAACGAAGAATAGAGTTTTAGTCAGTATAAGTACAAAGAGGTAGGCTGACCCCATAGAGCTAATAGCAGAGGCAAAAGCCCTGAAGCTGTGCGCGGGCCTGGTGCAAGTCAGCTGGAATATACAGAGCAGATCAGCGAGGTCAGGCACTAACGGAGGAATCAGACTACGAGGAGGAGGTCCATCCATAAGTGACAGATGGTGAGTTAGCTTCCGTCCAGATAACTTTGGTATTGAGAATAGTGACCGGTGAGGCATCTCGGCAAATTTCACATACCTTTGGTTCCTAGAGAGAGTGCTGACTGAAAAAGCACTTAGGAGTTCCCACCGTGGCTCAGTAGGTTAAGAGCCCAGCATTGTTTCTGTGAGGATGCAGGTTCGATCCCTGCTTGGCTCAGTGGGTTAAGGATCCAGCGTTGCCGCATGCTGCAGTGTATAGGTCTAATATGTGGCTCGGATCCAGTATTGCTGTGGCTGTGGTTTAGGCTGGCAGCTGCAGCTCCGATTCGACCCCAAGCCTGGCAACTTCCATATGCCGCAGGTACAGCCCTAAAAGGAAAAAAAAAAGTATGTAAATATAATAGGACTGATTAAAATTTTTTCCATAAAATATATAGGCACTGACATAAGATTAAAATACATTTTCTAATTGAATACAGAATGCCACAGGAGGTAAAATTTAGAGAATTAAGGATAGAATATTTCGATGGATGATAGAAAGTATTGGATAGGACAGAATAGCTCTAAAGTTGCTATAAGAATAAGTGATTAGAAAGGGAATGTGTAAGTGTGTATATATGACTAGGTCGCTTTGCTGTAGAGCAGAAATTGGCATATCATTGTAAATCAACTGTAATTTTTTAAAATAGAAAGAGTAAGTGATTAAAAGTGATTCTCCAAGAAGCAGAATTTTTTTACTTTTTAGAACATTCCTAGGGAGGTGTTCCCTGCTGGCCTAGTGGTTAAAGGATCCAGCGTTGTCACTGCTGTGGCTTGGGTGACTGCTGTGGCTCAGGTTCAGACCCTGGCCTGGGAATTTCCACATACTTCAGGCTCTGCCAAAAAAAAAAAAAAAAAAGGGAAATATGTTTGTTTCATTTATACAAACAAAAAAATAAAACAATATTATTAGAATTTAAACTACACTATTTATTAAAATAAGTTCTATAAGACTTACACATTTTTACATAAGATTGAACTGATTATTACCTTACTATAAAATTTAAAGCTATTTGCAGGCTTTTTTAAATGTGCTTTTTTTTTTAAGGTATCTAACAGATTTTGAACCAATTCAATGCATGGGTCGTGGGGGGTTTGGAGTTGTCTTTGAAGCTAGAAACAAAGTAGATGACTGCAATTATGCCATCAAGAGAATCCGTCTCCCGAACAGGTAATGAATGGTACTTTTAGTGACCTTGGAGTTGGGACTATATTATCTAATCTCATAAGTAATATGTCCTTCTTACTATATATTTCATAGAGACCAGAGAAAACATAGTTTCTGAGTCCTGTGTTCTGAATTCTGCCAGATAACGGCTGTCTAAAAGATGTGATCTACTTTGACCGCTTTGTATCTGCTTAAAAAAGTCTGCCCTTGTTTGCCTGTTTTTGCTTTTCTTTTTTAGGGCTACAGGTATGGCATATGGAATTTCCCAGGCTAGGGGTCCAATCGGAGCTGCAGCTGATGGCATATGCCACAGCCACAGCAACACTAGACCTGAGCCATGTCTGCGACCTACACCACAGCTCACGGCAACGCCAGATCCTTAACCCACTGAGGGAGGCCAGGGATCGAACCTGAATCCTGATGGGTACTAGTCAGATTTGTTTTCACTGAGCCCCAGTGGGAACTCCTGCCTATTCTTAACAACTCAGGACTTTTCCTAGAGTGAATTTTAATAGGTATAGACTTTGATACACAGCATCTTTTAAAAATAATCTGTATCGGAGTTCCCATCATGGCTCAGCAGTTGACACACCCAGCTAGTATCCATAAGGATGCGGATTTGATCCCTGGCCTTGCTCAGTGGGTTAAGGATCTGGCGTTGCCCTGAGCTGTGGTGTAGGTCACAGACATGGCTCGGAATCTGAGTTCCTGTGGCTGTGGTGTAGACCGGCCGCTGCAGCTCCAATTTGACCCCTAGCCTGGGAACTTCCATATGCTGTGGGTGCGGCCCTAAAAAGACAAAATAATAATAATAATAATAATAACCTGTATTTATCGTGGAAAAAAGAGAAGATATTAAAACAAAAACCATTTGTGTCTACTCGATTCAGTAATAAACAGTTTTAACATTTTAGAGTATTTTCTTTTGATTTTTTTATTTCTGGTCATAAATTTAGTTGATAGCAAAGTTATCAATGCAATTTAGTTTTGTCTCTTGCTTCATTTGTTGAATCCTCAGTACTTTCCATGTATTAAGAGTATTTTATTGAAATGCTAAAACATATTAAAAGTATCTTATGGTTAGATAACAGTCCAGTCAATACACATGCCATATCTTAACGATTTCTTACTGAATATTTAGGTTTCTAATTTGTTACAATTAAAAATAACTTTATGGTGTCCATCTTTTGTATAAAATTTTGATCACATCTATTTCCTTAGGATAGATTCATTAGAAGTAGAATTTGTGGTTCCAAACAGAGTGATGTTTAAAATGATGGGCTTGGAGTTCCCGTTGTGCTGTAGCAGAAACAAATATGACTAGTATCCATGAGGATGTGGGTTCGATCCCTGGCCTTGCTTAGTGGGTCGGGGATGCAGTGTTACCATGAACTGTGGTGTAGGTTGCAGATGTGGCTCGGATCCCGAGTTGCTGTGGCTATAGCATAGGCCAGCAACTGTAGTTCCGATTCGACACCTAGCCTGGGAACTTCCATATGCCGTGGGTGCAGCCCTAATAAAAGACAAAGATGAAATAAAATAAAACGATGGGCTTTCAGTAATACCTTCCTTCTCATCTACCGTGGGAAGCTCCTATGGATCCTTGATTAAATGTGTAGTAATTGCTGGGCTGTCTTCCTAACTAATACTTAGACGTGCTGTCCAGCAGATAGGGACATGGAAATGGAACGATCTGAGTACCATGGGACTATTTCTTTCCTTTGGTATATCATTTTTGAGTAGCTTAAATGCTCACACGTACAAGGCACCACATAGACTATAAAATGAAGCAAGGCGTCTGCCCTCAAGAACCTATAACTATTTGAGGCTTTCGTGTATATACTCAGATAACTGCAATGCAGGGGAGACTCTGACTGGTAGCTTAGCTTAGTAAATAACTTGTCATGGAGAAAACGCAGATGTGGCCGAAAGATGGTCAAGGAAGGCGAGCTTTATGGAGGTGGTGGTGTCTGCGCCATGTTCAAGGGCAGCCGGTCCCTCAGTAGACACACACGAAGGGGAGGGAAGGCCAAGTACACAAGATGGCCTGGGCAGAGGCTTTCGGCAAACTCACAGAGGGGACATGGAGATTAGTGAGGGTTCTGGCGCCAGTGGACCAAGGGTAAGAATGGAGAATGGAGGGGAGTACGGAGGAAGGGATGGAAAAGATGGGTGGAAGCACCTTAAATGACAGACAGAGGAGTTTAGATTTTATTCCATCGACAGTTATACCTTTGAGCAGGAGAATGACTCTATCCAAGTGGAGGTGGTGTGTGGATGGCTGTTATGAGGAAAGGGTCAGAGATAGGCGTGTTCATTTAGATTTTATTTGTTTGTTGTTTGGTTCATTTGTTCACGTGTTTATGTATGTATGTGTGTATTTGTTTATTTAGTTGCAGAGGTTCAGTCCTAAGATCTAGAACATTAGTGCGGCAGAAGTGGGGACGGCTGTGAAAGGAATGAATATAAGGAATTGAAAAGGAGGAGCCGATAGGATTTGGTCACCGAAGGTGGAGAGATCAGACATGTTGCCAGAATTCGTAGGCTGGGGACGATAACAGAATAAAGCACAGAGAGGAAAAGTGGGAGGAGCTGGCTGTCTCTTGAGGGAGGGAAGAGGATATAATTTATATTTACCGTGTTGTTTCAGGTGATAGTGGGACCCTAGAATGTGAGCTTAGATCATCAGAAAATCAGAGCAGAAGATCAAATCCGGAGGCTTTTTTGTGAAGCATCACTGCCTGTGACAGTAGTTGAGGCTTCACCAGACAGGTGCTTGTTCAGGCCTTTCAGCTTGTTGTCTGCACCTTGTCGGGGTGGGCTTTCTGCATCCTCCTGAGCTGCCATGCTGAGCTCTCTTTTCCAAACCCTCCACTTAGGTCTATTCATCCCCCTTTGATTAACACGCATTAAGCAGTTCTCTTTAAGGGTCTGTGGTCACTCATTTTTAATCAGCTAAAGAAAGTTTTATTTGAGGAAAGCAGTGCAACGACTTGTAGCACTTATTTCCAGAAGAAGAAAAAAAAAATCCTAAAATACGTATATATTTTTTTAATACAAGACTCACTGTGTGGCTTTTTAGAATCGTGCCACTGGGCTGGCTCTTTTGTTTCCAGGTTTAGAATCAAGGGAGAATTTTAATTTCTTATTTTTCAGTATTGGAGGTGAGGGGTGCCTCACAGCTTCCTTGTTTCTCTGTTTCAGGGAATTGGCTCGGGAAAAGGTAATGCGAGAAGTTAAAGCCTTAGCCAAGCTTGAGCACCCAGGAATTGTTAGATATTTCAATGCTTGGCTGGAAGCACCACCAGAGAAGTGGCAAGAAAAAATGGATGAAATTTGGCTGAAAGATGAAAGGTAAGCTGGTTAGTCGTAGACTTACACTTTATTTCTTTCAGGCTAGCTTATTTGCCTATATGAACAAAATATCCTTTCTGTAACTTTAGAAATGATTTTTTTAAGACAAGTAACAGCCAAGTTTACTGTTTCCTGTCATCGTGTTTTGGAAAGTTGTCTAGACTCTTGTTTTTGGGGTTTGCTTTTTTTTTTTTTTGACTGCACCTGCAGCATGTGAAAGCTCCCTGGCCAGGAGGGATCAAACCCACACTGCAGTGGCCGCCTGTGCCACCACTGCAGCAACGCCAGGTTCCTAACCTGCTGACCACAAGGGAACTTCCTCTAGTGACTTGTTAAGTGAAAAGTTGATTTGGTTTTTAGAACATTAATTTTTTTTCTTTTTTGTCCACAACATGAATTTATTGGTAGACAGGGTGCCAGTGACTTGTAATTCACTGACAATTTATGGTAGCCTTTCTCAATAAGAGATATTACCTGCTTTTGTCTCCATTTTTTATTTAAAGTTTTTATTTAGTTTCTTCCTTTCTTTCTTGCCATGCCTGCAGCATGTGGAAGGTTCCCGGGCCAGGGATCAAAGCCACAACATAGCAGTGATCTGGGCTGTTGCACTGACAGCACTGGAACCTTAACCTACTGTGCCACAAGGAAACTCTTTAGTTTCTTAGTAGTTAGCAATATACAACTCCTTTCTAAAGTAGTTTTAAACTATTTGTACTGAAAAATATATAAATGTAGGCAACCTGAAGATAATTCTTATGTTAAATATTCTATGCTCTAGGAAGGAAGGCCTCATTAAAAACTACTAAATGAGAACATGGAGTTCCCAGGTGGCAAAGTGGCTTAAGGAGCTGGCATTGTCACTGCTGTGGCTCAGGTTGCTACTATGACATGCATTTGACCCCTGGCCTGGGAATCTCTGCACACTTAGGATATGGCAAATAGTAAAATAAATAAAATAAAATAAAATAAAATAAATAAAAACAAAAACTACCAAATGAGAACAAAAAAGGAAGCAGGCTGCATATAGACTATTTACAAAACAGCTGGAGTGAAATCCTTGCCTAAAAGTACCAAACACAGCCCAGAGCCACAGGAGGTATCTAGTTACAGTGACACTTGTTATGCAGGCCAAACCATGGAAGGACCAAGTGAAGTGGCCCCGTGTCTCAAGGCCCTGTGAGCTGCTGCCTAATTTGGCTGGGGGCCTTCTCAAATCACAGCCACTGTGGGGTCCTGGCCTTAGTCTTCCTTTGTGCCTTGTGTTTTATGCAAAGGTCTTGGCTACTCTTGGCATGACAGTCCCAGATAACTGTTTCAAGTATAAAATCCAGTTTTCTAAGTAAGTGGTGGATGGACTGTGGTGTTCTTTGTCTCCTGTAGCATGTTTTCACTGAATCTCTATGTTGTCATTCGGTAACTGGCTTTCTATTATAGTTGAATCATTAAAAACAAAGGATATAGGAGTTCCTGTCATGGCTTAGCGGTTAGGAACCCACCTGACTAGTATCCATGAGGATGTGTGTTCAATCCTTGGCCTCACTCAGTGGGTTAAGGATCTGGCTTTGCTGTGGCTGTGGCGTAGGCTGGCCGCTGCAGCTCTGATTGGACCGCTAACCCGGGAACCTCCATAGGCCACACATGCGGCCCTAAAAAGCAAAAAAGCAAAAACACAACAAACTAGAAATAAAGGATGTACTTATAACGCTGTAAATCAACGACACTTCAGTAAAAATAAACAAAGGCCTGTAGTTCACAGAATTTCATTAACAGCCTCACTCTCATCCCTTCGTATTTCTCCCACTTTTAGCACAGACTGGCCACTCAGTTCGCCTAGTCCAGTGGATGCCCCATCTGTTAAAATACGCAGAGTGGATCCTGGCTCTGCCAAGGAACATATTGAAATCATAGCTCCTTCCCCTCGAGGCAGCAGGTCTTTCTCTGTGGGCATTTCCTGTGGCCAGACGAGTTCATCAGAGAGCCAGTTCTCTCCCCTGGAACTTTCGGGAGTGGAGCACGGAGACGCCAGCGAGTCGGTGGATGCAGCCTGCAACCTCCAGGACAGCTGCCTCACAGACTGTGAGGTGGAAGACGGTACCCTGGACGGCAGCGATGAGGGGCACTCCTTTGAACTTTGTCCTTCTCAAGCTTCTCCCTACGTCGGGTCTAGGGAGCGAACCTCCTCTTCCATAGTGTTTGAAGATTCCGGCTGCGACAATGCCATGTCCAGCAAAGAAGGGCCCCAGACGACCCTACCGCCTGTGGGCAACCACTGTGCTGATAAACTCATTGCACTCCAGCTTTCCAGCAGCAGGTCTTCCTCTGAACCTGCTCTGTCTGTTTCCCCTCCAAGACCGACCACTTTAAGCTTGGATCTCACGAGAAACACCACGGAAAAACTCCAGCCCAGTTCACCGAAAGTGTATCTGTACATCCAGATGCAGCTGTGCAGAAAGGAGAACCTCAAAGACTGGCTGAACAGCCGCTGCGCCATCGAGGAGAGAGAGAGGAGCGTGTGCCTGCACATCTTCCTGCAGATCGCCGAGGCGGTAGAGTTTCTGCACAGCAAAGGGCTCATGCACAGGGACCTCAAGGTCTGTATTCGCACAACATCACCCAAGGGTTTCCCTGTGGGCTTTTGGTTTGGCTTGGGGTTTTCTGGCTTTTCATCAAGTCATTTAGTTATTTTTTTTCATGGGAGTATAGTTGATTTGCGATGTTGTGTTAGTTTCTGGTGTACAGCACAGTGATTCGGATTGATGTATCTGATATATGTTCTCTTCAGATTCTTTTCCATTGTGTGTTATCTCAAGACTGACTGTTGAATATAGTTCCCCGTGTTATACAGTAGGTCCGTGTTGGTTATCTCTTTAATGTAATTATTTAATCTTAGCCATGCATGCAGCATGTAGAAGTTCCCGGGCCAGGGATCAAACCTGCGCCACAGCAGTGACCCAAGCCACAGCCGCGACAACACCAGATCCTTAGCCCACTAGGCCACCAGGGAACTCCCGATTATCTGTTTTATAGATGGTGTTTATATAATGTGTATCTGTTAATCCCAACCTCCTAATTTATCCCTCCCCTCTCTCTTTCCCCTTTGGTAACCATAAGCTTGTTTTCTATGTCTGTGAGTCTGTTTCTGTTTTGCAAATAAGTTCATGTATATCTTTTTTAATAGATTCCACATATAAGTGATATCATATATTTTTCTTGTCATTCTGAGGTTTTGTGATTGAGAGCAGTACTTGCAGAATTTTTCAGAGTTGTTTTCGTTTTGTTTTGTTTTGTCTTTTTAGGGTCGAACCTGCAGCATATGGAAATTCCCAGGCTAGGGGTTGAATCGGAGCTGTAGCTGCTGACCTACACCACAGCCACAGCAATGCAGGAACCGAGCCACATCTGCATAGCTCACGGCAACGCCAGATCCTTAACCCACTGAGCGAGGTCAGGGATGGAACCTGAGTCCTTGTGGATCCTAGTTGGGTTCATTACTGCTGAGCCACAATGGGAACTCCCCAGAATTTGTCGGTTTTTAACGAAGTATACTTACGAACAGAGGAGAAGAAAGATGTCAGCAGCAGAGGTCTGGGAAATGAGCCTGTAGGGGACTGTGGCAAAAATAAGAAGGCTCTCATCTTTTTTGTTTTTATTTTTTATTTTTATTATAGATGACTTACAATGTTCTGTCAGTTTCTGCTGTACAGCAGAGTAAGGCTCTCATGTTTTAAAAACTTGGGGCAAATTGTGAATTCTCCTCTGTAATGTCAAATTAGTGTCCATTTTACAGGAAAGAGTATTCACCATCTCCTGATGGAAAAAAAAATCTTTGTGTAGAATCTACCATGTGCAGATCTATCATTTTTCCTCTGGTTCTCAGTAACACTGACACAGGTCCCTTGGGGCCCCCAGGCAGCCTTAGTACAAGGGACCCAAGTGGGAGGAGAGACTATGTTCCTTCATTAGCCAGCTCTGAGCTGGGGCCAGTCTCCAGGCTTTGTGCCCTTCATTCCTGAACCGCTTAGACTTTGGGGAAGGAGGTGAGAAGCTGGATGGTGAAATGTAGCGAAGGGTTAGCCAGGTGACTGTTTGCAGCTCTCAAACCTGTGATTCTGTTTTCAATATATATGCTGTTGAATATGATGGCAGTGCAGTATGCTAGATTACAGAAGATTCTTACTAGAACATGCAGTATTTCCTGAGTATGTATTTCTGAAATAGGTGCACGAAGTTTGGATTTAACCAATTTCTACCTTATTCCATTTGATCATAAAGATTATCAGCAGGTGTATCATGAATATCTAAATATTTTTCTGTTCAAATATTTAAATTTTTGATAGATTCGGACTACTTCTGAGTATTTTCAGTTGTGTTTTATAACCACAAACTTGTTTCAGGCACCACAGCAGCTATTTGGATGAGTTATTTTCTTCGAAAATCAGTACTAGGTTTTTTTTTTTTTTAAATCCTTGAGCATATTTTAAGAGTTTGGATAAGAATTAGAAGTAATTCTTGTTTTCCAAAGTAATTATTACTGAGTTATATATAATCACTGTGCTTCCGTGATTTCGGTATGGGCCAACCCAGATTGGTAGGAATTATTCTGCACTGAATGAAAAGCTCAGAGATGATTTATTTTTGTTGGAAAGGAGAAGACAACCAGGAGGCCAGGCACCCCTCCCTCACCTGAGAGTGTGCTGGCTATAGGAGTGTGGTAAACATTTATCAATTGGCGAGAAACAATTCACTGATACACACATTCTTCTTGTACTTAATACTTGCTGGACCCACAAAATGTCAAGCTGAAAGACAGTATAATTATGTTTTTATAAATTTTGTATATTCTTCTGCTGATTTCATAACGTTAAGGAGATATTGGTGAATATCTGGGACAGTGTTGTCTAAAGGTTTTTTTTTTCTGTATTTGTCCATACACCAAAAAATTTCAAGAAGAAAATTAATTTTCCCTTTAAGTTTTCTGGAAATTAAAATGTTTATTTCTTCCTAAAGATAAATTCCTTTTTTTAAGATTTCTGGTAAGGTTACGAGCCAGGGCTGGAATCAGTGAGAATCACTTTTAGAGTTCCCTGGTGGCTCAGCAGGTTAAGGACCTGGCACTGTAACTGCTGTGGCTCAGGCTGGTGCTGTAACTCAGGTTTGATACCTGGCCTAGAAAGAATTCAGTGATGCAACTGCACCTAACGGCAGGGGAGGATAGGAAATGGTTAAAAGAAGGGAGTGCAGTTTTTTTGACGAGCAGCACTATTTTACTCAAATACCCTTCTCAATGAAGCCCTCTCTAATCACCCTTTATAAAACTGCACCCAACCCCCAGCTCCATGCACTGTTTCCTCTCTTCCACCTTCATTTTTCCGCCTCCATAGTACTTAACACTGTGTCACAATCTATGTATGGTTTACTTTTTTGTCTTGTTTCTTGGAATGTAAGCTCCATAAAGGCACGGATTCTTAACTACATTCTCTCTCTCTCTCTCTCTCTCTCTCTCTCTCTCTCTCTCTCTCTCACACACACACACACACACACACACACACGATTTTTAGTGTGCCAGAAAAAGTTCCCCCAAGATTTTTCTTTCCCAGCTGAAAAGCTGTGCGTTCTCTTCATTCTGACCTGTCACTGACCCAACATTAAACCTTCTAGGTCCTCTTTCTCTTTTGTATTTTGGTCACGTTGACATCAGCACTCCCTGGCCCTTGATTCTCCAGACTGACTTTCTAGGCTTTTCTCTCTCGCTTTTTTTAGGTATGCACTTGCGACATATGGAGTTTCCCAGGCTAGCAGTGGAATTGGAGCTGTAGCTGCTGGCCTATGCCACAACCACAGTCATGCAGATCCAAGCCAAGTCTGTGACTTACACCACAGCGCACAATAACACCAGATCCTTTACCCACTGAGCGAGGCCAGGGATCGAACCTGCATCCTTATGGATACTAGTCAGGTTCTTAACTTGCTGAGCCACAACAGGAACTCCTAGGCTTTTCTCTTCACCCTAGCTACAGTGGGGTTTTCTCAGTTCCTTAAATCCACAGTGTCCTCATAGAATCTGGTATTTCTCCTCCTAATTCTCATCACACTTGAATTATTTATCCTCTGGGCTCCACAGGGAGAGGAGCCATGTCTGCCTGATTCACCTGCTAGACCCTTAGCACAATGCCTGATGCAGTTTTCTATCCTTATATCATTTTATTTGGCATGTTCTTTTGTTTGCAACTCTGAAGTATTTATACTAGTTTAATCAAAAAGAGAAATCTATTGTCTCATGTCACCGAACGGTCCAAGATTGAAGTAAAGCTTTGTCCAGGATCAGGTAATAGGACCAGAACCTGGTCCCCGCCACCCCCACCAACTCCGTTTCTTATTTCCACTTGCAGGCAGGCTTTCCCTTCTGTCTCAGCATAGCTGCCAGCAGTCCTCGGGGCTCCGTGTTGTAGAGGTGTGGGCGAGAAAAGCATCACTTTCTCCCACTGCTGATCAGAAGTCCTGGATTTTCTTCTAATTGATAAGCCAAGGACAGTTAGTCATCCTTGGTCTCTTGGCTGGAGGCAGGGACCGTGCTGACTGGCGTCTGCCACCCCTGGATGCAGGCGCAAGATCACTTTCATGGAGAACCTCAGGGTGGCCGCTTGGAGGAAGGGAGTTCCCAGAGTCAGGATGCTTCTGGAGGAAGCACGGGGGTTGGGCAGATGCTGGAGAGAAACGTCAGCTAGTGTCCTGTAAATACAGGTGACACCAGAGCACGAGAGGGAAGGAGGCAGCAGAGTCTATCCCCATTTCTCGTACAAGGTTATTTGTGGGAAAATAGGAGGCATGGCTGTACCTTTTGGTTATATGCACTAAATTAGTTATTTCAAAGTCCACACTGCATGATGCCATTGGAATTTGGGAATAAAATGGCTTTTGTCTGGCAGGATTTGAAGCCCAATGAAAGTCCATTTTCTGAGCTAAGTGACTTCCGTGTCCCCTTATTTCAAGGGCTATGAATGGTCATGTTAGCTGGGGCTGGAGTAAACTCTGAGGGAGAAATGGTATATTTCCCATCAGGGATTTTGAGTTTGAGGAGCCCGTGGTTAAATGTATCCTATAAACGGATGTGTGTGCAAGCTTAGAACTAGGGCTGCTGGAGTACATGGGCCGCTGGTTCTTATTCTCCTCGTCAGCCTGCTTTCAGACAGAGACCGGAAGATCAGTCCGTGTCATTCATTCACCAAAAAGCAGTGATTAGCTATCCTAGGGCGAGAACTGGGCGCGTGGCGGTGGAGAGAAGTCCTTTTCTCACAGAGCCAAGGCCGCCTGGGTTTCAATCCTAGTCGGGTAGCCTTGGGCAATTTAATTACTTTCTCTAGGCCTCAGTTTTCACATCTGTGGCTTGGGGGACTCTTAGGACTAAAAGGGTTGTGAGTATCCCATGAGTTCATAGTAATAAACTGCTTAGATCAGCTGCTGACTCGTTGCAAGTACTATATATGCATTTGCTGTTATTATTACCGGTATCATTATAATCATGGCTTAGGTCATAACTGTAGAGAGACTTGCCGCGGGAGAGCGTGTGGAATGATAAGACAGAGACTTAGGGGGAGTTCCCTTCGTGGCTCAGTGGTTAACGAATCCAACTAAGAACCATGAGGTTGTGGGTTCGATCCCTGGCCTTGCTCAGTGGGTTAAGGATCCGGCGTTGCCGTGAGCTGTGGTGTAGGTTGCAGACGCGGCTCGGATCCCGTGTTGCTGTGGCTGTGGCGTAGGCCAGCAGCTACAGCTCCTGTTAGACCCCTAGTCTGGGAACCTCCATATGCCGTGGGTGCAGCTCTACATAAAGGCAAAAAGACAAAAAAAAAAAAAAAAAAAAAAACAACGATGGAGACTTAGGGACCTTAGACCACAGAGAATGTGAATCTCTAGGAATTTACTTAAATAGATGTTTAATAAATACTCCTTTTGGATACGGCTCAGATCTGGCGTTGCTGTGACTGTGGTGTAGGCCTGCAGCTATAGCTTCAATTTGACCTCTAGCCTGGGAACCTCCATATGCCGCGAGTGCAGCCCTAAAAAGTAAAAAAATAAATAAAATAAAAAATAAATACTCCTTTTACTACCCTTGCCTCTTCTTTACTCACAGTACTTGTCTAGCATCAAAGGACTTCTTTTAAAAAAAATTTTTTTTATTATAGTTGATTTACGGTGTTCTGTCTGCTGTAAAGTGACCCAGTTATACCTCTGTATATGTTTTTTTTCACATTATCGTCTATCATCTTTCATCACAACTGGATACAGTTCCCTGCAACTATACAGCAGCTTCTCATTGCTTATCCACTCCAAATGCAATCGTTTACACCTACTAATCCCAGACTCCCAGTCCATCCCACTCCCTCCCCCTCTGTCTTGGCAACCACAAGTCTGTTCTCCAAGTCCGTGATTTTCTTTTCTGTAGACAGGTTCATTTGTGCCATATATTGGATTCCAGATATAAGTGAAATCTTTCTGATTTACTTCACTTAGGGTGAGAGTCTCTAGTTCCATCCGTGTTGCTGCAAATGGCATTATTTGTTCTTTTTTATGCCTGAGTAGTATTCCATTGTGTATATGTACCACATCTTCTTAATCCATTCATCTTTTGATGGACATCTAGGTTGTTTCCATGTCTTGGTTGTTGTGAATGGTGCCGCAGTAAACACAGGGGTACGTGTATCTTTTTCAATGAAAGTTTTGTCTGGATATATGCCCAAGAGGACTGGTTTTTATTTCACATTAGCCCATTGCAAAGAGAAACATCTCGGGTCTTTTTTTTTTTTGCTGCTGGTGGTTTTTTGCCTTTTGGTTTCTGGGAGTTTTTTTTGGCCACAGCATGCAGTGACTTGATGTGGGATCTCAGTTCCCAGACCAGAGATTGAACCTGGGCGACAGCAGTGAAAACGCCAAGTCCCAACCACTAGAGCACCAGGGAACTCCCCTAGTGTTTTGTATTTATTGTCTGTGGTCATTTAAATAACTGTCTTCACTTTCTCTCCTTCTGCATACACACCCACCGTGCTTTTGCCTGTTTTATTTTTTCCAGCCTTCCAACATATTCTTTACAATGGATGACGTGGTCAAGGTTGGAGACTTTGGATTGGTGACTGCAATGGACCAGGATGAGGAAGACCAGATGGTTCTGACCCCAATGCCGGGGTACGCCAGACACACAGGACAAGTGGGGACCAAGCTGTATATGAGCCCAGAGCAGGTGAGCTTTGTTTTCCTTCTGAAGTAAAAATAGGTTTTTAGTTAGCTCGGCGGTAAGCTAGATGTACCATCTGAATTTCTACCCATGCTCTATTTAAAATGCCCAGTAAAATAAAATCTGGAAATGAAAAGTTGTAGCAGTGCTCTGTAAGCAAAACAGCGAGGGGTGCAATTCCTACAACCTTCATAGGGAGTGGAGTGAGAAAACCACTAACATGATACATAAAGTTGCTCACCCTCCGAACCAGAACCTGACAGCAACCAGAAGTTTAAAAAGAGACTTTGAATGTCCTCATCCCAAACTTAATTCTAATTCATCCTGTGTGGACTATGTAGGGTCTGTTTTCTGAACCGGCTGCAGGCAGCGTTCCGATCTGCTCTCTACAGTAAGCCACAGGCAACTTGCAACATGTACCATGGCGGGAAGTAGAGGGGGAGTGGCTGAGATATGTTGCCCTTCGGATGCTTAGTCTCCAAATAAGAAGCGTGGTAAACGGGACAGACACTAGAAGGGCGGTGGGAGCGGGGCGTCCTGGGAGCTCAGCACAGCACCCCCGGCCACCGAGCTGATAATACAGGCTTCTGCACGCTTAGGGTCAGTGTACCCACACTCTCCAGTCAGTGCCTGTTTATATGTGTAAGCATGACCGAGAGCTCAAGAATTTTTCTTTTGGGGTTTTACCAGAAGAAATTTTCCAATATTTGCCATATTAGAGATTAAAACAGAATTTTATAAAATTATAGTAATTCAGTTAAAAATAACAGTATTAAATCTATCACAGCTTCCAGATTTTTTTTTTTAATGGCGTTCCCATTGTGGTGCAGCAGAAACGAATCTGACTAGTAACCATGAGGTTGTGCATTCGATCCCTGGCCTCGCTCAGTGGGTTAAGGATCCGGCGTTGCCGTGACCTGTGGCGTAGGTCGCAGACGCGGCTCGGATCCTGTGTTGCTGTGGCTGTGGTGTAGGCCAGCAGCTGTACCTCCAATTCGACCCCTAGTGTGGGAACCTCCATATGCCACGAGTGCAGCCATAAAAAGCAAAACAACAAAAAGGGTCTGGCATTGCTGTGAGCTGTGGTGTAGTTCGCAGACGTGGCTAAGATCCCATGTTGCTGTGGCCGTGGTGTAGGCCGGCGGCTACAGCTCTGATTCAGCCCCTAGCCCGGCAACCTCCATATGCTGCGGGTGTGGCCCCCCAAAAAATTGTTTTAAAAAAGGAGTATTTGTATATAAGGGGCAAGATGCAATAAAGTTAACCATTTTTCCTGCTTCGGCAAGGATGTTTTAAGTCAAAGTGTTTGTTTCTTTTAAACTATAGGTACATAGCACTGAAGAACAGTTACTGATGATAGTTTGATTCGGTACCTTGATTTTATGCTAAGATTCAGTGGTGTCAACTTAGAGAAAAGACGAATCATGTCTTAGTATTATGAAAATATCCTTGACTTTGTAGATCTCCTGAAAGGGTGGTGGGATCCCCAGGTACCCATAGACCACGCTTTGAGAACTGATGGATTAGCTTATCTTCAGAAGGTTCTATCAGCAACCAGTCATAGGAATTGGCCTTTGAGATGAAATTGGCCTTCATTTTATTGTTGTACGGTAGGCTTTTAGAGGCTTGAGTTGTTTATAGGACTCAAATGTTTTCTTTCTCATGTGTAACATTTTCATTTATTTAATTAAAAGCGTTATATATTTATTTATTTATTTATTTATTTATTTTGTCTTTTTGACTTTATCTAGAGCCGCACCTGCGGCATATGGAGGTTCCCAGGCTAGGGGTCTAACAGGAGCTGTAGCCGCCGGCCTTCGCCACAAAAGCATTTTTTAAAAGAAACCTTATACTTGGACATCTTAAATCAAAAAGATAAAGGAAAAATAGTCTAGACATCTTAAATCAAAAAGATAAAGGAAAAATAGTCTAAGTATTTAGGCAGGGGAAAAAAAGGCAGATTACAGCTTCAAGAGCTTATTTTCTATAACACTCAGTCCTAGAAGACAAGAAAGCAGTATGTTCAGTTTTGGTGAAAAATATCCGTGAACCATAAATCACCTGGCCATGTGGTTATCTGGCCATGAAGTTATTCATATAAAAAATCAGGCATTTTCAGAGAGGTAAGGATTTAAAAAGAATCTTAAGTAAAAAAGCAAGGGACAGCAATGCGTGCATTGTGGGTAAAGGATATGTATTTGCTTATGTTTACAGAACGACCTCCAGAAGAATATGTAGGAAACAAATGGTCATGGGGCAGCAGGCAGAGGGAAGTGACTGGTGGAGACTGAGGGGATGAGGGACGGCGGGAAGGGAAACCGGAATACTTCTTTTTTGAATCATGTGAATGCATTACCTCGTAAAAGTGAATTTAAGAAGGGGTATGTTTGTTTAGGATATTGTAGTGACTTGTAAATTTTGCTATTAGGAGTAGCACTGTGACAACCATCCCTGTATACAAATTTCTGCCCATGTGTCCTCCTACCCTGGGGTGGGTGAAATTAAATAGGAACATTAAGTGGTAGTAAACATTTATTGCCAAGTTGCTTTTCATGAGCAAGAACTGACACTTTCCGGATAGCATAGGAGGCGTCCTCTTCACTGCACCCCGATAGCTCTGTTTCGAACATATTCCCTTTGAATCCTTCCCTAAGCCCCAGAAGGAGGGAAGGGAAGGGAGGAAGGCGTTGCAGCGCCAGGCGGTCTCTGGAACTTTCCACCCGGTGTTCTATTAGAAGAGAGGCAGCCTGGCTCTTAGAAGAACCAGGGAGACAGGTGTCAAGTGTAGTTCAGAGAAGAAGTTGGGAAGGGTTTGTGGTCCCTGACAAGCACTCTGTGATTCCCCCAGCTGAGAAATGCTGGTGTGAGCCTCCCAAGATGACACCCTGCTTTGGCCTTTTTCAGAAGTCAAGTTATGGGCCTTGAGTCATGTTCCCAAATGAAGGGGTTCTGCTGAGTCCCTGGAGGTCACTTTTAATTTGAATGAGGCTTTGTTTCATTAGAGTAGTTGGGTTGTAATTCATTGGTCCATTTTACCAAATCAGAATTTATTGAGGGCCATCTCTCTACTTAGCCCATTGCTGGGTGGTGGGAAAACAAAAGAAGCCGTTCCCTCCCCTCCAGGACTTTATCATCTAGCTGTGACGAATAAGAAATACACACATGAAAAAATGCAACCAAGAATGCAAAGAAGTCCATAATTAAGGGCCGTAATGAGGGCTAACCACCATTGATTAGTGGTTTGGAGTAATGAAGATTTTCTCATAAAAATAGGTGAGGACTAAGATGTTTAGAAATGAGAGATTTGCTTTAGATAGTGCTCGCTTTGAAAACCTCCCCCCGGGGGTAGTGGAGCAGCTTTCCTGGGCTCCCACAGACTTGTTTTTTAGCATCGCAAGGCTCCAGGTTTCCGCAGGGCCAGTTTGACTGATACATATCTCAGAGCTGTACCTGAGCTTCCTCTGTGATGCTGAGTGATTTAATTACTCTCGCTGTGATGAGTTGAAGAAAAGGGGCTTGAGAGATGATTAACTCTTTGCTAACATTTTTACACACACAGTTTAAACCAAGAAATGGCTGAGTCAGCGTGGGGGTTCACTCACGCCCTTACTACGGTCTCCGTTAATGTTTTTCTAACATCTCTTCTTTATTGGGGATTTCAGATTCATGGAAACAACTACTCTCATAAAGTGGACATCTTTTCTTTAGGCCTCATCCTGTTTGAATTGCTGTACCCATTCGGCACTCAGATGGAGAGGGTCAGGGTAAGTTCGCCCCTCCTCAGAAAAGGAAGAAAATACTCTTAGCTTTACAAAAGAAAGAGTTTTAAACGAAGACTAAGTTACTCAATACCAGCAGCCTAGTTAACTGCAAGAGGTCACATGAGCGATACAGGAAGAATTTGCAGACTGGTCCTTGTGGCTTAAATTCATCATAACCTAATAATATTTCGCACTGAAATCTGCAAGAGGTGGGATCTCAGGGGGGATCCCAGGGTGAAAGAGTGGGGGCGATGGTAGGGTTGGGGCCACAGTGGGTCAGAGAAGAATTTCCCAGAGGACAAGTGGCCACACACTCATACGCTTAAAAGCAGGCAAACTGAGCATAATCAGGGTTGGTTTCCTTCTCAAAAGAAACTGTGGCCTTTAAGGAAGATAATACCAAAAGCCTCTTAAAAGTGGGCCTCTGCCACACTCCTCCGCAGCCGCCGTAAGTAGCCAGCCTCAGCTCTCCTCGCTGTTGTCCCCGCGTTTGCTTCCGTATTTCCAAAGTTTATACTGTTATTGCCGCTTCTTAATTTATAAGTTTTAGACCTTATCAATTGACTGCTGGCCACGGTAGAAGAAGATAGATATACATTTCCCACACAGAACCAAAAACATCCCCAAGTGTTCTGTACAATAAATGGGGGAAAAGAAGACAATTTAAAAAATCAAAGTAACCGAATTTTAGAACACCATGGGTAAAGGCCCTAAAAGCTTACAGGAAAAAATAAATAAATGAAGGAGTTCCTGTCGTGGCTCAGTGGTTAACGAATCCGACTAGGAACCATGAGGTTGTGGGTTCGATCCCTGGCATCGCTCAGTGGGTTAAGGATTCGGCGTTGCCGTGAGCTGTGATGTAGGTCGCAGACGCGGCTCGGATCCCACGTTGCTGTGGCTGTGGCGAAGGCCGGCGGCTACAGCTCCTGTTAGACCCCTAGCCTGGGAACCTCCATATGCCGCGGGTGCGGCTCTAGATAAAGGCAAAAAAAGAGACAAAATAAATAAATAAATAAATGAAGTGGGTCCAACACGTGTAAAGGATTAGGAGCCATATGGCATCAATTTATGTACTTAGGAGTTCCCGTTGTGGCTCAGTGGGTTAAGAATCCGACATAGTGTCTGTGAGGATATAGGTTCGATCCCTGGCCTCACTCAGTGAGTTAAGGACCTGGCGTTGCTATGGCTGTGGTGTAGGTCTCTGCTGCAGCTCTGATTCAACCCCCTAGCCTGGGAACTTTCTATGCTGCAGGTACAGCCCTAAAAAGAAAAAAAATAATTATACGTCAAAGGACACTACCAAGAAAGTTCAAATGCAGCCCACAGAGTGAGAAAAAATATTTGTGAATCATATATCTAATAAGGTTCTAGCACCCATAATATATAAAGAACTATTACAATTTCAATAACAAAAAGACCGTCCAATTAAAAAATGGGCAGAGGACTTGAACTGACATTTCTCCAAAGAAGATTGCAAATGGCCAATAAGCATAGCATCATTATTCATCATGGAAATGCAAATCGGAACCAGAGAGCTTCCACCTCACACCATCCAGGATGGTAACAAAACAAACAGACAAACAGGAAATAAAGTGTTGGTGAGGATGTGGAGAAATTAGAACCCTCCTACAGTGCTGGTAGGAATATAAAATGGTACAGCCACTGTGGAAGACAGCTCCTCAAAAAGTTAAACATGGAATGACCATATGACCTGGCAGTTCTGCTCCTAAGTTTATACCCAAGAGAAATGAAAACATCAGTCCATACAAAAGCCTGTACACAGATGTTTACAACAGCATTTTTATAATAGCCAGGAAGTAGAAAACCCCCAAATATGTACCAGCTGATGGAAGGCAAATCAAATGTGGTATGCCCGTGCAGTAGAATATTGTTCAGCCATGAAAAAGGAATGAAGTATTGATATCTACTATAGCACAGGTGAACCTTGAAAACACCACACTGAGTGAAAGAAGCAGGCGATTCCATTGACTTGAAATGTCCAGAACAGGCAAACCCGTAGAAACAAGTAGATTGGGTGCCAGGGGCTGGGGGTAGAGTAGGATGGAGAGTGACGACTCAATGGGACAGAGTTTCTCTTTGGGTGATGAAATGTTCTGGAATTAGATAGTGGCGATGGTTGTACAACATTGTGAGTAGAATAAAAACCACTGAAACATGCTTTTTAAAACGGTTGAAGTGGTGAATTTTATATGTGTAAATTTTATTTCAAGAAGCAAATTTTCTAAAATAGTTATGTAAAATTTTTTGGTTAAATGAAGCCATGTAAATATTTTTCTATGCTAGACCAGGTAGTGTACTGTGACTTACTTTTCTTTATGACAGTTTTTTTTTTTCAGAATTGCCTTTTCTCAAATTGCCTAGTTTTCTATGAGCCTTGATATAATTTTTAACAAATGTGCAAATTCTGCCATATATCAAACTATTTTCTCTGTGTTTCAGTATAGCCTAGATAGATAGATAGATAGATAGATAGATAGATAGGGACTTCATTTTTTGCTTTGTCCTCCAGTCTGGCCTGATCACCCCCTAGACCTTACTTAAGCTGTCATTCAGGGATGCACTCTGCTCTCCTGGCTTGGATCCCTGTTTGCTAGATTCCATGTTTTCCTTTTGTTTATTTGTTTTCTCTTTTGCATTACACTTTTATTTTGCTAGAGCACATTCTGCAGTAAATTTCTCAGAAAGAATGTACGAGAGAGAAATTTTGAGAGTCCTTGGGTATCTGAAAATGTATTTTTTTAATCCATACTCACACATAGTTGATGACCTGGCCGAGTTCCAGTTTGGGATTAGAAATAACTTCCCATCAGAACCTTGAGGGCATTGCTCCATTTCCCGATGGCTTCCAGTGCTGCTGCTGAAAAGCTGATGCCTGATTTTTTGGTGGGAGCGCTGTTGGACCTGTTAAATTTTCCTCTCTTCAAGCTTTAAGGCTTTACTTTTTTTTTTTTTTAAAGATGTTACGTAACTTAATATTAGTTCTGTTGGTCCACACTCAAGCATTTATCTGCACTTGTTCGGTACAACCTGCCTATTAGCAGATGAAACCCCCCTTTGGAGGGCCTGCAGCACGGATCCTTCTAGTGAAGTTTGTGTTTTCCTTTAGTGAAAAGTAACAAATGCCAACCCAGTTGCAGTTTTTGTTTTAGTACACTTCAGCTTAGCTTCCAAGAAATATGAAGACACATTTGCTTTATTTCTTTTCTCAAAACTGGTTTTGGTTATCATTACAAGAGGAGTAGGAGGCACTGTGCTAAATAGTTGGCCTGAAATACTTCAGTTTAAGACTCAAAACCGTCATACCAGGCAGGGCCCTTTATCCTTGTTTTATAGGTAAGGAAGCTGGACTATAAAAAAGTGATTATTTGTATGAAAATGTAACAAAGAACTTTCACAAGTTTGGTTTTTAAATTCAGAATTTAGCACAATTGACTTAATTTTCTTTGCTCAAAAAAAAAAAGACTGTGTTCTTTCCTATCAAATACAAAGAAGTTAGCAAGTAATAGTCTAATAGAAATATATTTGTGTTCATGAATGATTGGATTATTTTTGACACAAATCAGTCCATTTTCAGTTAAAATTCAGATGTCAGCATCATATACAATTTGAGCATAATTATACTTGAACCATTTCCTAGGTGTGGTGATTGGGTGTTATGAGCATCTGTGCTGGGAAGCACGTGTGCGTCGATTATCAAGTCAGGAAAAGCTGTTGATAAGTTTTCCATCTGCTTGATACTTAACCTTTAGTCACTCAGAGTATCAAAAAAAAAAACTCTATGTTTAAATAGATCCGTATATCAAATTAGATTTAAAGATAAGTAAACACCTTTCTTTCTTTTCAGATCTTAACTGATGTAAGAGATCTCAAATTTCCACCACTGTTTACTCAGAAATATCCTCGGGAGGTTTGTATAAGTCTCATCTTTTCTTTAGAATCTTACGTAGACCGTCAAGGGTCCTGAGAGTTAGCTCATCGGTTTCCCCGCTTTACAGATAAGGAAGCCTAAGGTCTAGAGGCGCAACCCCGTTGTGGTGCCCCAAACACCCACCTCGTTAAAACCAAAGGCTGGAACTTGGCCCGGGTCCTGGGCCCAGTGTTCTGCGCTCCAAGCTGCTCTCAGCCCAGCTTGGAATTGTAGCAACCTTGCGTGTTGATAAGGCTGAACTCCTAGCTCGCCCTCACAGGAACTGAGTTGCCGTTATGATCGTGCCATTAATTTCTTTATCTTGGTGAATTTTGGAGAGATCTTAAAAAATGGCTTCTTAAAAAAAAAAATTCACTGGAGTTCCCGTTGTGGCTCAGCGGGTTAAGGACCAAACTAGTATCCATGAGGATGCAGGTTCGATCGCTAGCCTCACTCAGTAGGTTAAGGATCTGGCATTGCTGTGGCTATGGTGTGGGCTGGCAGCTGCAGCTCTGATTCGACCCCTAGCCTGGGAACTTCCGTATGCCACAGGTACGACCCTGAAAAGAAAAACAGTCACTAATTTCCACTATTTCTGTGTGGGTTTAAGTTACTTGGAGTGACATGTAAATGGTTCAGAAGGGGAGGAAAAGAGAATGAAGCTGGTCTTGATGGTGGAAATAATGTATAATGAACTTTTGAGGTTTCTTTTTGCCACTTTTGTTTATGCAAACAAAATTTGATATTGAAATTTATGCATTGATAAATCTTGAATTTTTCATAGTAAATTAAGTCAAAGTAAATTAGATGGTGTGGCTAATTATCAAACTGGAAAGTCACATTTGTCTTCCAATATAAATATAATGAAGAGTTGCATCAAAAATGAACTTTATAACAATATAGAGATATGCTAACCTATATCTTACTAAAAATTAGTTTGTTATATATTCTACAAAGTTGATAAATCAATTCCCCAGAGGCTTGTGAGAATCTGTGTTACCTTAAAGGGGTTCAGAAAAATCAAGAAAATGGGTTAGGTACTGATCTCTGGCTTGGTTATTTTTTTTTTTTATTCTTTGTCTTTTTGCCTTTTCTAGGGCTGCACTCGCGGCATATGGAGGTTCCCAGGCTAGGGGTCTAATCGGAGCTGTAGCGGCTGGCCTACACCACAGCCACAGCAACGCGGGATCTGAGCCACGTCTGCAACCTACACCACAGCTCATAGCAACGCTGGACCCCTAACCCACTGAGCAAGGCTAGGGATCAAACCCACAACCTCATGGTTCCTAGTTGGATTCGTTAAGCACTGAGCCACAACGGGAACTCCATGGCTTGGTTATTTTTTAATTGAAGTCTTTATTGAGGTTTTTGTACATTCACATGCATGAATGTGATGATGATTTTACTTTAAAGATTAATCGAATTTAAAAGTCAAATTAGGGAGTTCCCCTTGTGGCTCAGCACTTAATGAACCTGACTAGTATGCATGAGGATGCAGGTTCAGTCTCTGGCTTCGCTCAGTGGGTTAAGGATCCAGCATTGCCACGAGCTATGGTGCAGGTCACAGGCGCAGCTCGGATCTGGCGTGGCTGTGGCTGTGGTGTAGGCCTGAAGCTGCAGCTCCAATTGGACCCCTAGCCTGGGAACTTCCATATGTCTCAAGTGCGGCCCTTTAAAAAAAAAAAAATCAGATTCTGTCTGCGTTTCAGAGATATCATTTAGAACCTTTACTCTATGTTAGCAAACAGTCAGTTACCCTGGAATGATCCAGGTGTATTTGGAGTAGAGGTTGGCCAAACTATGACCCACGGATCAAATCCAGCCGGCTGCCTGTTTTTGTGATAAAGTTCTGCGGGAACACAGCCAGGCCCAATTGTTTACACACAGTCTGTGGCCGCTTTTGTATTTCAGTGGCAGAGCTGAGAAATTGTGTCAGAAACTGACCTGCAAACTGAATATAGTTAGGGACACATTGGGCTGGCTCCTGATGGAGGCAACTGAAGGGGTCCAAACCTGGCCCTTTCATCACGAAACACTTTTTATATTCCAGTCGGCGATGGTGCAAGACATGCTCTCCCCATCCCCCACGGAGCGGCCCGAAGCTGCAAACATCATAGAAAATGCAATATTTGAGGACTTGGAGTTTCCGGGAAAAACAGTGCTCCGACAGAGGTCTCGCTCCATGAGCTCATCAGGAACGAAACATTCAAGACACTCCAGCAGCTCCCATAGCCCTTTGCCAAGCAATTAGCTTTAAGTCCTGCTAGCAGCCCTAACAGGTGACATGGAATAGCCCACCTCGAAGGAATGTCGCTTTCCAAAAGTGTGAACTTGAAAATTTTGTACTTTGCTCAACTTCCTTTTGGACGACTTTTTCTAAGTCCAATTGAAACTGGATTTTGGAGCTCAAACCTAAGTTGAGCTAACTCTTGATTTTTGCTCGACTCAAGGAGAGGGGCTGTCACCGAATCACGTGGGTTCTTTTTCCTGCGTTGGTCTCTTGAAACTGGCCGGCCAAGCGTTACAGCCCTCATGTTTTTGTCTAGAGAGTTAGAAGCAATCCCGAACATGTATAGAGAGGATTATAAAATGGAAATATTTTTATAGTACGGAAGAATGAGAGCCTCTACATGTGGTAACTATCTATATTGTTCTAGAACTAGATTTTCTAGAGATAGAGTGGTGATTTTGAAACTGATTTCCAAAAAAGCTGACTCCGTTTTTGTCCCTGGTGGGTAAATTAGGAATCTGCATTATTTTGGAGGACAAGGAGCACAAAAGGCGTCATGGTCTATGTCCAGAGCTAGTTTTCTAGTGACATTTGTAGCATTAAATAACTTTTATCCCTTAGATGGCTCTAGGGAGAATTTAAGAGCTTTTTGTACTTTTACCTCCAATAAAGGGAAAATGAAGCTTTTTGCGTAAATTGGTCAGAAGTTCTGGTTTGGGGAGGAAAAAAGCTGTAGTATGAAATGTCATATATTACAACTAACTTCTTCAGTTATGGACTTTTTAAACCTAATGAAACCTTAAGTGTCTTAAATGTCATACTGTAGGTTGATGCTTTCCCAAAACTAATTATAGATAACAGTTTAATCATCTAGTTTCCTAACCTTTTTTTTTTATTTTTCAGTGTAAATATGTTTATTTTTATTTATAAAAATTCTGAACTCAATCCATTTGGGTTGGTGGTGTACAGAACGCACTGAAGTGTGTTAACTATCGTGACTTCTTTCAAGTCTAAATGATTTAATAAAACTTTTAAAAATGATTTATGGTTGACTCTTTTTGGGGGAAACTACTCAAATGGTTTTTCTAATTATTAAATAGGATCTAGGGCTAAGAAAAGTCATAACCCTGCTCTCAAGAAAACGTATTCTTGGGAGTTCCCATTATGGCTCAACGGAAACAAATCCGACTAGAAACCATGAGGACGTGGGTTCAATCCCTGGCCTTGCTCAGTGGGTTAACGATCCGGCGTTGCTGTGAGCTGTGCCAAAGGCTGGCAGCTGTAGCTCCAATTAGACCCGTAGCCTGGGAACCTCCATATGCCACAGGTGTGGCCCTAAAAAGCAAAAAAAATATTAATTTAAAGAAATGAAGAGCACCCTACCCTACAGGGAGACCTTGCAGAACGAAGGTCCTGATGATGCCGGTTGTGTTGCCATCACAGTATCCCTGACGTGTACCACTCTGATACGGAGGCATGTGGCCTGCGGGGCTGCCTGGGCACAGACCAGCTAGACACAACCTTTAAGGGTCAAATGCCTGATAATTTCCATTTTACAGACATAACGCTTGCCCTACAAAGTCTGAGCAGTTTCTAAGCTGGACACATGTGGTACTGATATCAGTGCCCTGTCCAGACCCCGACCTCACAGTGCGGCTCCAAATCTGTCTTCCCTGTTCTGCTTGGCTCCTGGCCAGCCCACCTCTCTCTTTTCTTCATCTCTTGGGTGGCCTGCTTCTGTTACCTTTTTCCTCTTCACCCCAGCAAAGCAGGGATCCTGTTGATTTCTTCCCACTACACTCACTCAGTCCCCTCCGCAGACCCTTTGTCCCTCACACACACACCCCAGCTCGCCATTATAATACAATGATGACAGCGCCATGGCAGATGTTATTACTGCCACTTTTCTTACGATGAAACTCAGGTCCAGAAAGGTGCTGTGATTTGCTCAAGATCACAAAGCCAATCAGAGCAAATCTGGGGAATTCAATTCCTACTCAGAGTTTTGTCTACTTGGTACGTCGACATAGTCACAGTTCTCAGGAAATGGCCAAAAAGAGAAGGAAAAGAAATGTATTGGTCACTGCAGTCAATATTTGGTAAATTGAAGGAGAAAGATGGTTGAACAATCCTGATGCTAAAAATAGATAAAAGCCTTAAAGCCTGGAAGCTGTATAAAGGATGGGGCACTTTAGGGACCTTAGGGTTTAATTTCAATGTCAGAAGTGGGCTGGGACACTCAGCACCCACGAGGCTCTGCCTGATGCTGTTTCTTTACCCTGCCTCCCCCTCCATCTTTCACTAGGACGCACTGCATCCCCCTCGCCAGCCAGACCTGCGGGGGAGGGGTCCTCAGCGGGAGCCAAGCAAGCCTATTGACACTGTGCACATGCGCACATCTTCCAGTCCCCAGTGCCCCTTGCTGGGAGGTGACAGCCCAGAAGTGAGTGCTGGTGAAAAATTCTGAAAATGTCCTTTGCCTCCTAGTAGAACAGAAAAGCAGATATTTATGATGTTTGGGGCAGTTTTCTTTTTCCAGATTGTTTCTCACTGATACTTTTCTTTGGACGCATTACATCCGAGGAATTGGAGACAGAACAAGTTTCCAATCCAACCACCGGCCGTAGAATAGCTCAGTCTTATTCCTGGAGACGTCAAAGACTAATCAGGGAATCTGGATATTTTCTGGC
>PVHT021183520.1:6637143-6692795 GCA_004024745.2 Catagonus wagneri | reverse complement strand
CGCGCGCAAGGATGCCGCCGCGCGCAAGGATGCCGCCGCGCGCAAGGATGCCGCCGCGCGCAAGGATGCCGCCGCGCGCAAGGATGCCGCCGCGCGCAAGGATGCCGCCGCGCGCAAGGATGCCGCCGCGCGCAAGGATGCCGCCGCGCGCAAGGATGCCGCCGCGCGCAAGGATGCCGCCGCGCGCAAGGATGCCGCCCGGTACAAGCGGGTCCACAGCGGGTGATTAATTACCACGCACCTCTCTCCCGCAGGCCCTTTAGTTGAATGGACCCGCCCGGGGCTCAGACCCGCTGGGAAGCTAGAGGGTGGGCTCCTTGGCAAGTTTCAAAGACAAACATTTCTGGAACGCCGGCCATATACCAAGCCCTATGCTAAGCACTGTATATTCATGGAATCTCATCTAATCTTCACAACTGCCTTGGGAGATATTATCGCCTCGGTTTTATAGAGGAGGAAACTAAGGTTTACTAAGTCTAAGGATTTACCCGCAATAAACAGGCAAACCAGGTGAAATGTAAATATTTTTAAATAAATAAATGAATGGAAAGCACTCCGCAATGAAGGCACCCACGGGGATCCCACTTTTCCGCTATTAGATGGCAAGAGGTTTAAAGATTTACTCATGTGGGCCCAAGTGTGATTAAAAAAAAAAAGGAATTCTCCTCCACATAGTTAGGAATGCAAACTGGAATGCATTTCAATGAATTTTTGGTCGGTATCTGTCCAAATTTGCAAGCAAATTCCTCTTAATGCAACAATTCCCCTTGTGAAATCTGGCCTGCAAAAATAATCACAGGTATGAGTTAACCTTAGTGAAAAAGGCAAAGGTTTTTTTTTTTTCTTTCTGGGTTTTTGTTTCATTTAAGTGATTTACCTACTGTTATGCAGCTACTGACTGAGCCTGGGGGTCCAGAACTGCCCTATCTGATCCTGACAATCTCTGCCCTGGGGCCAAGAGGGGAGGGTTCAGGCGTGAGCGCTGGTCACAGGCAGCGGAATCTCGGAATCTCGAGGTGCTTGCTAAAAAGCACCTTTTTTTTTTTTTTTTTTTTTTTTTTGCCATGCCTGCAGCATGCGGATGTTAGTTCCAGGACCAGGGATTGAACCCATACCACAGCAGTGACAATGCCAGGTCCTTAACCCACTGAACCCCCAGGGAGCTCCAACTGCACATTTCTTTGGGAGACTTTTCCAAGATTTAAAGAATCAAAAGCTTTAGAAGTGGTTGTCCTAAAGCTTACATTTCTTTTTTTTTTTTCAAAGCTACCTGGGTTTTTTTTTTTTTTTTTTTTTTTTTTTTTTTTAAGCTACCTGGGTTTTTTTTTTTTTTTTTTTTTTTTGTACTTTTAGGGCCGCACCTGCAGCATATGGAGGTTCCCAGGGGTCAAATCACAGACACTGACCTACATCACAGTCACAGAAACGCCAGATCTGAGCTGCACGCCACAGCTTGCAGTAACGCCAGGTCCTTAACCCAGTGAACGAGGCCAGGGATCAAACCCACATCCTCATGGATACTAGATGGGTTCTTAACCCTCTGAGCTCTAACAGGAACTCCCCTGGGTGATTTTTAAAGCTCTCACATCCCCATCTCAACAGCAGGTTAGAATACTGGGACTTTTAAAAATGCCATATCCAGGCCACACTCTAGCCCTATAAACCCACCTCCTCTGCTTGTGAGGCCCAGGTATCAGGATTGCTTTTAAAAGCTCCCAGGTGACTGGCAGGTGCAATCGAGGCTGAGAACCACAGGCCTTGCCACTCACGGTATAGCTGTGGGCCCAAGAGCGTGGGCAGAAATGAAGACTCTCAGGTTCAGCACCTCAGACTGGCTGGATCAGAATCCACATTTTTACAGGGGCCCTAAGTGAGTCATACTCACATTACTGTTTGAGGTAGACTGGGTGAGGTTTTAGAGTTATTTCAACACTCCTCCCGTGTGCCTGCTTCGAGAGCAGACTGGAACCCTGGGCTCCACCGACAAGGTCAAAGGCGGCTGCGCCATGGTTAATTCTAGTACCTCCTGAGCAGCTCATAAGGGGAAGTGCTCTTCTAGGGGGAGGCACACCTCCTCCTCCAGACTCCTAAAATCCGGACAAGCATACGCTGAGGGAGAACTGGACTGGATGCCGTATAAGTGCAAACCCCCCGAACTCTAGGTGATTAAAAGCTAAAAGTAAATCAACCATATGGGGCACCCAGTAAAAATTCAGATTCAAGTAGGTTGCATTCCTTGGTCTCCATCGCCTCTCACCAGACCCCACATCTGGTATCCCCATCTCTAATCTCTTTGTATGTTTTTTGTTTTTAGGGCACATGCAAGTTCCCAGGCTAGGGGAATATGAGACCTATGCCACAGCCACGGCAACGCCAGATCCTTAACCCAGTGAGCGAGGCCAGAGATGGAACCCACATCTTCATGGATACTAGTCGGGCTCATTACCGCTGAGCCACAGCGGGAACTCCCTGTGTTTCTTCTCCTGTGAACTTTCCACATCTTGCCCATTTCCCCTACCCCTCCATTTCTCCTGCCTCATTCTCTCTTGCCCACCCACCCCTCCCCCTCAGTCATTCCCAGGCTCCTTGCCAGGCCGCCAGTAACCTTGTGGCTTCGCCCAGAGGTTAGCCTTCTGCTCGGGTTTCCGGGTCCAGCAGCAGCATCGGACCCGCGGGTCCACCGATCGCAGCCTCCTCCTGACACCTCTCTTCCTGCGGTTTCCAGAACACCTCCTCCCCCGGACTTCCTCCACCTCTCAGCTCCTCCCCATCTCTGTAACTTTTCAACCTTGACCTGCCTTAGACCAAGAGCCCTTGGCCCACGGCCGTGCCTCGGCAATGGGCTCCGGTGCCCTGGCCTGCAGTACTATCCGCACATAGGCTGTTAACTGTCAAGTTTTTATCTTCAGCTTCGCCGACCTCTCTCCTGACCTCTCCTCTGTGTGGCCGCACTTCTGTGTCCTCCGGGCATGTCAAGCCGCCCTGCGACTCCCTGGAAACCCATTCCGCCATCACCCTCTCCACCTCGATGCGTGGCTCACTTTTCCAGTTTGCACAGACCCCGAGCTGGAGTCACCACAGCGGCCTCTCCCACTGTCACAGCTGCCTCTCCCACTGTCACCCACCCCCCCGCCCTGCGTCCTATCTGTTGGTAATCCCATTGGCTGGACTGTCACACCCCCCCACACCCAGCACGTCTCACCATCTCCAGCCCCCACCGCTGCCACTCTGGTCCAGGTTGCCACCAGCTCGCGCCTGGATTATCCTAACCCATGTCTCCGCTTCTGCCTTTGCTCTCCCTGTGCTTTCTCAACCCAGTGGCCAAAGTCATCTTTTCAAAACAGAAATCAGGCAGTGTCATCCCTTGGTTTGTTACTTTCCGGTGGCCCCCAGCGCGTTTGGAATAAGACTCAGAGCCTTTGCAATGTCTGTGGCCAGTTCTGCGGGAACCCGGGTTTCCTCTGACCTCTTTCTGCTGCCCTGACTGGCCTCCCAGGCTGCTTCCCCTCAGGTCGTGGCCTGGTCATTTGGACCCACTCAGCCAGTGAGAGGGTCTCTCTCCCTTTCAGGGCTTTGCTCCAAAGCTGTCTTCTCAGTGAGCCCTGCTCTGACCAAACTAACCTGTGCCCAGATCCCAGCTCTCCTCTCCTCCGTGCTGGCTTTGATTTTCTCAGGTCACTTATTATTTTCAAAATATTTTATGCTTTCCTCATTTAGTTGACCGTCACTAAAGATATAACTAGTATCCATGAGGATGCGGGTTCGATCCCTGGCCTCCCTCAGTGGGTTAAGGATCTGGTGTTGCTGTGAGCTGGGGTAAAGTTCGCAGACACGGCTTGGATCCCTCGTTGCTGTGGCTGTGGTCTAGACCGTCAGCTGAAGTTCCTATTTGACTCCCAGCCTGGGTATTTCTATATGTTGTGACTGCGGCCCTCAAAAAGCAAAAAAATAAAAATAAAAGAAACTGACTGCTTCAGTTCAAGTCACTGCAGAGGCGTGAGTTTTACCCCTGGCCCCAGTGCGGTGGGTTAGTTAAAGGATCCTGCAGCTGTGGTGTATGCTGCCTCGGATTCAATCCCTGGCCTGGGAACTTCCATATGCCGTGGCCATAAAAAATATATATATGAATTTTTCTCCTGCCTTGTTGGTCTTTTTCTTCTTAGTGTGTCTGGGACTCAGATGCTTTCATATTTGTGTTGCAAAATATTTTCCTGGTTTGTTCTTTGTCTTTTAATAATTTCATTTATAATGTTTTTCCCTTGCAGAAAATTTAATTATTATGTAGGCAATGTGTTAATTTTTTAAAATGTATAATTTCCAGGGTTTATGTCACAGCTTCACTTTTATATACATATATTTATTGTGATAAAATATACATATAAGTGTATAGTTCAGTAGCCTTAAGTATGTTCCCATTTTTCGTGCAACCGTTACTATCACCCATCTCCAGAATTTTTTATCATCCCTTTCCCCTCTCCCTGCAGTCCTGGGCAACCACTATTCTGCCTTTGCCTCTATGGGTTTGATTGCTCTAAGTGCTTCATATAAGTGAAATATATATATTTGCTTTTTAGGGCCACATCTGCGGCATATGGAAGTGCCCAGGTCTGGGGTGGGACTGGAGCTGCGGCTGACAGCCTATGCCACAGCCACAGCAATGCCAGATCCCAGCCGCATCTGCAGACTGTGCTGCAGCTCATGGCAATGCTGGATCCTTAACCCACTGAGTGAGGCCAGGGATCGAACCTGCATCCTCGTGGATGCTAGTGGGGTTGGTGACCGCTGAGCCACAATGGGAACTCCATTATATTTATAATGTTTGGAAATCACTGCACACATTCTGGCTAGTTGCTTGGCCAAACATCCTATTAATATCTAAATATTTAAATAGGTGTGTGCTCTGATCCAGCCCAACCCCTGCACCTGCACTCTATAACCTTATCTCCAGCAGAGATTGACTACTGTCTGGCCTCCAAGACTTCCAGAAACTCTGCCTCCTCTTCTGCTGTTTCCAAAGCACCCGTGACACAACCTCCAGGTGGACTGGGTTAAAATGCAGATGCTTAGCGTTTACTCCAGACCATGCGATTCTCTATCCGGACCTGGAGGGGCTGAGGGCTCTGCATTTTACCGGGTGCTCAGAAGCGGTCCCCTGCTAGGCAAGCCTTTGGAGTCTGCGATCAGCAGTGGGCAGCCGCTTGGTCCAGTAGAGGGCACGTGGCAGCACAAGCCTGGGTTCTGCGTCCCCCCTCACCTCCGGTACTTATCCCTCTGAGAAATGGGGGTAAGAAAAGAAAAGAAAAAAAAAAGATGTGCCTTGGAAACCCAGTGGCTCAGGATATAAAAAGGTCCTGTATGAATCTCACTAGCAGCCACATTAAAACCATGACAGGATACTGGTTTTCATCTTATCAAACTGGAGAAAATCTTAAAGACTCGTAACATCCATGCGCTGGTGAAGAGATGGGAAAAGGGGCGGTCTTACCCACTGCCGGTATTATCTAGCGACACTGCATAACACGGCCAACCTGCGTGGATGATTCTCTCATACAGAAATCACAGCATCTTGTAAAGGTATGCTTTTATGCGTAGTTATTGCAGCATTATTTGTAGGGAGGAAACTGGGAAAGCATGACTATCCACCAATAAGCAAATAAATTAATAAATCAAAATCAACTCGATGGAATATCAGGCAGCCGTTAAAAATAGCTAGACCCCCAAAATGAATTTTTTTTTTTAATTTTTCAGCTCCACCCACGGCATATGGAAGTTCCCTGGGCCAGGGATCTAATCCGAGCTGTGCTGTGACCTATACCACAGCGGTGGCCACACTGGATCCTGATTCTGCTGTACCACAGTGGAAAATCCTGAATTTTTTAAAAAGTTAAAAAAACAAAAAAAAGCATTAAGGAGTTCCCATTATGACTGGTATCCATGAGGAGGCAGGTTTGATCCCTGGCCTCACCCAGTGGGTTGAGGATCTGGCGTTGCCATGAGCTGGGTGGCTTGGATCCCAAGTTGCTGTGGCTGTGGTATAGACCGACAGCTGAAGCTCTGATTCAACCCCTGGCCTGAGAACTTCCATATGCTGCAGGTGCGGCTACAGAAAGAAAAAAAATAATAAAAAATAAAAATAAAGAAATGCAGAATCTCATCCCCACCTTGGACCCACTGAACCAGAACTTGCATTTTAACAAGATTCCCCCACAGAAGCACTGGTGTTTAATGTGATCCTATAAAGGGGAAGCCTTCCAGTGTATTGTGGCAAACACGAATAATCATCCACCCAAACCCAACCTTTTCTTCTACACTAACTTCCCACTTCTAGCTGGGCACATAGCCACCCAGGATAAAGACTATATTTCTCAGTCTTCCTTGCAGTATTGTGGGATCATGTGGCTAAGCTCTGGCCAAGAAGACAAGACTGAAAGTGAAGAATATCATTCTACATTGTGCCCCTAAAGGGGGCATCGCCTCGGTCGCCTCAGTCCCCCCCGCCACCTGCCCCACGATGTTGTTCCTTGTTTTCTACTACCTGGAAAATGTCAGTAAATGAATCAGTCTCTGTATTAGCCTGTTCAGCTGCCATAACTAAATACTACCTGTTGGGTGCCTGAAACAACAGAAATTAACTTTCTCAGAGCTCTCTTTCTCGTCTTTTTTTTTTTTTGGCCACACCTGCAGTATACAGAAATTCTGGGTCCACAGCAGTAATAACGCCAGATCCTTAACCTGCTGAGCCACCAAGGAGCTCCCTCTGCTCTTCTTTTTATTTTTTATTTTAAAAATTATTATTATTATTATTATTATTATTTTGCTTTTTAGGGCCACACCTGCAGCATATAGAAGTTCCCAGGCTAGGGGTCAAACTGGTGTTGCAGCTGCCACCCTACACCACAGCCACAGCAACTCAGGGTCCAAGCCACATCTGCAACCTACACCAAAGCTCATGGCAATGCTAGAACCTTAACCCACTGAGCAAGGCCAGGGATTGAACCTGTGTTCTAGGATACTAGTCAGATTCGTTTCCTCGGAGCCACAGTGGGAACACCTGTCCCTCTTTTTCAAAGGCTGCCAATCCTATTAGATCAGGGTCCCACCCTAAGGATGTCATTTGCCCTTATTTACCTCATGAAGGCCCCATGTCCCAGTACAGTCACATTGCAAGGGGTGAGGGCAGGGGAGAGTTCAGCTCTCAACATATGACTTTAGGGAGTGGGGAACGGAATTTAGTCCATAGCAGCCACCTTGGACTCAGAGATGGAAGCCTCTGCAAAGAATGCCGTTCCCCCTTCTCTCCTGCTACCCTGAACCGTTAGAGGAGTGAGAAACTAGGATGCTGTTCAAGCCACTGTGCTTTGGTTCTGTTACAGCAGCTTAGCCTGTCCCCCAACTCATCCCCTGCATGTTCACAAAGATCCACTGAGCAGCAAGAAAGGAATGAAGAGAAGCCCTCTAAATGGTTACTGTTGGAGTTCCAGCTGTGGTGATGTGACGCATGGAGTTAAGAATCCGACTGCATGGCGCAGGTTCGATCCCTGGCCCGGCCCAGTGGGTTAAAGGCTTCGGCATTGCTGCAGCTGTGTTGTAGGTCACAGTCACGGCTTGGATCCAATCCCTGGCCTGGGAGTTTCCATATGCCGAGGTGGTTACTGTTGGTTGCTACAAGGGTAGGGGTAGGTGAAGAAATTGAGAGTTTGAGGTAAAAAGATATCCAACGGCATTTCAAGCTTTACAGTTACACTCAACATTCAAATGACTGTGGGAAACATGATTTTCCCATTTTGAAAGTAAATGCTTAAAACAGTAAGATTCTCTATGGGAGTTCCTGTCATGGCTCAGCAGAAAGGAATCTGACTAGTAGCCATGTGGACACAGGTTCAATCCTTGGCCTTACAAAGTGGGTTGCTGTGACCTGTGGTTTAAGTCACAGATGCAGCTTGGATCCCACTTGCTGTGGCTGTGGTGTAACCCAGAAGCTGTAGCTCCAATTCCACCCCTAGCCTGGAAACCTCCATATGTTGCGGGTGTGGCCCTAAAAAGACTCTCCACTTACGATGAAACATCATATTCCAGCCCTCTGCATATACCAGTTTTCCTTCTTCCCGTCCATCCTCTTTGACGGGGATGCTGTGTCCCCGGGCGGGTCTGGGTATATACGGTAGAGAAAGTACAGTCCCAGTGCTGCTGCAATATCTTTTCCAGGTTTTATTTTCAGCTCTCCTCTCTGTACTCCAAGGGCAGGACAGGGATTTCCAGGTGGGAGGGGAGAATTTCCAGGGCGCCCTGGCAAATCTCTTCTCAGCCCACCTATCGGTAAAATGGCATCAAGGGCCCCCAGCGGTTCAAGACGGGGACCTTGACCGCACAGTGATAAGGACAGGCACAGCCGGGCAGGAGAAAGTAGCCTTTGCCCACGTCAGCGGCAGGCTGGCGCTCGGGCTCCAGAAGGCAGGGGAAGTCGGCGCTCTGGCGAATCCGGTTGGGGTCGCCGGGGGCCAGGTACAGATCGTGGGAAACCGGGTACAGGGTCGGGCAGGTGCTGATGAACCCGCCTTCGTCCTCCGCGGTGGTCACGTGGTCCTGTGATGGGAAGAAGCCTGGCAGCCCCAGGTCTTTGGCGGTCATGTGCCCTCTTTGGAAGGCAAGGTATCCGTCTTCCAGCTTGGGGCTGGCGATGGGGGCGGGCCTATAAAACTCTTTGTTCCGGAGCTGGGTGTCCAGCTTTGTTTGCTGCGGAAACCAATCACACAGGAAGAGGGCGCTGAGACAGGAGACGTCCAATGATGGCAGCGCCTTCCTTGGAAAAATCCAAGGTAGCCACACTTTTGTATTTTTCAGAATTCAAATTAGTTTTCGAAGGGTAACATTTACGATAGAGGGATATCCTGAAATAATTCCAAAAGGTCTGACAGTGAAAAGTAAGTCTATTTTCTACCCTCCTCCGCTCCCGTTTCTTATCTCCAGAGGCAACCACTTCCTTCAGTGGGTCCTGTATCTTTCTAGAAATATTTTATGTATGTATGCATATACATGTATATATCCACACGCCCTCCCTTTGTCCAGGAATGATGCATATGATTCTTCCACTCCACACTTTGCGTCCCCTAAATAATGCTTCTCAGAAACTGTTCCACCTCTGTGTGCATAGATCTTCTTACTAATTTCACTGGGCTACCTCAAGGTACGAAAAGATTTCTTAAACAAGACTTTAAAAGAGCAAATGATAAAGGAAGAGACTGATACATCTGGAGATATATATATATATATATATATATATATATATATATATGCACACACACACACACACACACACACATATTTTTAGGGCCACACCCGTGGCATATGGAGGTTCCCAGACTAGGGGTTGAATCAGAGATGCAGCTGCCAGCCTACACCACAGCCACAGCAACTCAGGATCCGAGCCGCGTCTGCGACCTACACCACAGCTCACGGCAACACTAGATCCTTAACCCACTGAGCGAGGCCAGGGATCGAACCTGCAACCTCATTGTTACTAGTTGGGTTCGTTAACCACTGAGCCACGACAGGAACTCCACATCTGGTTATATTAAAATAAGAATTTCTGGAGTTCTCTGGTAGTGCAGTGGCTTAAGTATCTGGCGTTATCACTGCAATGGCTAGGGTTGCCGCTCCGGCTTGGGCTTTGTTCCCTGGCCTGGGAACTTCTCTATGCTGTGGACATGGAAGAAAGAAAGAAGAAAAACAAACAAAAAACACACAAAGAAAACAATTAACCCAAAATGCAGAAGAGGGTTTACTGTGGGAGTGGGGGAGGGGCGTGGCAAGGAGGGTCACACAGAACTCTAAGGTACATTAATGTGCTGTGTTTTGTGCTGGTTGATAATAGGTACATCGGTGTTTGTTTTAATGATGCTATTTAAACTGTAAATGTATACTATTTACACTGTTTCATATGCATGATCTGATGAACACTTTAAAACAAGACACACACACACACACACACACAACCACTTTAGATCTCCTGGCTTCAGACGTCGTTCTCAGGAAGTGCCCCCAATGTCTGCACTCACAGTAAAGATGGTTTCAGTGGGCCCCTGAAGGGAGGCAGGGCTGAGTGGCTTCTTACCTCTTCCGGTGTGACCCTGACGTATTTGTGCTTCCCATAGGGTTTGTAGTCGACCATGTAGGAACTTTGGTATATGTCTAAATCCACGGGGGCCTAAAGGGCAAGGAGAACAGGAAACAAAAGATCCCACGCTGGCGCTCTTCCTCTTAAAGGCTTTCAGTGCTTCTCATTGTCTGCCGGTCGGTGATCTGACTCGATCATTGATCTGACTTTTACTTGCCTTTTCCTTCTCACTCCCCTTGGCCCACCTCCAGGCGCACAACTCCAGCCTTACTACTCTCCAGGCTTTCCACATGCCTCCCACATGCTCTTACTTCCTGCTGGAAATGCCAGCTGTGCTCCTCACCCACCGACAAACTCCTACATATCCTCCAAAACCCATATGAAATCCCTCTTCCCAAACAGCTCTCTCACTTTTTTTTTTTTTCTAGTTGCATCCCTGGCATGTGAAAGTTTCTAGGCCAGGGATTGAACCTGTGCCATGGCAGTGAGAATGCCAGATCCTTAATCCCCTGCACCACCAGGGAACTCCCCTCCCACCTTTGATTCTCCACCTCCCAACAATTAAGCTCTTCCTCCTCTGGTGTTTCACAGAACTTTCTACACCCCTCACCACAGAGGCTGTCCTGGTTGCTGTAACTGATTGAACGAAGGACACCGGATTAAGACCTCATCTTAGGCACCTCAGCAGCCTCAAAGCCCAGTGCACTGCCCGACTGAAGGTGCCTGATAAATGCACACTGAGTAAATAAATGAACCCCCAGAAAACTGTAAGCCCTATAGCCTGTTTAAAATAAACCTCTGTGTGTTTAAAATAAAGCACCATTGCAGGATGATGGCCGGAGGGAGCCCCCAGGAGCCTGGTCTTCCCCTGAGGCTGTTTGCCAAAGATGCTCAACCTTGAGATGGTCTCGGGGGCAGAAACCCACCATACTCACCTGTCTGGGGTACACCACACCTGCCATAGCTGACAACCTAGACATAGACAAGTTGGTTAGCCTCACTCCTGCCACTGTCCCCAAAGCTGCGCCAACCAAGCAAGACCACTCCAGTCGTCAGAGCCCCGCCCTGCGCGGGACTCAGCAGCAGAGGTAAATGGGTCCCAGCAGGGGTCCTGGACGAAGGAGCGGGGACTCAAAAAGACTGACAGCTGTTGAGCCCATCAGATTTACCACTCAGGCAGAGGTGAATCCCACGGCGGGGCAAGTATGGTGTGCTGGCAAATATTTAACAGTCACCTTTGCGGGGGCGGGGGTGCAAATAAACTCCGACTTGCAGCATTTGCCAACTTCTGTGGTGTCAGTGCTCTCACCCTGGCCCGTTTTGGGCTATCAGTGTAGTGTCACTGTGACTCCACGTTGTGAAGATGTGCACAGAAGGGGCTCCCGGAGCCGGGATGAGCTGACACCGTGGGCCAGGACTCTGAGCAAGGTCTGGGCCGGGGACTTAGAGGTGCCCTAAAGCAGAAGTGAAAACCTTGTCTCTAGTGGAGCTTGTGGTGGGGTGGGGTGGGGTAAGGAATGTTGTGTGGCTCTGCATTCCGTTAACAACAGCAGCCTGTGGGTCCAACCCTGCCCTGGCCCGCCCCCCAGACCTGGGGGTGCTTCACTGCCCCTGGACTTGTGGGGAGCTCTCTGAGCCCACGCCATCTTGTGTGCATGACTCCCTAGCTTCTTTTTTTTTTTTTTTAACTTATTTTTACAGCCGCACCCGCAGCATATGGAGGTTCCCAGGCTAGGGGTCGAATTGGAGCTATAGCTGCCAGCCTACACCACGGCCACAGCCATGCCAGATCTTAGTTGCATCTGTGACACATGCCACAGCTTGAGGCAATGCCAGATCCTTAACCCGCTGAGCAAAACCAGGGATTAAACCTGCATCCTCCTGGATACTAGTTGGGTTCGTAACCTGCTAAGTCACAGTGGGAACTCTCTCCCTAGCTTCTTGATTGGGACTCTGTTTCATTCCCACGGAACACTGTCCCGAGCCCCACTCCATGCAGGGGCTGTGGACCAGCAGGCAGCTCGCCAGGCCTCAAATGGTCCCTGTGTCCCCTCCTTTTTGTGCATAGACAGGCCTTCTCCCGGGCTAGGGACCAGCTTCAGTGCAAATAGCACCTACCCTTCCTTCTGACAAGGGGACGATGATGCTCCTGGTCTTCCAACTCCAAGGACCCCTGCCTCCTGGAGAGTCCCTCTGCCGTGTCTCACGGCCACACCCATCTTGGAGATGAACGCTGACCTATGTGATGCAGGCTCTTTTGGTCACAGTCCCCCTGCATTGTGATGGGGTGACTGGCCAGCCTCCTGCCTCTCTGTCCCCCTGTCCCCGGCTCACACCCTTTCACAGGGAGCTTCCGGGGTCGCACCACACCCGAGCCCACATGAACCGTGGCGGCATCAGAACGTGCCCAGGACACAGGGCTTTCCGATGCTCTATAGAATCAGTCTATTTCCAGGAGAGGAGGGTAAACAGCGCCACGGGGGTTATGACGTCCGACTGTGTGTGACTGAATCTGCCTCAGAACATAGCTCCTGCCTCAAAACATAGCCTCTGTTGCCTGAAAGACTGGCTTATCCCTCCCTCCTCTGTCTGTCAGAATTTTACCCTCCACCACGCTTATTTGGATGTCTGCAATCCAAAACAAGAAAGAACAAGGGTTGACAAGGATGTGGAGAAACTGAAACGATTGTGCATTGCTGGTGGGGATGTAAAATGCTGAAGCTAGTCTGGAAAAGAGATTTATGGCTCCTCAAAAAGTTAAGCACAGGTTTGTCACATGATCCTGCAATTCCACATCTGAGTGTGTACCCCAAACAACTGGAAGGCAGCAACCAGAACAGTTATTTGTACACCCATGTTTTAGCAGCATTATTCACAATGGCCAAAAGATGGAAGCAGCCCAAGTGTCCATCAGCAGATGAATGGATAAGCAAAAGGTGATAAATCCGTGCAGTGGAATATTATTCAGCCTTCAAAAGGAAGAAAATTCTGGATATACTTGAAAACATTATGCCAAGTGAAAGAAACTAGATCATAAAGGACAAATGTTGTGTGATTCCACTTATATGAGGTACCTGAGTCATCAAATTCATAGATACAGTAAGTAGACTGGTGGTTTCCAGAAGGCTGGAAAGAATGGGTGTTGAGTTTCAGTTTGGGAAGATGAAAGAGTTCTGGAAATGGATCATGGTGATGGTTGCACAACATTATAAATGTTTTTGATGCCACTAAACTGTACACTTAAAATGGTTAAAACGAGGAGTTCCTGTTTCCTGTTCCTATGGAACAGCTGAAACGAGTCTGACTAGGAGGTTGCGGGTTCGATCCCTGGCCTCGCTCAGTGGGCTAAGGATCCAGCGTTGCCGTGAGCTGTGGTGTAGTTCACCGAAATGGCTCACATCTGGCATTGCTGTGGCTCTGGCATAAGCCAGCAGCTGTAGCTCCGATTAGACCCCTAGCCTGGGAGCCTCCATATGCCGCAGATGCAGCCCTAAAAAGACAAAAAAAAAAGGTTAAAATGATAAACTATATGTTTATCGTTAAAACGATAAACTATATGTTTATCATTAAAACGATAAACTATATGTTTATCATTAAAATGATAAACTATGTTTATCATTAAACCATAAACTATGTTTATCATTAAAACCATAAACTATGATTATATATATACCATTTACATAAATGTTAATATATTTACCACTATATGAAAAAATTCTGCTCTCCTTAAGGGCCACCTCTTCCACAAAGTTCTTCTTGGTTTCTCACTAGGAATCACCATAGACTCCTTTCATTTATCCAACCAATATTGACTGAGCACTTACTTTGTGTTGGGTGCCGTTTTGAACCTTGCAGATTCAGTAGTGAAGGAAATAGATGGAAATTCCTGCTTGCACAGGGTCCTGGTGCAAACGAATCACAGCCTAAACAAGATAATAAGCAATTCAGCCTCCATTAGATCCAGCAAAGAAGCAAGACACGTGTGGGAGAAGGACGGAGGCACTTCAGACAGACGGGGCAGCGGGGGGGAGTCCCCGAGGACCTCTTTGAGAGGGAGACATTAGAGCAGAGATCTGAAGTATAGAAAGAATCGACCATACAAAGGTCTGGAGAAAAGGGGTCCCCAGCACAGGGGTCAGCAGTGCAAAGCCTGTATGGATGGAACAACTTGGGATGAGAAGGGCCAAGGAAGCCACGGGTGACAGCACAAAGCCAAAATGTGCTGTGAGTCTCTGCCTTTCTCTCTTTTCTTGCCAGTTTCCCTTTAGAAAGTTGTTTATCTCCCTTTTAGGAATCAGGCAGTTGGAGTGGTGCTGGCCCTGCCCCAGCTCCCAGAATATTCCATCCTCTGGGCCACCATGATTGATTCAGAGAGAGGCTCATGACCAAGGTGGACTGCTGAGCACCATCCCCAGAGAGAGAGGTGCTCTCTTTCTGAGATAGAAAACACAAAGAACCTCAAGAGCCTGGAGCTGCCTGAGGCGATCTTTGCCACCATGTGGAGACAGACTAGCCAAGAATAAAATCAGCAGAGCAAAGAAAACCCAAGAGATGGAGACAGAGAGTGATTGCATCAAGAGGGCCCTGAGCACCTGGATACAACCGTGCCTGAAGCTGGAACTAATGCAGGCTTTGCATTTTTTGTGAGCCAGAAGATTCCTTGCAGCTGAAGCAGTCCCAACAAATTCAAGGCTGGAGAGCTAAAGTGATTGTTTCTCCTAACAAACTGTGGGGTCCTTGAGGCAAAGGACTGGGTCTTACCTTTTTATCCCTCAGTGCGCTGTCACTTAAGTGTAGGGATTTAAGACATGCTTGTGAATTTAACAAAGCTGGCAAAGAAGAGGGTAACAGAACGGCAGCACGGATGAAAACAGAGGGGAGAGCTGGACCATAACAAATGATTTTTGTGCATCAAGGATACATATTTCAGGAAAATATCACCAACTAGATTTCAGAGTCCTGACTTCAAGTCCTGCTCTTTACTATCGTCACGTCCATGAGTAAGGCAGGTAAGCTCAATAAAGGTCAGTTCGATCATGTGTAATTCAGGGACGTAATATCTGCCCAAAATGAATATCAAAAGCCAAATGGATGTACTTGGTGTTCTTCCTACCAATATTCACTCATATTTTCTGAGTTTCTGTTCTATGCCAGAGGCTGTGCAAGGCCCTGTAATTATAATAGTGAAATAAAACAGAAACAGAGCTCCCCTGAGGCTCAGTGGGTTAAGTATTCGGCATTGACACTGAGGTGGCTTGGGTGGCTGTTGTGGTGTGGGTTCCATCCCTGGCCCGGGAACTTCCACATGTCATAGGCACAGCCAAAAAAAAAAAAAAAAATTTCTGGTCGACACTGTCCTGGGGGAGGGGGAAGAGAAGACACAGGGAGAGAGAGGCGTTCGCAGGGTGACGCCGGTGGCTGGGACAGCGTGGGGGAGCTGGTGGTAGATACCAAGAAGAGTGCGTAGGTTCAAGCGGCATTTTGGAAATAAACTCTTTGGGACTAAATCATTATTAGGAAGCAGCAGGGGCAAGACAGAGAGAGTTATCAAAGACGATGCCCGGAGTTCTGAAAGGAGCCTTTGGGGGTTGAAGGTCCTCTGATGAGACAGGAAAGGCTGGAGGAAAAACACCACCATCCCTTTTTTTTTCTTTTTATGGCCCCATCAACGGCCTATGAAATTTCCCTGGCCAGGAACTGAATACAATCCAGAGCTTTGATTTACACCCAAGCTGCAGCAGTGCTGGATCCTTAACCCAAGGCGCAGGGCCGGCCACAGACTGGGCGCCTCTGCAGAGACAAGTCAGCTCATTAACCCACTGTGCCACAGCGGGAGCTCCAAGTACCACCATCTTATTGCAGTCGTGCAGCCTGTGTGGGATCCAAGTGGGAACAACAATGTACAGTTCAGGAGAAAGCTCTGGACCCGTGCCACACGCTCAGGTACTGCTGGTAACAGAAGTGGTATCTGAAGCTCATGGAGATGACTTACCATGTTAGGGGCTAAACAGCCCTGGGGTGTGATGCTGCCTCAGAGAGCATCCCACTGCCTCCCTAAGCGAGGGTCAAGGGCCGTGGGAGAAGAAATCAGGCCGGAAGAGTGGAAAGGCGACAGAGTCCATGCAGTCAGTCTTCTTTTTGGTGCCTTGTGTTTGCCACGTTCACTGTGGTCAGGTTTCTGCAGACTCTCCTGGCTTCAGACTTAATGCAGCACCGTGAATGCAGCTACCTGCACAGCCCAGCTGCTGGGCCTCCCACGGTCACAGTTATGCAGCAGCCGCAGTGGACAAGTTCACCCCCCTGGAGCCTCCGGTCCCCGTTTCTTCACTGAGACTCAAAGTACTGCGTTGTGCTGTGCAGCTTCCTCCAACCAAACAGTCATGCACCTTTTGTAAAACTTGCACTGAACCATTGCAAAATGACAGATTGTACCAGTTTTTCAGTTTTCATGATGCAATGCATGTCATTTTCCAGAAGTACAAAGCACGGGTGAGTTTCTCATGGTTCTCGCGAGATCTCCTTCAGCAGCCCTGAAGGGGGATCTTTCCAACACTTGCCAGGTATGAAAAAGAAACCAGAAAGAAAATTCTATTTCTTTTTTTAAGCCTAAATCACAAGTATTAGGTTCAAATTGTGAGGGCTAAGGTAAAGTAAATTCCATCATAGAAACCAATGAGTGTGTTTCTAAAATCACGGTTAGGGTGAAGTAAACGTTATTTAAAAAGCACGCACAAAAAGATAAGGTGTGGGGGATTCCCATCGTGGTGCCGCGGAAACGAAATCTGACTAGTAACCATGAGGACACAGGTTCGATCCCTGGCCTCGCTCAGTGGGTTAAGGATCCAGCGTTGCCATGAGCTGTGGTATAGGTTGCAGACAAAGCTTGGATCCCATATTGCTGTGGCTGTAGCCAATGGCTATAGCTCCCATTCGATTCCTCTCCATGAGCTGTGGGTGAGGCCCTAAAAATATAAATAAATAATATAATAAATAAACAGTGTATACAGAGCGTAGAGCTCACCAAAGACTCTCAGCAACCCCCCCCTTCTTCTAGTGAGGGTGTTCACCTCTACGTTTTTATTTACTTTTAAAAAAAATTGAAGTATAATGATTTACAATGTTGTGTTAGTTTCAGGTGTCCAGCAAAAGGATTCAGTTATCCATCCATCCATACATACATATATTCTTTTTCAGATTCTTTTGCATTTTAGGTTATTACAAGATACTGAGTAGAGTTCCCTGTGCTGTGAGGTCCTTGTTGTTTACCTGTTTTATATATACTAGTGTACACTTGTTTACCTGTTTTATATATACTAGTATACACATATTAATCTCAAACTCCTAACTCATCTTCCTGCACCCCCTTTGCTAACGATAAGGTTGTTTTCTGTATCTGTGAATCTATTGCTGTTTTGTAAATAAGTTCATTTGTGTCATTTTTTAAGAAAGATTCCACATATGTGATCCCATAGGATACTGGTCTTTCTCTGTCTGATTTACCTCACTTAGTATGATGACTTCCATCCACGTTGCTGCAAATTATCTTTATTTCCCTATTGATCAAATGCATATTCACAGATTGCATGAGAAAACTAAAGGAGCAGATTGTGCACAATGCCGTAGCATCTGGTCTGGTATACCACAGGAGCTTAATTATTGCAGCTTTCAATTCATCTGAGAGAAAACTCCTGCTTGGTTCCCCCCCTCCTCAGGGTGGGGGTGGGAGGGGAGCCGGGCCCCAAATGTCTGCCTATGCAAATTCTGCACGTTAATATTGTTAAATCACAGGAGGAAATTCTTCTTCCAAACCAGAAGCCCCCGAGTTCCTCCAGGCTTATATTAAAGGGATTACAATCCATTTCCTTCCTAATTCGGCTAATGCGCTCTGGGAAGCCCTCAGGCCGGGGATTAAAGCCTTTATGCCTTTAATTAGGAGCAAACCTCCCCTCAGAGCCTGAAGCACAAACAGCAAGTCCACACTACAAAGGCCTCCTTCCCCAGGAGTGGGGATACTGATCCCCCCGGGGGAGCCAGGAGCCTCGCAGGGCTTAGCAAACGCCGCTTCTCGCAAACGGGGTGTCTGAGCCCGGGGGCCCTCCCTCCGCAGAAACACAACCTCTTCCGCAAAAAACAAACAAACAAACAAAAGCCGATCCGCGGAGTTCATCAGAGTAGGCCCTGCAGAAGCATCTTCGGGAGGGGTGGGGACGCTGGGTTGTCCCACCCCCAGGCTCTTCTAGATTCTTCCGTGTGGGCTCACCGCGGGTCATGAGCTTTCAAGGAGAAGGCTCTGAAAATAGACGTGTTTGTGCCTCAGAGAGGTCTCTTCCCCGCCCGATGCCCCCCGCCGGCCCCCAACGCAGGGTCTGCCAGCCTCTTCCATTCTAGATTCCTAGAAAAGGGCCGGGTCACCGGGCAGGGTACCTCCCAGGACAGCGCGGTGACTGCCTGTCCCAGAGTCCCCAGGAAGGCTTATTCAAACCCAGATTTCTCCTGCCACCTTCTGTGTCTGAAGCTCTGCCAGAGGGAGCCAACCGGGAATCCAGCTTTTAGCCAAAGCTTCACAGTGATACTTGCTTGAGATTCTTAGGATTCTTGATCCCGAGAAAGGAAATGCTGGCTGGGCCGCCCCCGCCCCCCAGCTCTTTGCAGAGAAGGAAGCTGAGGCCCAGTCTTCCAGGGGCTTGTACAAAAGCAGGCAGCCCGCAGGCGTGGATATGCCAGGGTGGATATGCCAGGTCCGCCAGAACTGATATCCAGCGGAGTTCCCCTTGTGGCTCAGGGATAACCAGCACAACTAGAATCCATGAGGATCTGGGTTGGATCCCTGGACTTGCTCAGTGGGTTAAGGATCCAGCGTTGCTGCGAGCTGGGATATAGATCGCGGGTACTGCTTGGATCTGGCCTTGCTGTGGCTGTGGTGTAGGCCGGCTGCAGTTCTACTCCTTAGCCTGGGAACTTCCACATACTGCTCACGTGCCCCTGAAAAAAAAAATGAAAGAAAGAAAAAAAAAAGAAGGAATGATACCCAAAGAACAGGTGAAACACTGATGAACTGAAGTTGATAAAAACTCAGGGTGTTTTGTTTCATTTATTCAATGCACACGTAATGACTGCCTTAGGTGAACAAGGACTGTGCTGGCTGGCTGGTGTGTGTGTGTGTGTGTGTGTGTGTGTGTGTGTAGGGAGGGAGGTGCCCAAAGAGAGAGTAAGTCGCACACACATGATGGGGCAGAGGCAGGGCCATCTGGGGAACCAGCAGAGAGGTGACGGTGAAACCAAGTCTTAAATGAAGAGGCTCCTTATGTGCAAATCTGGTGACGGTTCAGCCACCCCCTGACACCTGGTAGGAACCTCTTCCTGCCGCTCCTGTTTGCCCACATTCCCTTTTCTTTGAACATTTATGACACTCCAGCAGCTACCTGTCACTTAACTGATGGCATTTCCATCAGTTTTTTTTTTTTTTTTACTTTTTCAAAATATTGGAACTGCCCACTGCCTCTCAACTTGCTCTGAGTCTCCCAGCCTGGGCCTACAAATGCTGGCTCCTCAAGAACGCTCCTTGGTTGTTTGGCTTATTTTTTTTCCTCAAGGTCAGGCTGGAAGGGCAGGCTGGGGCTGGACACTGAAGGCCTTTGATGCGGGGCTGAGGAGTGTGGGCTTTCACAGGGGAGGCTGAGTGCGAAGAGTTTGAGGGTCAGGTGATTTTTGCACTTGAACCCAGCTCTACCACTTAACCTTGTGTCCTTGAGTAAGTTCCTTATATTCTCAGGTGGTAAACTGGGCGTGGCTCAGTGGTTAAGGAATCCCACTAGGAACCATGAGGTTGCGGGTTCGATCCCTGGCCTTGCTCAGTGGGTTAAGGATTCGACATTGCCGTGAGCTGTGGTGTAGGTCACAGACGCGACTCGGATCCCGCATTGCTGTGGCTGTGGCGAAGGCCGGTGGCTACAGCTCCTGTTAGACCCCTATCCTGGGAACCTCCATATGCCACGGGTGCGGCCCTAGATAAGGCAGAAAGACAAAAAAAATAAAAATTAAAAAAATGCCTGGCTCACCTAGAAATTATCATATTAAGTGAAATTAGAAGGTGAAAGGAACATCACGTAATATCACTTATATGTGAGATCTAGAAAATGAATACAAACGAACTTATTTGCAGAACAGAAACAGACTCATAGACTTTGAAAACAAACTTACCGTTACCAAAGGGGACAGGCGGTGGGGAGGGATGGACTGGGGGTTTGGGACTGGCACATGCACGCTGTGGGATATGGAATGCTTGGTCAACAGGGACCTGCTGTACAGTGCAGAGAACTCTACCCAATATTTTGTGATCATCTGTGTAGGAAAGAATCTGAAAGAGAATGGATTTGCACAGGTAGAACTGAGTGACCCTGTTGTAAGGAGAAATAAGCACAGCATTGTAAATCAGTTATACTTCGAAAAACTTAAAAAAAAAAAAAAAAGCCTGGCTGGCAAAAGAATGGTCTAGCATTTTTCACATAACACACACATTTGACACCATGACCACAATGGATCAAGACAGAAACAAGACCACTCTGTAATTATGTTTGAATGCCGGCAAAGCAAGAACACCGTCTAAGATGCCAAAATAACCAAACACCTACATCCTGGCTAATGAGTGGCTCCTGCTTCTTTAGCCTCAGAGTAGTCCTCCTGCCTGATAGATAAGAATTATTAAGACACCCAGTCATAGAGTTACAACTGCTTCTGACAGCGTTTGATCCAGAGCAGAGCCTCACTTTCTGGAAACCTCCTCCAATCACCTAACACAAGCCCAAATCTTGTGACAAATACTTCCCAACACTCCATTCTTTTTGCTTTTGTTATTACTATTTTATGGCCGTACCTGAGGCATATGGAAGTTCCCAGGCCAGGGATTGAACCTGAGACCTATGCTGTAGCTGCAGCAATATCAGATCCTTTAACTCACTGCATCGAGCCGAGGATCGAACCTGCCCCTCCTCAGTGACTTAAGCTGCTGCTGTCTGATTCTTAACTCACTGCGCCATGGCGAGAGCTCCCTGACACCCCATTCTAACACCCTCGTGTGTCTTCTCTCTTTTTGCAACTAGACTCGTCTTGGTCAGTCCCCCTAGGGTTCCTGATGGTCTTTGGATGGAAGGCACTAACATGTCATTGGATATCTCAGTGTTTCAGTGTCCAGGCCACTCCCCAGACTGCCTCTCTTAGTCAGAAGCTTGTGCCACGGCTGGGGCCTCAGAAGGTGTCACAATAATCATCTTGGTGTTTCCCTGATTTCCTCGGTAGAAAAGGGAAGAAACTGTCTGTTAAAGCACGGGTGAGAATCATATCACCATCAAAGAATTATTGTTAAGAAAGTTCAACAGGACATATCAATCATTACCTTAAATGTGAATAAACTGAATGCTCCCACCAAAAGACATAGACTGGCTGAATGGATACAAAAATAAGACCCATATATATGTGGTATAAGAAGACGTGGTATATATATGTGATGAAATATTACCCATCCATAGCAAAGAATGAAATAATGACATTTGCAGCAACATGGACGGACCTAGAGATGATCACACGACAGATGATGTTAGTCAGACAGTGAAAAACAAACATCATATGATATCACTTATAATCGGAATCTAAACAAAGGATACAAATAAACTTACTGCAGAACAGAAACAGACTCAGACTTTGAAAACAAACTTACGGGCACCAAAGGGAACGACTGGTGTGGGAGGGATGGACTGAGGGTCTGGGATCCGCATACGGAATGAATGGCCAATGGGGACCCGCCGTAGAGCACAGCGGACTCTCTCTGATATTCCGTGAGAATCTATGTGGGAAAAGAATCTGAAAAAGAGTGGATGTGCATATATGAGTAACTGAATCACTTTGTTGTGCAGCAGAAATTATTACAACCTTGTAAATCAACTATACATCAATAAAATTTTTGAAAATGGGGGAAAAAAAAGAAGGTTCAACCGTAGAAATGCGGCCATGTCCAGCACAGTGACTGGCAGAGAACTCAGACTGCAGTTCTTCATTTGTTTTTGTTTGTTTGTTTGTTTTTTGTCTTTTTGCCTTATCTAGGGCCTCAGCCACGGCATATGGAGGTTTTCAGGCTAGGGGTCTAACAGGACCTGTAGCCGCCGGCCTATACCACAGCCACAGCAATTCGGGATCCGAGCTGCATTTGCAACCTACACCACAGCTCATGGCAACGCCGGATCCTTAACCCACTGAGCAAGGCCAGGGATCGAACCCACAACCTCATGGTTCCTAGTGGGATTCGTTAAACACTGAGCCATGATGGGAACTCCTGCAATTCTTCATTTGTTTATTTTGTTGTTTCAGCAGTGCTCAAAAACATTTAAAAAAAAGGTTGATCCAGATTATTAGACTAGTGTTACCCAACTAGCATCCATGAGGACGCAGGCTCAATCCTGGCTTGCTCTGGCATTGTCGTGAGCTATGGTGTAGGTCACAAATGCGGCTCAGAGCCTGTGTGGCTGTGGCTGTGGCAGAGGCTGGCAGCCATAGCTCTGATTTGACCCCTAGCCTGGCACCTTCCATATGCCACAAGTGCATCTCTAAAAAGCAAAAAAAAAAAAAAAAAAAAAAAATTATGGGATATAGGTGAAGAATGAGGCATTCAGTGCCCTTATCGCATACATTTCCCCCAATAATGAAGCTTACTGTTCTAAAAATTAAATATTAAAAAACTAACCTGCTTAATATTTTCAAACGTTTTCATACGTTCAGCAAAAGATCGGGCATTTCTCTGAATAAAAATATACAAATGGGAGTTTAACCGTGGCGAAGCGGGTCGAGAATCTGACGTGGTGTCTGGGCTTGCTGTGGAGCCGGGGGAGTTAACCATGGCGAAGCGGGTCGAGAATCTGACGTGGTGTCTGGGCTTGCTGTGGGGCCGGGGGAGTTAACCATGGCGAAGCGGGTCGAGAATCTGACGTGGTGTCTGGGCTTGCTGTGGGGCCGGGGGTTCAGTCCCCAAGCCGGTGCTGCGGGTTAGAGGGCCTGGCGCTGCCGCAGCTTCGGTGTAGTTCGCGGCCATGGCTCCAATTCAGTCCCTGGCCCTGAAATTGCCACATGTCATGGGTGCAGCTATTAAAAGAAAACAAAGCCCACAAATGACCAGTAAACACATCATTGCGAATCAAATCACACTTGAAATTTTTTACTTATTGGAGTGCCAAAAAAGTTTTAAATATTATCTCCAATACTGGTATGAGGAGACAGGCATTTCTTCATATGCTATTGTCATGAGTATGAACTGCTATAAATTTTCCGAAGGCAATTAAAGGTGCCGGCCAAAAGTTTAAATGGCTGTACCCTTTGACCTTGCAATTACACGTCTAGACGTTGGCCTGACACTAGTGATCACGCACCTGTGCCAAGATAGGTGTGGCGTGGTGCATTGCGGAATTGCTCAAAATGGCGAAAAAACTCCAACAAATGAAATCTACATCAGCAGGAACCGATTAAAGAAATATGGACACGACCACACTGAAACACTAGTACGTCTTTAAAGGAAATACGATAGCTCTTCAAATGAACTGAAACGGAGAGAGAAGCCATCTCTGTGAAGATACGAAAGAATAATTTGGATACCCTTAGAGCTGTTGGGAGAAAAGCCTTTTTGCGCAAAGGTCTGGAAACGGGATGGAAAATCACACTTCTCGGGGGCTCTTTCCCATCATAAACCTCAGGCGCACCCTGTGAGCGCCCAGTAGCTGTTGGCGGCCGTGGCTGTGGATGACGATGAGGACAGTGACGGTGAAGACGCCCTGCCCCTAAAGAGTGAGAAGATTATCCCCGAAAGACCTGACTTGGCCTAACAGTTACTTCGACATATGAGCAGCGCTCATTTTGTCCCCTTGTGCAAACTTTCCTAAGTCCTTTCGAATGCTTTTTGGGCCATGGGTCTGGGGTCAGCGGTGGGTCGGGCCATTAGATGCTGAAAGGGCAAGGTGGTCAGCGAGTCGCGGCCCCCCTCCCCCGCCTGACCTGGCACTGGCGGCTAATCTGCGCGAGGATCTGCTTCGTGCCATCACGTTGGAATGAGGTGCAGAGAGCAGCATCTTCCCAAGGAGGCGCGTTGACAGACTGGCCAGTCACCTGGAGGTCAGCCCCTCGTACCTCATAACGCAAACCCGGCAGCCAGAGGTTGGGGAAAGAAGACTGACTTTTTTGGATCACACTTCCAAGACAGGTGGACCTCCAGGGGTGTTTGCTAAGAATATGGAGTGTCAAGATCCCACTCCGTATCTTCTGAATCAGAATTCGACGGGGGAGGCTGGAGTCAGGCATGGGAGTCAGCATTTCAAACATGCTTTCAAGGGGATTCTTTTGTGTCCTGAAGCTTGGGGACCACTGGGGAAGGCTTTGGTGATATTTTGCCTGTAGGCAAGTCTTTCAGGATCCCATTATGACTGATTATTATCTTGGTGTGAAGCATTTTTGCAAACAGTCCAGTGACCCTGTAACTATTCCATTACCCTGGTATGGAGAATAATTAGCAAGAAATGAAGCTTGGGAGTTTCCTGGGGGTCTAGCGGTCAGACCACGGTGTGTCTCTGTGTGTCTCTTAGAAGGGCACTCTCCTAATCCGGTATGACCTCATCTACACCACAGCTCATGGCAACTCCAGATCCTTAACGCACTGAACGAGGCCAGGGATTGAACTTGCGTATCCTCGTGGATACTAGTCAAGTTCGTTACCACTGGGCCACAACGGGAACTCCAACTTTTGTTCAAATTTACTGTCACTAAGTGTTGGGAGGAAGAGTGGATGTGAGTGACCCAGCTAGCCACAAAGACGTGACACAGCTTGGACGGTGGGTGTTTGAGGCTTGGAGGGAAGGGAGAGAAATTCTGAGGCTGATGATGGAATGGATGGAGAGGTGGAGGAAAGGGAGAACAAGAGAGTCAGGGACAACCCCCAGGTCTTAGACCTTGGTGACTGGACGGGTAATGGTGCCACCAACTGCTGGAACAGTGGAGAAGGAAGGAGGGCTAGGCTTGGGGGTGACGCGTGTTTCTCCTTTGCTCACGGTAAAAAGGTTCACATAAAGAAAAATGCGTAAAATATGCACATACGGTTTAATGAAGTATTCTAACGTATGTGTGTAACCTCTACCCAGATATCAAGAAATGGAGGACTGCACAGTGGTTTTTTCTGTTTTGTTTTGTTTTTGCTTTTTTGGGCTGTGCCTGAGACATATGGAGGTTCCCAGACTAGGGGTCAAATCGGAACAACAACTGCTGGCCACAGCCACAGCCACACCCACAGCCACATCAGACCCGAGGTGCCCCGAGCTGCATCTGCGGCCTCCACCACAGCTCACAGAAATGCCGGATCCTTACGCCACTGAGTGAGGCCAGGGATTGAACCGGCAACCTCATGGTTCCTAGTCAGATTCCTTTCCACTGCGCCACGATGGGAACTCCAGCCCACCAGCGTTCTTCCTGACCCCTAATACCCCTTCCCACAGAGGTAACTGATATTCTGATTTTTTTAGAGTATTGCCACCTTGATTTTCTTTCCAGTTTATCCCCTGAGATGCATCGATCAAGTTCAGTGTGAGATGCCGCTAGGGAATGTTTGAATTCTAAGGGCTCTAAACCTCTAACACCTTTGGCAGCCCTTGGCACATGGCCAAGTCTTCACATCCTTTAAGGCCATTTCCTCGTTGAGGCTGGAAGAAGGAGAGCCATCCGGCGGCATCACACACACTTCGATACTATAAATACTTGAAGAAGACAGTAAGAGCTTCAGGGCGTGCTGCCAAGATGTCCTTTTTGCCTCGCTATTTCTCTGGAGACTTGTGAAGTCTTAACTGTCAAATTCATTTCCAGGAAGAGAACTTTTGAACATAACTCCATCGATCAGTGGTGCACAAAACATCTCTTTCTGCGGACGTGTGTGTTCGTTTAGTTCTCAGGACCTGGCGATGGGAGCAGCGACAAGCCCACAATCTTCCAGAATTCCCTGGTGGCCTTGAGGTTAAGGATTTGGCATTGTCACTGCTGTGGCTCAAGGCTTGATCCCCGGTCCTGAAACTTCTGAAAGCTGCATGGGGCTTGGCCAAAAAAAAAAAAAAAGGAAAGAAATTTGCTCTTTCTACCATGACTGCCTGAGGCAGGGAGCCCTCTCCCCTGTTCTGACAGCACTGATCTCACTAGAATGACAAAGCCCACTCGTGTGGCCAGAGGCAGGGCTCTGTCTAGGTGAGGCGTTTACACTGCTATTGCCACTAATAACCACAGAGGCAGGGTTGTTGGGCTGGTGGTGTCCCCGAGGCCAGGCCCCCTGGTATTATCTCAGAGGGCACCGACTGGGCCGGAGTCGTGAAGCAGGATCTATCTGGCTGCAGACCAGGCTGGGGAGTTCTACGTGCAATTCTGTGCCAACTCCGTTTTTTTTTGGCCGTCGTGGCCTATGACGTCCCCAGGCCAGGGATCAGTTCTGAGCTGCAGTTGCAACTTATACTACAGCTGTGGCAACGCCAGATCCTTAACCCACTGTGCGGGGCTGGGGATCGAACCTCTGTCCTAGTGCTCCAGAGACACCGGTGGCAGATCCCACCGCGCCACAGGGGATACTCCCCAACTCCTTCAAAGTTCTTTCAGACAGTGCCTTAGGCCAACCATACCTGGAAGAGGGGCCCTTACCGAAATGGTGCAGGTTACCTTTTTTCCACAAAGGGCTCTGACCCTCTCACCACCACAACTGCTTAAAGCATCATTCCCTTCAGGGTTTCTTCAAGCACACTGCTTCTGGGTTTATATACCGTCAGCAGTGTCATTCTGCAGCATCCAGAGCCCCTTGCATGTATGTCTCACAATCCATGGACTTGAACCCCCGTAATAATACCAGAGACCTAAATGCCAAACATGCAACCACCCATTATCGTGTTAATAAATCACAAAAAATGTGCACATTTTTTTTCCTTTTTTAGGACCACCCTTGGGGCACATGGATGTTCCCAGGCTAGGGGTCAAAGGTACACTTGCCAGTCTATGCCACAGCCACAGCGATGGTGGTTCCTTAACCCACTGAGCGAGGCCAGGGATCAAACCCACAACCTCATGATTACTAGTCAAGTTCTTGCCCACTGCGTCACCACAGGAACTCCCACCAATATTTTTTTAATCACAGATATTTTATGTACATGTTTCTGTTGGCCACACATGCATAGAAGATGCTAGACAAAGCTGAGACATCGCAGTGCTGTGTCCATTTTGTGATTCTGTGAGTTCTGACTCATCTTGAGACAGGTTGCTGGCTGCGGGAATTGCTCCCTCCCCTTCCCACCACGTGGAGTGCCAAGGGACTTGGGAGCCCAAGGCAACCGGTGGACACAGAGGATTCTCCTAAGCCAATAAGGACCTGGCCCGGGAGTGCAGTGGGTACAATGGAGATGCTTCGGGATGAATCTGCCTGGGTCCTGCCTTCTCTCGCTGTCGAAACTTGGGCAGCTTTCTCAGACACTCTGTGCCCAGATTCCTCATTTGTAAAATAGGGATCTTACTGGCACCTGTGTCATAGATACTTCATAAAGAGCTAATTCAGATAAAAAAAATTTAGCACAGGTCCAGGCGTGCAGTAAGCACTTCTCTTTTTTCCCTTTATTGTTTAAAAAAAAATTTGGTCACGCCCATGGCATGTGGAAGTTCCTGGGCCAAGGACTGAACCGTCACCACAGCAGCAACCCAAGCCTCTGCAGTGACAATACTGGGTCTTTAATTCCTGTAAGTACTTTTTTTTTTTAAGGCTACCATTTTGTTTTAATCTCTTTTCTTTCCTTTTCTTTTCTTTTCTTTTCTTGGCTACCCCACAGCATATGGAATTCCTGGGCCAGGAATCAGATCTGAGTCATGGCTGTGACCAGTGCTGCTGCCAAAGCTGTAATCCACTGTGCTAGGCTGGGGATCGACCCTATGTGCTGGCACTACAGAAACACCACCAGTCCCATTGTGCCACAGCGGGAACTCATCTTTTTTTTTTTTTTAATTGAAATATGGTCGATTTACAGTGTTGTGTTAGTTTCTTGTGCACAGCAAAGTGATTCGGTTATACATGTGTGTATATATTCAGTAAGTACGTCTTGACTCACCTTTTCACATCTGTCATTTTATTCCTTAACAGGGCTCCCTTTATTGAAACTCCTTACGACCCTAAAACTTGAAGCCGACAAAGGGGATCCTCCAGCGGAACTAGCAGAGAATTTTTTAGGTTGATCTCTTGGACAGTGCCACACGATCTGTTTATTTTTAAAGTAAGGAGTTTGGCAATTTAATTCAGAAGTTTTTCTTTTAAATATAAGCACGTGCATGTCTACAATCAGATTCTAAACTGAAAGTGTAGAGCCTACATTGCATATATACCTAATTTTTTTTTTTTTATCCATAAAAACCATTCCAAAATGGAGAACAAAGTCCAGGATTTTCTACCATTGGCCCGCTTTTGCTGTGTTAGGTAACATAAACCTGTCTCGGAAAAAGCAAAGCCTCCAAACAACCACCTGCCTTCACTGATGGACAAGCAAAGCGAGACCTGGCCTTTCACATCAAGAGATAATTAAGCAACTGGACGGTTTCAGTTTGGGTCAGGAGTCACTGTCTCCCTTTGATCTGTACTTCAGCTAAGGTGCATCTCGGTTCCTAGGGGTCATGGGAGAAGAGGGGCAGGGCAAGAGAGAAATTTCAGTCCACCTTGAAGTGTGAAGTGTTTGCTTTTCCCCAGACATCTCATCTCACTTCCTCTCTAGTGAAAATCCACCCTCCGTATTCCTTAACCACCCCACCCTGACATTCTTCAGCTGCCTTTCCCAGAACCCGAGGAAGTTCAAAATGAACTTACCGCTTTCTTGAAACATCGTGAAATCTGTGTAGTCTGAAACACGCTGGGACTTCTGGGGAGGCTTCTCTGATTTTGAGGGGGTGGGGTAGGTAGAAAGTTTCAATTTGTGTGTGTGTGTGGCCACAATCTAAATGCAACATCTCTGTACTACTGAAAACCGTGATGCCCTTATAGCCTGTCATCCTGTTATATCTTTGAGCATTGACCGTACTGTTTTGTTTTTGTTTTTTTGGCTGCCCCACGGCAGCTGAAGTTCCACGTCGAGTTCCTGGGCTGGAGCTCAGATCCAAACTGCAGTTGTGACCTATGCCACAGCTGCGGCAATACTAAATCCTTAACCCGCTGTGCCGGGCCAGGGACTGAACCTGCATGCGTCCCAGTGCTCCAGAGACGCTACTGATCCCATTGCACCATGGTGGGAACTCCCATACTATTTTATTGTTTAAATTGAGAAAAACGTTTCTTTTCTCTCCACGGTGTCCATTTAGGACTTGAGCGCTATCCCTGTCATCACTCAAAGCCTCTGTCAGCTTTGACTGATGAACACTCCTGGGTTCTAGTGCTTACAAGCACAGCTTGGCTTTCATACTCAGCCACCTGGAGAATTGGGTGGGGTTTTTTTTGTTCCTTTTTTTTTTGCTTTCTAGGACCTCACTTGTGGCATATGGAAGTTCCTCGGCTAGAGGTTGAATCGGACTTGCAGCCGCCGGCCTACACCACAGGCACAGCAATGCCATATCCAAGCCATGTCTGCGACCTACACCACAGTTCACGGCAACGCCGGATCCTTAACCAACTGAGCGAGGCCAGGGAGTGAACCCACAACCTTGCGGTTCCTAGTCAGATTCATTTCCGCTGCTCCACAATGGGAATTCCAACATTTGAGTAGTTTCTAAGTTTTCGAAGTTTAACATGTTATAATACTTCAAACTGTTTTTTTAAAGCAAGCAGCTGTTCATCAGTGACCTGACTCAAGGTTTAAAATATGCAAGCTCCATTCTGTCCAGAGCTCCTTTTATAGACTTTCTCATTTTTTATTCCCATGAGAAGTATTCTAATAGCAAGCATAAATTCATGAGAGGCCCTTTTTTATGGAATGTTGAGTGTCTATGGTATTTGTGAGATAACTGAATTATTTGAGGACAAGAAAGGGCTTGGGCACAGGGTGAATGGCAGCTGGCAGAGGCTACGCAGAGGCGCATATGTTAGTGACACCATTTGGAAAATCTGCTTTCCCTGTTTCTCTTCCTGTGTTTGTTCCTGGATTCGAAACTGCCTGGATTATATCTGGTGGCACATAAACATCTGCTCAAAGTAAATGCTTTGAAAAGATCTCTGCATTCGTGTCATTCATATGGAAAACCGAGCAGTCACAAGGGGGTGGAAACATGGCGAGGAAAAGAACAAATAAAGCTGAGAGTTATGAGAAGCGTCGCCAATTTGACCGTCGCCTCTTCTACCTGATATTTTACCTGTGTCTCCTCTTCCATCACTGCAAGTTGTCAAGGTGTTTGTGGATAAACAGACCCCCCCTTCTCCGGGTGATCTCTCTTCTTACCCTGCTTGGTTTGTGCACGGATCACTGCCTATCCTCGGTGCGATGGCCTCGAAACCTCAATGGGCATTAAAAAACAAAAAACACTAATGCTTAATTGCTATACAATGCAAGATACTCTCTCTGTATCTCTGTACGGCTCCCTTTAGACCCCGAATGAGTTGAAGAGGTCCCACTGCCAACCGGAAACATCTGAGCTTCTGATAACTTATAAATTTCAGACATCTAAGCCCCTTCCCAGTCTGGTCGCAAACCAGCCCCCTACCTTTCCAGCTTTATCTGACACTTCCATCCATCCCCCAAAACGATTCTTTCTCCTTAGCAGGTCTCATCCTTCTCCTTCGCCTCCTCCCTCCACCTTCCCCTCTTCTTCTCCTTCTTCTTCTTAGGATTCAGGTGGAGTTTAGGGCCCTCATCTTCCTTCCTCCCCTTTTTTCTTTCCTTCTCCCTTCCTTCCTTTCCTTCCTTCCTTCCTTCCCTCCCTCCCTCCCTCTTTTTTCCTTTTATAAATCTCTGTGCTGTTCATTCTGTCCCAGACACCCATCCCTCCTTCTTTAGTGGTTACCCAGTTCAGATGCCCCTTCCCCAGAAGACTTAGACTGCCCCGCTTTTTCACTGCATTATCTGTCGACGTGCCTGACCCCTGTTCCCAATAGGCCGAGATTCCATTTGAGAACTCCAGGTATGGGGGATGATGAATGATTCCTTGCTGCTGGCATGTTAAATAGAGCTTAAATATTTATGAGCACAAGGGAAATTAAAAAAAAATCTTTAGTGCTCTGCGCTTGGCAGTTTTCTTTCCTAATACCTGCTGTTCCTTTTCAGTACCTGCTCTGGCAGATGGGATTTCCAGCTCACTCCAGGATCCAGGGAGCCCATATCAGAGAACTTTAAAAAGGTCCTCCTCCGTATTTGACATTTGGTTTCTAAGACTGTTGGTTTGTTATCATGTCATGGGCCCAGCACGCCAATTGGCCGAAAATCAATTCACTAAATGACTAATTAACTGAATCACCTATATCTTTATAGTAAGTCTGGGAGGCAGAATTGTGGGAAAAGAGTTCTTTAGGCAGGATCTCAAAGAATGGGCAGAATTCAGATGAACCATGATAAGGGAGAGAAGAAGAGACATTCCAGAGAAAGGAACCAATATGAGCAAAAAAAAAGGGAGGAGGAGGAGGAAGGGAAATAGTTTCAAAATAGATGATTGGTGAATATATTATGGATGGTTATGTGTGCTCTTATTGCCACATTTGAATAAATCATCAAAACCTTTTGCCTGCATTAGATTCAGATTTTATTTAGTACCTGCCTTCTTTTCTTCCATTTCTCTCCTTTCCCTCCTTCCTTCCTTCCTTCCTTCCTTCCTTTCTTTCTTTCTTTCTTTCTTTCTTTCTTTCTTTCTTTCTTTCTTTTTAACTTTTATGGCCACACCTGCGGCAAATGGATATTCCCAGGCTAGGGGTCAAATTGCAGCTGCAGTTGCAGGCCTAAATCACAGCCACAACAATGCCAGATCTGAGCCTCATCAGCAAACTATGCTGCAGCTTGTGGCAATGCCAGATCCTCAACCACTGAGCAAGGCCAGGGATCGAACTCGCATCCTCACAGAGACTATGTCAAGTTCTTAACCTGCTGAGCCCCATGGGGAACTCCTCTTCCGTTTCTTGGTAATATGGGTTCTCCTGAAGCGTGGAGATCTAGCCCTGAAGAATAAGTCTGCCTCTCTAAAAGGTTCAACTTACATCAACGGAGATTGGCTTGAGCTGAGTGGAAGCTGGCTCTTGCTGTTACAGAGCTGGGTCTGGGGAGGTGAATTCCAACATATTTGGTAACTTTAAAAAAAAGAACGATAGAAGATGGTACATTCAGTGCATCTGGCTGCTCGCCACAGTGGTCCTCCAGCTGCGATCTGAGAACATTTTGCACTGGCAATACGACCGTGGTAACTAGAGGGATGAGTAGCGTGTGTCTTGAAGTGCAGGCTCTAGGACCAGACTCAGCCCCATATCAGACTCTTTGCAGGTGGAGGCAAGAATCTGAATTTTAAAACCTGGTGCTGTTTCATTCATTCAAGTTTGAGAAGAAATGCAAATCAATAAATACACCAAGAATGAAATGTGGGTCTTGCAAACATTTTATTTTTTTCTGTATCTTGCTATTCTTTCTTTCAAGAAAAACAACTACTTTAAAGGTCTGACATGTAAGCATTCTCATGTGGTGCAGCAGGTAAGGATCCAGCATTGTCACTGCAAAAGCTTGGGTCGCTTCTGTGGCACGGGTTCGAACCCTTGCCCAGGAACTTCCACATGCCGTGGGCTCACTTTAAATACAAAGACCCAATAAATTAAAAGTATGGGAAAATATGTACCATGCTAACACTGAAATGAAAGCTTCGTGTGATTGTATTAATATCAGATAAAGAAGATTTTAGATTCCAGAGATAAGGAGGTCCTTCGTGATGATGAAAAATTCAGTTTACCAAGGGAGTTCCCATCGTGGCACAGTGGAAACGAATCCAACTAGGAACCATGAGGTTTCAGGTTCAATCCCTGGCCTCGCTCAGTGGGTTAATGATCTGGTGTTGCCATGAGCTGTGATACAGGTCGCTGATGCGGCTCAGATCCTGCGTTGCTGCTGCTGTGATACAGGCCAGCAGCTGCGGCTCCAACCAGACCGCTAGCCTGGGAACCTCCATATGCCTCAGGTGTGGCCCTAAAAAAGGCAAAAAAATAAAACTTCAAGAACACAGAATAATCCTAATTATTTGTGCATCTAATATCAGAGTTTCAAAACTAAAGCGAAAACTGAGAGAAATAGAAGGAGAAATGGATGAACCTACAGTTTAAGTTGGAGATTTCAACACTTCTCTATCAATAATTGACAGAACAAGGAGACTGAAAACCAATAAGGACACAGAAGACCTGATCAATATGATCCACCAATTTGACCTACTTGATATTTTAGAACATTCCACCCAGCAACAGCAAAATATATGTTCTTTTCAAATTCACACAGGAAATTTATCAAGGAAGGCTGTGTTCTGGGCCATAACACAAGTCTCAAGAAATTTTAAAGGACTTATTCATACAAAGCATGTTCTCAGACCACAATGGAATTAAATTAGAAATCAAATCAAACATCTCCAGGAAATGTCCAATTATTTGGAAACTAAATATCACACACTTCTAAATAATTAAAGAAGATAGCAAAAAGGGAAATTAGGAGACACTTTTAAGCTGAATGAAAACAAAAATGTAACATCAAAATTTGGGGGATGCAGATAAAGCTTAGAGAGAGATTTATTAACATTATGTACTTAGAAATAGAGAAAGGTCTTAAGTTAGGGTTGCCAGAGTTAGCAAATCAAAATATGGGATACCCAGCCATATTTGAATTTCAGATAAATAAAATTTTATTTATATATTTAAGTATGTCTCATGCAATATTTAAGATAAAAAGTCATTTGTTGTTTATCTAAAATTATAATTTAACTGAGCATCCTGTATTCCATCAAGTAATCTATTTAAATCAATGCTCTCAGCTCCTACCTTAAGAAAGTAGAAAAGGACGATAAAATTAAAGTCAAAGGAACCCCCCCTTCCCAAAAAAGGGGGACAAAAATAAAGCCCAAAGCAAAAATAGATGACAAACAATAGAAAAATCAGTGAGACCAAAATGATTCTTGGAGATTAATAAAGCTAATAAATCTTTAACCAGTTTCATGAGAGATAAAAATTATAAATATCAGGGGAATTCCTGTTGTGGCTCAGTGGTAACAAATCCGACAACTATTCATGAGGATGTGGTTTCGATCCCTGGCCTTGCTCAGTGGGTTAAGGATCCGGCATTGCCGTGAGCTGTGGTGTAGGTCGCAGACACGTCTCGGATCCCACGTTGCTGTGGCTGTGGCATTGGCCAGCAGCTATAGCTCTGATTCACCCCCCAGCCTGGGAACTTCCATATGCAGCCCTAAAAAGTGAGGAGGAAAAAAAAGAAAAGAAAAAGTGCGACGTGTAAATACTAGAGCCCTGTAAATGCAAAGTTTGTTAGGAACTAGTCGTCCCAGGTGACGGATGCAGTGGCATTGGCTGGACTTGGAGACGGAGACAACTAGAGAGAGGCTGAACATGGTGAAAAACAAGAAATCGGTAAAGGGTTTGGAATAGTCAAAGTAGGAGCTGGCGATATCTGAGCACACACCGAGAAGAGGGCGGCGCAGACTGAGCGTGAACGCTGGCGCTGCCCCATCAGCAGCTTCGTTCACTTTGAAGGACGCTGCAGGAGGCTGGTGGCTCAGTATGGCGAGTGATAATGACAGAGGGGACCGAGGACAGACCCGGAGAGAGCTGCCCTGTGATCGGATCACTACATACCGAGTCCAGCACATCAGCATCCCGTCAGGACGCGGTGGAAAGGACAGAGGACCAGACGTCAGTGTATCTGGGTTCCAGCCACAGCCCAGCCGGGAATCATCTGTGTGTCCTGTGAAGCCAGATGAGCCCAAGATGTCCCATCTCTCGTGAGGGTTTGGGTGTTTTGCTTGTATGTCTTTTCTGTTTTGGCCACCCTGCGGCATATGGAGTTCCTGGGCCGGGTATTGGATCTGAGACGCAGTTGTGGCCATGCTTATCCTTAACCCGCTGTGCTGTGCCCGGGTTGCAATCCGCTTCCCAGCGCTCCTGAGATGACACCGATCCTGCTGTGACATGGTGGGAACTCCTGTCGTCAGGGTTTGGAATGATGGCTCTCAAGCCTCTTCCTAGAATGGTCTCCTGGTAACTTATTTTATAGCTTCTATGAGTCCTGCTGAAATGCACCAAGTCTTTACAGTTTATGAAGCACTATTAGCACCAGCCTCATTCACCAGGCGCTGTGGAGTGAATGCTGTTATTCACACACACACACACACACACACAAACACACACACACACACACCCCTTCACACATGAGGAAAAGTCCAATACTTTTGCAAGGGGCCTTGGGCTGAGGGTCAGACAGAAAAGCTTGCTTCTGGAGTGAACTATAGATCTGGCATTGCCGTGGCTGTGGCTAGGCTGGCAGCTGTGGCTCCGATTTGACCCCTAGCCTGGGAACCTCCATATGCTGCGAGTGCGGCCCCTAAAAAGCAAAAAAAAAAAAAAGAAAGTCAGTTGGAGCCTTTGATCATGTATGTTGGTAATTCTCTGCTCCAATTTTCAAATTTGCCACTCTTATCTCCCTAATGCACTTAACGCTTCTCAGATTTTTTTATTTCCCCAAACCACTCCTGACCCTCTGAGAACAAGTACTGAACCCTCTTAGGAGTTTACAAATGGGTGTACGGGAATAGAGCTTCCTTTTTATTTTGAAGATTCATTTGGCGTTTGTTTTAACCCAGCTCTGGCTCTGAGAGCGACCTCCTGCTCTGTCGCCCCGAGCACGCATTCCGTGGTCGTCCCATGGCGTGTTCACAGACTGTGACATCATCTGGAAGCAAGAAGTGGCTCTCGGGTTACCGCATGCATTGACCTAAGCCCCGGAGAGGATTACAGGGCAGACCTCGGCTAAGTGTGGAGATGCTGTTACAGCTATCAAAGGTAACGGTGAAGTCTGGCAGGCACCTGTCAACAGGTGAGGGAGGAGGAGCCGGTAAGGGAAGCTTGAGTCAGGATGACATTCTCCAAGCTTTATTTTTATTTCAGGTTAAAGGGTCAGACAGAAAAGCCATTCGCAGGGCTCTTTATTTATGGTTCTCAGAGGCCCCGTGGGTGACGCGTCCTGAAGAAGAAGGATGATTCCTGGGACCTCTGGTTCCCCGCCCGGCTGATGACAGACTGGGGGCCTCACGCTTTGTGAAGGGCCAGCTATTTATGAACGTGCATCCGTGTCTGCGGAGAGCCATCCTCTCTGTTACCTCCCTTGCAGAGAGAGCTGTGTTTTCCCTCCCTCCGCCCTCCTCGGCCACCTGAAAGGACTCCTTCCCACCACCTGCTGGTGGCCTTTGAAGGCCAGGTAAGGAGATGCTCGCACCCCTGGCTTATCTGGGAGAGACTCTCCCACTCATCTCAAAATGCTCAAAAATCAGTGCAAATGTGGAGTTCCTGCTGTGGCTCAGTGGGCTAAGATCCCAACTAGGATCCATGAGGATGCAGGTTCCATCCCTGGCCTCGCTCAGTGGGTTAAGGATCTGGTGTTGCCGTGAGCTTCGGTGTAGGTCACAGATGCGGCTCGGATCCTGCATTGCCGTGCCTGTAGTGTAGACTGGCAGCTGCAGCTCTAATTCGACCCCGAGCCTGGGAACTTCCACAGGTGTGATCCTAAAAAAAAAAAAAAAGTATACACATTTTGAAAAGCATTTCCATTTAGTTTGACGATCCTTGAAACCAAGAGATTTTAGTGCACAAAACAGCAAAGTTATCATGAACAAATAGTGGAGGTCACCTTTTAGAGCAGTGACTAGCCTCAAGACACAAGTGGAAAATATTTTCATCATCTCCAAAAGCAACTCCGTACCTAGTATCACCCCTTCCCGCTCTCCCCACGGAAATGGATCCCACAGTACAGGGTTTATTGTAACTGGCCTCTTGACTTCATGTTTTCAAGGTTCATCCATGTGTAGCATATATCAGTACTGCATTCATTTTTATTGCCAAATACACTCCCTTGTATTACTATACAACTTTTTGGTTTTCTTTTTTTCTTTTAGGGCCGCACTCTTGGCATATGGAGGTTCCCAGGCTAGGGGTCGAATTAGAGCTGCAGCCGCCGGCTCACGCCACAGCCACGAAAATGGAGGAATCCAAGCCACATCTGTGACCTACACCACGGCTCATGGCAATGTCGGATGCTTAACCCACTGAGCGGGGCCAGGGATGGAACCCGCAACCTCATGGTTCCTAGTTGGATCCGTTTCCACTGTGCCATAACGGGAACTGCTGCTTCCATTTCTTCATCTGTAGAATGCAGTTTACAGTAGGCACCCCTCGTGTTGCGCTTGTGAGCGCTGGCTGTATTACTGCGTGGGAATCGCTTGGAGCAGGGCCTAGCCCAGCTGCGCTGCTGTGCCCAGTCCTCCGGACCGGTTTCCTATCAGTGCCGCAAAAAGGTCCACAAACTTAGTGGCCTAAAACCTCACGGCTTTATGATCCTACAGTTCTGGAGGTCAGAAGGCCTGAAATCAAGGTGTCAGCAGGGCTGCGTTCCTTTTAGAAGCGTCAGGGGAGAATCTCAACCACGGCCTTGCCTTTTCCAGCTCCTGGAAGTCACCTGTCCTCCCTGCCTCCCAGCTCCTTCCGCTGTCATTGAGGCACGTCATTCCAACTCCGGTTTCTGCTGTCACGTCTCTGACTCGATCCTCCTGCCTCCCTCTTAGAAGGACGCCTGTGTTAGCACTGGACCCGCTCGGATAATTCAGGATAATGGCCCATCTCAAGATCCCTAATTTAATGACGCCTTTAAAAATAAAGTTCACTTTACCAAGTAAGGAAACACAGTCACCGTTTCCAGGTATCTGGGGACATCTGTAGGGGACCAATATTTTGCCTGCCACAGCTGTCTTGCCAAGTTGATGGAAACTTCGTCCCTCTGTGTTTTATAATAAAAGATGGTACTCCAGTGCTTGATAACGCTGATAGGATGCTGCTGCTGCTGATAAAATCTCTTACTGATATAAATCACACTGATTAGAATGTCATTTAGTCCTCACAGGCTGATTAGCAAAACACACTATTATGTTTATTATACACTTATTTCACTTGCCAAAGAATGAATTCCCTATTGTTTACAACAGGCGGTGCAGAGTTGGTTTTGCTCGTTTTGATTTTAAAGTAAATGTATCATCTTAAAGGGTTTCGAGCTTTGCAATTTCCGGAAACACTGGTTTGCCCTGAGGCCAAGTAGGCAATGTCATAAATGCCAAAGAGAGAATGCATACTTTTTAGAATTAATCACTCTCCCTTCTGTGCTCACATCGAAAGCCGCTTGTATCTCTCTAAAGCAAAGTCACCTAAAATGAGATGATCTGCAGACCAGTGAAGTCAAGAACCTGCTCTTACTAGTCTGCAAGGAGATGGCTGAGGAGCTTAAACCAGAATGTAAGTCAACCAGGCAACTAAACACTCCTTTTAGTTAAAAAACAAAAAGTATACATACACATATAAAAAAAGAAATATATTGTACGTATGTGTGTACATATACATTATATATGTGTGTGTGTATACAGCTATATTTCAATAGCAAGATTTTCTCAAAGCAACAGTGTGTTGATTTATACTCCAGCACAAGCTCCCTGTTTTATTGAAGACCAATCACATACAGCTTGTAGAACAATTACTTTGCTTGCTTTCTTTCAGTTTTAATTAATTATTATTATTATTATTATTTTAGGGCTGAATCTGCAGCATATGGGGATTCCCAGGCTAGGGGGCGAATTGGAGCTACAGCTGCTGGCCTGTGCCAGAGCCACAGCAACGCCAGATCCGAGACGCGTCTGCGACTTACACCACAGCTCAGGGCAACGCCAGATCCTTAACCCACTGAGCGAGGCCAGGGATTGAACCCGCAATCTCATGGTCCCTAGTCGGATTCGTTTCCGCTGCACCACAATGGGAACTCCTGGATTCTTTTCCGTTACAACTTTTTATGAGATATTGATCATCTTGTTTCTTTTCCTTCCTCTCTGATGTAGCATTAATTCTAATCCTGTGCCTCCTACTTATAGAGCCAGTTTTGTTTCTGAGGCATTTAACACCTTTTAATGCAGTTGAAATCTCTTGAGTATTTCCCTCGGCAGCTCTTAGTTCATAGAGTGTACGGAGAAAGGGGTACATGAGATTGCCTAGCCCACCAATCCCAAATCAAAGGGGGACGTTCCAGAAAGCCAGTCCACTTTGAGAACTTTCAGGGATGTTTTGTTTCATACGGTAATCTCGCAGGACTTCTGAGGGTAAGTTGATCCATAAAGATGCAGTTAGGGAGTTCCCATCATGACTCAGCAGAAACAAATCTGGCTAGCATCCATGAGGATGCAGGTTCGATCCCTGGCCTTACTCAGTGGATTAAGGATCTGGTGTTGCTGTGGCTGTGGAGCAAGCTAGTGGCTACAGCTCCAATTCGACCCCTAGCCTGGGAATTCCATATGCCAAGGGTGTGGCCCTAAAAAGACAAACAAAAAAAAAAGAGCAGTTCAAGGAGGATCCAGTTTCCATTTTAGTATTCTTTTATTATTATTATTATTATTATCATGATTATTATCTGGATATAGGAGTTCCAGAGCCAGAGATCCAACCCATGCCACAGCACTGGCAATGCCAGGTCCTTAACCCAGTAAGCCACAAGGGAACTCCCATTTTTTGTATTTCTACAGGGCCTTCCTCTGAAGGTTTAAAGATGCTGAGAATAACAACACTCACAAGACAGTCTCCCAGCAGAAGAACGAGGCCCGCCTTTGCATAAACAGTCACAACTGCAGATCTTGTCAGCTTGAGAGGTTATAGACACAGGTCATTTTGAAAGTCAAAGTCGCCCCCTTGCCGGAACCTCAGTGGAGGGGTGGGGGGTGGGGTGGCAGAGCTTCCCGGTTCTCAAAAATAAAGGTAAGGTGGAGTTCCTGCTGTGGCTCAGTGAGTTAAGAACCCAACTAGTGTCCATGACAATGTGGGTTTGATCCCTGGCCTCACTCAGTGGATTAAGGATACAGCGTTGCTGTGGCTGTGGCGTAGGCTGGCAGCTGCAGCTCTGATTCAACCCTTAGCCTGGAACCCTCCACGGGTGTGGCCCTAAAAAGGCTAAATAAACAAATAAATGAATGTGATACGTCCCACTTATAGCGGCGGGCAGGAGACTCCTCTTCTCCCTCACGTGAAAGGAGCAAGGCTTCGGAGGTCAGCAGAGCTGTGGCGTGGATGGGAGGCATTGGGGCCCCGCCGGGGGGCGGCGTGGAGGAAGCAGCAGTCAGCTGTTTGAAAGGGTGGATTAGACACGCACTCCAGGTGCTGTGAGACAGCCTTCCCGAGGCACTCGGCAGTCTGCGTTCCTTTCCCCAGCTCTCAAGACAAGTATCTCTTCTGGCCTAGGAAGAATCGTAAAAAAAATTGCCACTCTGACCCCCTCATCTTAATCCCTCGCCATCTGGGAACAATAGAGCAAGCACCCCTGACAAAGGAGCTGGGCCGCTTTGCTTTGTGAAGAGCACAGCGAGAAGCTTCAGCTCCGCGCCTCCTTCAGGTCCGGAGGCACAGATCAGGCCCAGCCCCTGATCTCGGTCCCTTTCCGGTGTCATCATCAAAAGTTGGTGCCTCTAGCCCCGGTCCTCCCAGACTGGCCTCCACAACTTTCTTTAAACTCAAAAGGATGTCTCTTTGCAGATCTCACTCTTTTGCCTGACAAGCTTGAAAATACCATGACCAAAAACAAAAAGAAAAAAAAGGAAAGTATTGTGACACGTGCATTTTTCTCATGCTTCATACATGTGAAATAGACACTGCTTACTCTTTTTCTCATTTCTTCTCCTGTGGTTGATTTCTAGTTTCATGCCACTGTGGTCAGAGAAGATGCCTGAAAGAACTTCTATACTCTTAAATTTGTTGAGGTTTGTTGTATGCCCCAGTATGTGGTCAATCTTAGAGAATATTCCACATGCACTTGAAAAGAATTTGTATTCTATTTTTCTTTTAATATAATGTCCTGAAAATGTCAAGTCTAACTGTTCTGTCATTTAGGATCTCTGTCGCCTTATTGATTTTCTGTCTAGAAGATCTGTCCATCTGATGTGAATGGGGTGTTAAATTCTCCTACAATTTTGTCTTCCCATCAGTTTCTCCCTTTACATCTGTATTTACTTTTCGTATTTCAGTGCTCCTATATGAAAGGTATATATATTATAGTAAAAGGGATCCGAGCTGCGTCTGTGACCCACACCACAGCTCACGGCAACACCAGATCCTTAATCCACTGAGCAAGGCCAGGTATCGGACCCACATCCTCATGGATCCTAGTCGGGTTCATTACTGCTGAGCCACAGTGGGAACTCCACATTCTTTTTCTCACATTATCCTCCATCCTATATCCATAGCCTTTTAAAAATTCTTTTCCAGGGAGTTCTGTCGTGGTGCAGCAGTTAACGAATCTGACTAGGAACCATGAGGTTGTGGGTTCGATCCCTGGCCTTGCTCAGTGGGTTAAGGATCCGGCGTTGCCGTGTGTGAACTGTGGTGTAGGTTGCAGATGCAGCTCGGATCCTGTGTTGCTGTGGCTCTGGCATAAGCCAGCGGCTGTAGCTCAGATCAGACCCCTAGCCTGGGAACCTCCACATGCCGCGGGTACGGCCCTAAAATGACAAAAGGAAAAAAAAATTATTTTCCATTATAGGTTATCACAAGGCATTGAGTATATAGGTCCCTGTGCTATACATTTTTGTTATTTCCCTCATTAGCATTTAATTAGAATATTTGCTCCTAGGTGACTTACCATTCCTACAAATGAGACAGAAACTTTTGGCAATTTAGTTTTTTTAAAAAAAAAGACAGGTAAGTACATAGGTAGGTAGGGTATGTATAATATAGCTCACATCTGTCCAGAATGAAACAGTATCTCAGAAGTTTAATCTGACAGTCAACTTGCTATATATTTTATGGACTGAGACATGTCAAATGTCAATAACAAGGTAAGAAGTACACCGACAGGAGGAAACAATGGACCCCTTACTACCTTTGTTTTGCCACCTCTCTTAATATAGATTTTCTTAAAATGACAGTGTCACTTTTAGTTAAATAGCAAACTGTTTAAATAAGTCCCTGGTTGGGAATTTATCTTCCTTCCACAAAAAAAATGAATGAAGTCATGGAACAAGTAATTTTTATTATTTATTTATTGCCTTTTTTTTCTTTTAGAGCCACATGGGCGGCATATGGAGGTTCCCAGTTTTTTTTTTTAATTCAACAACAATCAGTTTTTAAGGGCCCTCGGCTCCACCGAAGAGGCAGAGGCCTTGATCCTGGTACTAGAGTTAGCAAGCATTTCTCATTGGCACTGCTCTGCCCCTTAATCTTCTCGGTGCTGCCTGTGAACAGCTTTGGACCGGAACACAGAACCGGAACTCCTCAAGCTCATGACATCCATCTGACATCATCTGCTTACTGATGTCATCTGCTCCTCCCTTAAGTCCAGCCCTTCCCTTCTGCCAGGCCACTCTTTTTTTTAGAGCCACCCCTGCAACATATGGAAATTTCCAGGCTGTGGCCTACGACACAGCCACAGCAACACTAGGTCTGAGCTGCAGGCCAGGGAAGATTCAGTTTCGATCCGGCTACTGAGTGAGGCCAGGGATCGAACAGGCAACCTCATGGATCCTAGTCATATTCATTTCTGCTGAGCCACGAGGGGAACTCCTGCCCGTCCACCTCTGAGGAGTGCTAAAGGCACAGGATGCAGCCATGACTCTCCACCTCATCTACAAGAGGAGATCAGGGCAGGTCTCCTATAATTTGAAAGAGACCTGGACTGATTCTGGATGCTTCTCTCTGATCTCCTCAACTTGAGAGCCGTTGCTTTATCACTTATGGGTACCTCTCTAAAGGCATGTTTCTTCTCATTTTAAAAGTTTTGAATAGGTGATTATGCTATTAGGGGTGGAGGTTAAGAAGCACAGAACCTGCACTCACCCTGCCCTGGAGATTCAGACTCTAAAAGGTGGAGCCAAGAAATCTGCATTTTAACAGTCTCCCTGGCTGACTTTGCCATAGGACTGAGAAGCGCTGGCTGGAAAATTAGGTCAGTCCAGCTCCTCTAAATTCAGCCATAGATGGGTGGATCTAGAATCAGGGGGCAGCCAAAGGGTCAAGGTCTTCATGAACATTGTCATCATCAGTATCGGCACCATCCAAGACCATCTAGAAAGTGCCTACCGTATGAAAAGAAATTACCAGCCTCAGAAAGCAGAACCAGGAGTTCCTGTTGTGGTGCAGTGGAAATGAATCTGACTAGTATCCATGAAGATGTGGGTTCGATCCCTGGCCTTGTTCAGTGGGTTAGGGATCAGGCATTGCCGTGAGCTCTGGTGGAGGGCAGCAGGTCTCGCTCAGATTCAGCCTCTAGCCTGGGAACTTCCATATGCTGCGGGTGAGGCTGTAAAAAGAAAAAAAAAAGTAGAAAAGAAGACCCTAGGATAGAAAGTCTGTGGGGACTGGAATTAGAAGAATGAATCTGTGTTTAACTGGTTGATTAAGACGAGGTGCAGCAAGTCAGCAAAATATATCAAATGCAAAGATTTTATACGTAATGAAGTCTAGCAACCTAGGAAGCCATTGAAACTGTAAAATCTGCTAATCTTGGTGTGTTTGTCAGACACAGGCTGAATTAGGTCCACGATTACATCCTGACCTGCCAGTTCATACGTCTGAAGAAGAGAACTGGTTTTCAAATTTCTTGACCAATTCATGTTAAACCATAAGGCTTGGGAGCCATGCACAGGAAAAGCATGGAGGGTACCAGGTCTGCGGCCGGTTAACAAGAGAATGGACTCCCTTCCCTCAGGCTGGGTAGCTAAAGCTTCATCTTGTGTCCACTGGGGAACCCTTGGCCACAGAAAATAGGTGGGAGGATTCCAGGTGGCAGTTAAAACTGCCAAGTATGTCAAGCACAGGTCACTGAAGTCTCACCCTTTTCAACTTTGAGACGTGCTGGGCAGTGTCTACTTCATACTGAAGCTCCACTCCCGTCTTTTCAAGATAGGAAAAGAATTAAGTCTTTCCAGAAGAAAAATCTATCTTCATGGACATCACATGCATGATTGGGCAAGTATTTGCAAATTAGCATATCTTTAGATAAGTTTTGCGCATTTGAAAGCCTAATGCACCCTTAAAGGACAAGTTCATTTCGGTATTCCCAAGCAAGATAAAGTGACCTTGGGAATTGTAAACGGTAGCCTGGTTCCCCGCGTCGGCTCGGTCCTTTGGTTGGGAGCTTTCTCTTTGTCTGAAGCTATGTGGGGGCAAGGATTCATGGTTTATCAGGTTTTCCTGGAGCCAAGGTCAGGGTCTGTCATGCTCAATACATATGTCTTGAATTCAGAAACAAACCTGGTTATAAACTCTCCTGAAATACTTGCTGAAAGTATTTTGCTGGGACGAAAAAACACTTGACAGGACTGATAAAAAGGATTTTATAAGCATTATCCAGTGAGTAGTCAAAATTCTTTCTCTGTTCTTTTTTGATTAGCATTTGGGGTTATATGTTCACAAAGTTATAACAGATCCTAATGATTACTTCAGGTGGCTTCTTTTGGCCAAGGATCAGATCCGAGCCACAGCTGTGAACTAAGCTGCAGCTATGGCAACGCCAGATCCAGATCTACTGAACTGGACCAGGGATCGAACCCGTGTCCCAGCGCTCCTAAGATGCTGCCTGTCCATTGCAGCACAGCAGGAGCTCCCAGATGGCTTCTTGGATCAAAGAGTTTTGAATAAAAATTAGCCAAGCCTGTCAAATGTGGCAATTAAAAACTCATTCTCACTTCCCTAGGTCAACACATGTAAGCTGCAATTCTTCATGCCGGTTAAAAAAAGCTGAAAAAAAAAGGAAAGAATTGCTTTATTGATTTGGAACTTTGTCTTTATTTTTTAAAATTTAAAATAAACATCATTACACAGCGCCTCACGTTTCAACCAAGCTGATCACAAGTCATGCTCTTCCTCTTTCTGAGGAATCTATTTTCAGGTTTGAATCTCCTGATACTTGTATTATTCATGTTTTTATTTTTACCTTTTTTTTTTTGCCTTTTGTCATTTTAGGGCCGCACACGCGGCATGTGGAGGTTCCTAGGCTAGGGGTCTAATCGGAGCTGTAGCCACTGGCCTACGCCACAGCCACAGCAACGCAGGATCCGAGCTGCGTCTGCTACCTACACCACAGCTCACGGCAACGCCGAATCCTTAACCCACTAAGCAAAGCCAGGGATTGAACCCGCAACCTCATGGTTCCTGGTCGGATTCGCCAACCACTGCGCCACGACGGGAACTCCTATTTTTACCTTTTTTGAAATTTTCATTTTATCAGCAATAGTAAGGGACAAAATTCATTGAAATTTTTTACCTTTTATCTATGGCAAGTGATATATATATAGTAACATTTATAGTGATATATATATACACATATATATAGTGATATATAGTAATATTTATAGTGATATACATATATATATACACATATACACGTGTATATATACACACACACCCATATGGTTTTCCTTCCAAATAAAGGAATTTTAAAGTTGAATCAATTGAAAGAATATTAAGTAATGCTCAGCATACGTGGCGTAAAGACTCATGAAGAGGGAGTCAGATTTGGGGGAGACGCGAGTGCAGTGCCAGCAAGGAGCGGAGGCAAGGCTGGCTAACAGAAGCAGCTTCTGCTCCTAGGATCACACCTGCCGTGTTGCAGTTTAGATTTGATCCTAAGAAGACTGGGAGCCACCAAAGACTTGACAGAGGGTGGATGCCAGCGCAGAATTTACTCTTCTACAAAATCATTATGTTGTAAAGATGGGATTAGAAGGTGATAAGAGGCACCAGCGATGCCCTTTAGGAGCCGACCACAGTAATCCAGGCGGGCGATGAGGCCGGTCTGACTCCTGGTGGTGCCAGCAGGGCAAAGAGGGTGGAGGGCTACCACGCCGTGACTTGGTCACTGAGGCAGAAGAGCTTCCAATTTCTGGCTGAGACAACTGGATCAGTGGGGGCGCCCATCACAGAGACCTGGGAATTCAGAAGAGGGTTTTAAGAGGATTAGGATGAGCTGCTTAGGTATGTATCGAAGGTGACTTGTATGAAAATACTATAAATAATAAAGGAAATATTCAGTGGGAGCTGATTCCTGGGCTAGGTGCTCGTGTGAATGATGTGGATTAGAGTTACCAGCTCTTCTCTTTCTGCTGAAATGGATAAAACCCTATGTGTATGAGTTTGCCAGGGCTGCCAAAACAAAACCACAGAAACTTACTTCCTCATAGTTCTGGAGATTAGAAGTCCAAGATCAAGGTGTCAGCAGGTTGGTCTCCTCGGAGGGCTGCTCTCCTGGGCTCGTAGATGGCCATCTGCGCCCCGTGTCTTGGCAGCAGGCTCTTCCCTCTGCGTGTGTGTGTGTCTGCATCCTAATCTCCTCTTCTGATAAAGACCCCAGCCATTTAGGATTAGGGCCTGCCCTAAGATCCTCATTTATCTTAATTACCTCTTTAATGACCTTATCTCCAAAGAGTCACATTCTGAGGTACGAGGAGTTACAAAATCAACACTGTAATTTGGGGAAAACACAGCGCAGCCTATAACAACACATCCTAACTTATTAAATCAAAAAGGAAATTTGCTGGCTAACAAATCAGAAAGTTCAAGAGAACAAAGAAAAACTCTGGCTAAAGGGGGATTCAAATGTTGGATCCCGGCTATGTCTTCATTTCCGTCACTCAGCTTTATGGGATGTCACCTGCATTGTCCCCCGCCCCCGGTAACAGCGATGTCCATTTCAGGACCACTGCCTCCGTACAGGAACCAAGCCCTATGGAGAAAGAAATTTTTTTCTTGACGATCCCAGCAGAAGTCCTGAAGATGGTCTTAAGGGATCTAGCTTAAGCCATTCACCCACCTCAAACAGACAGAGGGCGGAGAGAAAAATCACACTGGTGAGGGCCAAGCCGGAGTCTCCAGCCTGTTTCTGCCCACTGGCCAATCCCATGTAATCCTCATGAATGGAGAATAATGGAAGAGTGCTGCGTATAGAATGGTTAAGGAGATGGTGACAATAGCAACAAGCCATAGCCACTACAATGATAAAGTCACAGGAGTATACAGCAGAAATTGACACAACACTGTAAATCAGCTATAATTTAGGAGTTCCCATTATGGCTTAGTGGCAACGAACCCGACTAGCATCCATGAGGACGAGGGTCCCACCCTTGGCCTTGCTCAGTGGGTTAAGGATCGGGCCTTGCCAGGAGCTGTGATGTAGGTTGCAGAGGCCGTTCGGATCTGGCGTTGCTGTGGCTGTGGTGTAGGCTGGCACCTGCAGCTCTAATTTGACCCCTAGCCTGGGAACTTCCATATGCCGAGGGCCTAAAAAGACCACAACGAAAAACAAAAAGACCCCAAGCCCAAAAAAACCCCACAATACTTTAAAACATTAAAAAAAAAAAAAGGTCATGGGAGTAGATGTGGCAGCTCAGGAAGGATGTGTAGGAGGAAAAGAAGAGGACTGAGGTTAGGCACCCGAGGGAAAAACACGGTATCCAAAGGATGAGCTGAGAAATGGCTGTCCTTTATGAAGATACAGAAAAGAAAGGAAGAAAGCCAGGGCAGCATGTCATCACAGATGCCAAGAGAAGAGACAGTTTTAACAAAGAAATCACGATGTGTGACACCTGGAAGAAAAAAAAACCCTTTAATCACAAAGAGTTCAGACACATCAATTTTTAAAAAAGACACACAAATGAAAAATGGGCATACGGAGGGTCCCAGGCTAGGAGTCCAATCAGAGCTGCGGCTGCCAGCCTATGCCACAGCCACAGCCACGTTAGGATCTAAGCTGCATCTGTGACCTATACATGCCATAGCTTGCGGTGATGCCAGATCCTTAACCCACTGAGCAAGGCCAGGGATGGAACCTGTATCATCCCGGACACCGAGCTGGGTTCTCAACCCGCCGAGCCACAACGGGAACTCCCACTGGGGCATTGTCTTGCAGAGCAATCTGTCAGAATCAAACATTTAAAGGTATGGACTCTGGCCCAGCAAATCTCACTTACTATCCTAAGTAAATTAAGCCCCCCTCCCTTTTTTAAAGGAAATAACCCAAAGATCCATCGGAAATAGGTTTAATTCAAAATACTGCCTAACACGTACAGGGGGGCACCAGCAAATCAGAACAGACACTGGCTATAAACCACCCACACCCGTAAGGGTGGGTCCTCACTAAACAAGCCCCAAAGGGGAATGCCAGTAGGACAAAATGAGGTTCACAGATGGTGAATAAAGGGGCTGCTTTGCAAAGCCCCACAAAACATATTAATCAAAAGTAGACGATGAAGAGCCATGGGAATAGCACGGATTCTCCTTTTCGGTGCATATAACTTTGCACTGAAAACATTTAGAAACAGATAACAAGTGGTCGCCTTTGGTGATAGGGACCCTGTAAAGAAAGAGGGTAGGAGGTTGTAGGGGTGACACTTTTCATTTCCATTTGATAATTTTTTTTTTTTTTTGGTGGTGGTGGGGAGCTGTCCCCATGGCATGTGGAGGTTCCCAGGCTGGGGTGCAAACCCAAGCCACAGAAGTGACATGCAAGGTCCTTAACCCGCTGAGCCACCGGGGAACTCCTGACATCATTTAATGCTTTTAAATTTTTTAATTCATTCAGGCAACAACCGATCATTGATTATGCACTAGTATCAGTCACTGGGGAAAGACTGGAGGAGGCAATTAGAGCTGAGGGCGCCCAGCATTGGGGTCCACAGCTGGACTGCCTGGCCTTGGATCCTGGCTGCACACTGAGAAGTTAGGAGATCCCCAGTCAAATGACTGTAACCTCTCTCTCTGTTGCTTCATCTGTAGAATGTGGCCCAACAGTTCTTATCTCACAGAATTGCTGTGAGAAGTAAATGAGATAATGCACGTACAGTGCTTAGCCCCGTGCCAGGCATTTAGTATACATTCCTTAATTGTAAGTGATTAAAAAAAAAAATGAGCCCCAAGAGACAGGGTTCCCATCCGGGGAGGACACCCAGGTCAGCAGGCGGCTGAACCAGAGAGGAGGAGTGGGTTGCTGGAAATGAGGATTCAGAGACTTGGACGTGCCATTCAAGCAGACGCTGGAGCCACTCGGCAAGAAAGAAGGGCTTGACGGCTTTTTGCTCTGAGAAGGGAGGAGCTGGGCAAAATACAGCGTGCAGTTGAGACGGGCTCAAGACACCATGGGAGGGTCCTGGGGAAGCCAGGATGTAGCCAGTGCAGGTCCTATAAGGCAAGCTGTCCTCAGAGAGCTGGACGCTCGGGAACTGGTCTGGAGCAGAACGAAGAGTCTGAGAAGTTAGCTGAGGAAGCTCAAGAATGGGGCTAATCAGCTCGAGCCTGAGGCCAGGAAGCATTCCAGAGAACTGGGGAGGGGAGAGTGAGGCAGCGGCAAGAGGTGTAAGGGTCAAGCAGGGGAGTGACATATTAATAACTTTGCTCAAAAGGGTTGTCGGGTCACTACTGTCTTGGCTGATCATTTTTTCTCTTATTTTTCTGCATTAAGTACATGGAACTTCTGTGGTCTCTTCAAAAGCCTTCAGCCTAAGGATTCATCCTCTGATGCTCCACAGCCTGAACCAAATGTCTGCCGTGGGAAGAGGGCCAGGAGCCTTAGAGGGGGGCGGGGCGGGGCGGGGCGGGCGGGGGTGCTGCTGGCTTGTGGCCAGGTGGTCCCTGGGCAGTGCACCTGCTTTGGAGCCTCCATGGGCTGGACTCCCCCCCGCCCCCAGCCCCGGGTATTTACAGCTCTCTCCAGTCCTTCTTGACTCCCAGGTGGCTGCGAAGGGAGGCCAGCCGAGGCAGCGTGGCCAACATCAACACGAAGGGCTTACAAGGGCAGTGTATTCTTGGAACAGTAGACAGATGTCAAGTTGGTGGAAAACTTGCTCTCCTGGGGGAAAAGAGCTGCCTCAGTTTCCCACCAGCACTTAGACTCAGTTAGCAGAGCCGGATATGTTTGCCAAAGGAGCAAATGATGGAGTTCCCCTCGTGGCTCAGTGATTAACGAATCCAACTAGGAACCATGAGGTTGAGGGTTCGATCTCTGGCCTCGCTCAGTGGGTTAAGGATCCGGCGTTGCTGTGAGCTGTGGTGTAGGTTGCAGACGCGGCTCGGATCCCGTGTTGCTGTGGCTGTGGCATTGGCCGGTGGCTACAGTTCCAATTAGACCCCTAGCCTGGGAACCTCCTTGTGCTGCAAGTGCGGCCCTAGAAAAGGCAAAAAAAAAAAAAGGGGAGTAAATGAACAGCTTCAATCTGCAAGTCGCATGGACTGGGAGGGGACAGAGGCTCTTGTTTGCCCCTTGCTAATGACACTACCAGCCCTAAAATGAGAACCAATCAAGGGGTCAGAAGTTGTTAGAAGTAAGGAACGGCCCAGCTCCTACCGACTAGACATCTTTGCTTTAGTAAGCCAGCTTTCCTGCCCCAAGACAAAAAATGCATGAATTAATCCTCCATATTTTGGCCTATGTGATAGAGTTATTTTCACCTCATTTTTCCAAAAACCATATTCTCTGATTACAATTTGGGTTTTCTTCCTTTCTAGTCTCACCACCTCTGGCTCGTTTTCCTCTCCACTGGCACCAGAGTTTGCTTTTTGTCTGACTCTGACTTCTTTTTGCTGTTGTTATTGTTTGTTTGTTTAGGGCTGTGCCTGCAGCACATGGAAGTTCGCAGGCCAGGAATCAAATCGGAGCTGTGGCTGCCAGCCTATACCACAGCCACGGCAATGCCGGATGCAAGAGCTGAGGCCAGGGACTGAACCCTCATCCTCATGGATACTAGTCAGGTTCATTACCAATGAGCCACAGTAGGAACTCCCTTAAGCACACTTTCTATTATTATTTTTTTAAGTGTACCAAATGCTAAAAAATTTTTATAAAACAGGGTTTTAAAATATTTTAATTGTGATATTAAAAACCTAGACTATGCTCAATAATAGCTTTAACCTTATCTAATTAATATGTGATTTAAAAATAGAAAAAAGTATAACTTCCAAACCCCTAGAGGGGGTGTCCACCTCACAGAATACACTCTGAATACATTCACCTGAATATATGCTGTAACAGAGGCAAAGAGCCACTAGGTGGCTCCATCATTTTTAAATAAAATTAAAGTCCACTAATGATAAGGTATAGTTAAGGAACAAAATAGCTCTACTTGGCAGAACCTTTAACCAAAGCAGGAAACAATAAACTACAATCATGGCCTCTCACTCAGAATAATTTGAATTTAAAGGGTCAAGAGTTAATCTAAAAAAAGAAAAAAATCTGCAAAACTGCAAAGTATGTATGGTACACAACTTGCTAAAAAAAAAATAAGGGATGGCATTGTATTACATTCTTAAGGACATCGATTACTAAGGGGGAGATGGTTTCAAATTTTTCCTTATTTATTGCCACCTAGTTTGCCAGCTTTTCATTTGGACTTTATAGTTTAGACTTGAAATTTGAGAAAAAAATATGAAATGCGTGCATCATAACATTAAAAATTGCTTTCCAATTTCCTAGCTTATAGCTGTCATCCTTGTTAACATCCCAAGAGAACTAACAAAACAAAACAACCTTGTTTGGGTTATTTGGGAAAGAAAGCAGAAGCACCTGCTTATCTAAATTAGGAAACAACTCAAAATACAACTAAGGCAACGGCTATTTCCAGTCTATACCATTTCCGAGGAGACTGAAAGAAATTGTGGGACAAGAATTCCTTTCTGGTTACAGGAAAGACGAAGAAAATGTTACATTGGAAGTGTAATTTGCATTTTAGATACCAATATTTGCTAGTTAAATATGTTTGGATTGCATTTTCAAAGTTTTGACATAATAGAAGACGATCATTTTCCTTAAAAGCACATAACTAACTTTGCTATGAAACTAAACGCAGGGTGGTGGGGGAAGGAAGTTTCCGAATTAAATATTTTGAACTTCAGTCTGCAATTGCAAACAGAAAAAAAATCCGTTTCCCCCTCCCCTGTCGCTTAAACAAGAATCTCAGACCTGTCACTTGTTAAGAACATACTTAGGAATCGTTTTAATTGTAAAAGAAAACAATTTTCTTATCGTTCCGAGTCAGTATGTAATGATTGCGTGGCATGTGCGGTCGCAACAGTATTTTACTGGTTTTGTTTGTTTTTCTAGGCAGGAGCCGCATTTGAAAACTTAACAAAATGGAGCGCAAGTCCTAAGCCAAAATTCGTTGAGACCGTTTTTCGAAAATGAGCGCTTCTGGTACAATTTAAATTACAGTTGGCTTTAAAATGCTAATTCCGAACCCACTTATTTAAATGTCTTTGAAAATGTTCACTCTTCGGTTTTGGAAGGCAACAAATCACACCAAAAGACTGCGCAAACGGAACCTAAAATGAACAGACGCTTTCCGAATGCAAACGAACCCAACGTTACATTTAGAGACGTGGTTAGAGAAATTAAAAACCGATTGCAGTCCCTCCCTTCCAAGAATCCCCTAGGAGAAGGGGACACCCCGAGGATGCTCCTTAGTATCTATCCTATACCCCCAAAGACTTGTAAATCACGACTATTTTCGACTGGGAGCCGATCGGTCGAGACCGGACGTGAATCCTGCAACTCGATCACAAAAGGTGTAGAGCCTCGAGGTCGAAATACCAAAGGGGGCTCGGCAGGTGGCCAGGGCGGCCACCCAAAGTGAACTTACGGACTTTTCCGAAAAGAGTGGCACTGTTTTGGTAATCTTCTCTTGGCTTGGATATTCGTTATTTTATTTCGTTATCGTATGGAGAACGCGAGCGTTAGCAACGGGGAGCGGTTCGCCTGAATCCCGGAGGCGCCGGCCTCCCGGGTTCCCCCCTCCCGGCGAGGGGGGGCCGCAGGGGCGGGGCGGGCGCGGCGGGCGGCGCGAGGTTTCCGCGCTCTTGGCCGGGACGCGCGGGCAGGTGGGGCGTGGCGGGGGCGTGGAGAGCCGGGGCCCGCGGGCAGCCGCCCAGCCCCGGCACCAGCCCGGGAGGAGACGCGCAGCCGACGGTTATAAGAAGCCGGCTCGCCGGCGCTCTGCGTGCACCAGCCCGCCCGCCTCCCGCTTCCCCGTCCTGGACACCGGTCGCCAAGTGAGGGCCAAGGCGAGGCCGCAGGGTTGGCCCCCCAAAGGGATGCTCTCGCCCGCGCGGCGAGATCAGCCCCGCTCGCCCCTCGCCGCCGCCGCCGCGCCGCACCCGCCGACGGCCACCGACATGGCTCTCTACTGCGGCGACAACTTCGGCGTGTACTCTCAGCCCGGCCTGCCCCCGGCCGCCACCGCCACCGCCCCCGGCGCCCCTCCGCCTGCCCGGGCGCCCTACGGCCTGAGCGACTACGCTGCGCCGCCGGCCGCCGCCGCCAACCCCTACCTGTGGCTCAACGGGCCGGCCGTGGGCGGTCCCCCCGCCGCCGCCGCGGCCGCCGCCGCCGCTGCGTACCTGGGCGCCCCCCCGCCGCCGCCGCCGCCGCCGCCTCCCCCCGGGGGCGCGCCCGGTCCCTTCCTGCAGCCTCCGACCGCCGCCGGCACCTTCGGCTGCGCGCAGCGGCCCTTCGCGCAGCCAGCGTCCGCCGCGCCCGCCTCGCCCGCGGGGCCCGCGGCGCCCGGGGAGCTGGGCTGGCTGTCCATGGCCAGCCGCGAGGACCTGATGAAGATGGTGCGGCCGCCTTACTCGTACTCGGCGCTCATCGCCATGGCCATCCAGAGCGCGCCAGAGCGCAAGCTCACGCTCAGCCACATCTACCAGTTCGTGGCGGACAGCTTCCCCTTCTACCAGCGCAGCAAGGCCGGCTGGCAGAACTCCATCCGCCACAACCTGTCGCTCAACGACTGCTTCAAGAAGGTGCCCCGCGATGAGGACGACCCAGGTGAGGGCGGACAGGTGCTTGCCGGCGGGTCCCTCACCCCTTCCCACCTCCCACAGCGGCTGGCGAGTTAGGGAAAGAGGAAAAAGCCCTGAATCCTCCTCTGGCTGTTCATCCGGCCTTTGGAAGGGAGTGTCGATTAGAAATAGGGACGTAGATTAGGAATAAAAGTGCACGGGGACAAGGTCTCAGATGAGGGACGGCTATGAAGAGATTCGCATGAGCTGAGAATTCCATCACTTTACGCGAGAGAGGTGGGGAGAGGCCAAGCGTTTGAACAGCCGGTCGCTCCAGCCTGTTGGGCGATGCACTTCTGCCTCGGGCTCGAGAGAGACTCCCCGTGCGCTTCGTAACCGAGTCCTGTGTCCTGGAGAGAGGGAGGGTTCGAGGATGGTGGCCCAGGCGTCCTGAGACCGGAGCCGAGGGGTCCTGCGGATTGTGGTTTGGGAACTTTAACTACTTTAGAAGCGTAGACATGAGAACCCCAAGTTGACTTCGTCCTGACCTAAGCAGAGGAGGGCTGGGTTCCAGTGGAGTGTTGGCTTTCCCTCCTAGATGAGGGGTGAGGTGGAGAAAAGCTCAACGCAGAGAGAAACAGCGTCCTCCTAGAGGTTTGCAGAAGGAGCCCAGGACGAGGGAGGTGGGGGTGGGGTGGGGGGTAAAACTGTTGCAGCAGGACTCCGCAGAGAGCCAAGACTGTGTAAATTATGTAACTGCTCTGGGGTGTTTGTACCCAAAGTTATTCTAGAGCAGGGCTTTCCAGACGAAATACGGTACAAACCACATATGGTTGTAAATTTTCTAGAAGCCACATGAGAAAAGTAAAAAGAACCTGGTGAAATGATTTTTAAATTTTTTGAAGTTATTGTTTCGACATATAACAAATGTAAAAAAATTATTAGTGAGATACTTGACACGATTCTTTGGGTACTAAGTCTTCAAAATCCTGTGTGTGTGTGTTTTACACCACATCTCACTTGGAACCAGCCACTTCGCAAGTACCCAGAGGCCAAGTGTGGCTGGTGATTACTGTCCTGGACGGGGTGTGCAGTTCTAGGAGATGCGTCTTCCATATTTGGCCTCTAAATTACCAAAGATGAACACGGAAATTGTCCTGTATACCCCTGGACTTCCTAAAAAGTCAAGGATCTCTAGCTATGCCTTGTCAAAGGGCTTGAGGTGACACAATGTAAATATCATGAGAGGTGTAGGTATTGTTATTTAGATGATAGTTCAATGAATAGGTATTTTTCCGCAACTCCCTGCAGAAAGTGTGTCAGTGGAGGTCATGGGTGTGAAGTGTGCTAGTTTGTGGAAGCAGAGGAACACAGCGGTCAAGGATCCTGAGGTCAGGGAGTTCATGTTGTGGCTCAACGGTAACGAACCCGACTAGTATCCATGAGGATGCAGGTTCAATCCCTGGCCTTACTCAGTGAGTTAAGTGTCTGGCAGCATTGCAGTGAACTGTGGTGTAGGTTGGATCCTGC
>PVHT021183520.1:6613906-6636143 GCA_004024745.2 Catagonus wagneri | reverse complement strand
TAAGCAGAAGGCTGACATCGCGAGCATTAAATGGGGCCCTGATATCCGAGGCTGGCAGGTTGAAGGAAAAGCATGGAAGAGACACGGGGGTACCTCCTGCCCTAGGCGAGGGGAGCGCGTGGAGCTTCCTTGTACTCCAGAGAGATGCCTTGCAAGGCAGAGGGTTGTGTATTTTGAGCTTGCCTCTTTCCAGTGGGGTATTTTTTAGGGGCAGGTATTGTCCCCTTTCAGCCAATGATAATGATAACAGATTATTGTTTTTTTTCACTGCTTTTGCTGTGTGCTGGCCACATGGCAGAGATGCCCTTACAGCCAACCCCTATTTTTAGAGAGAAGGAAACGGGGGCTCAAGTTTAGTGCAATCTCTCCCCAAAGAATACATTTAAATGGCAGAGTGGATTGAGCATCTTTGTCAGTTTCATGAGCCCCTGCCCTCCTCCCTCCCAGAGCAGAAGCCCAGTCCGTGGTCCACCCCTAACTCTGCTCTTTCTGGTCTCCTTAGGGAAGGGTAATTACTGGACCCTGGATCCCAACTGTGAGAAAATGTTTGACAACGGGAACTTCCGTAGGAAGCGAAAGCGCCGCTCAGAAGCCAGCAGCACCCCTGCGGTGGCTGTAGGGACATCCAAATCTGAAGAGGGGCTCTCCCCAGGACTGGGGTCTGGAGGAGGGGGGAAGCCTGAAGGGGACAGCGCCTCTGCGTTGCTGAGACCCTCCCAGTCCCCGGAGCCTCCCGAGGGCACCAAGAGTACTGCCTCCTCCCCTGGAGGGTCCCTGCTCTCCTCCACCCCCTGCCTCAACAGCTTCTTCAGCAGCCTCAGCACCCTAAGCGTCAGCAGCAGTGCGAGCACCCAGCGAGGGCTCCCGGGCGGCCGCCACCTCGGGCTCCAGGGGGCCCAGGTGCCCTCCAGCGGTGCGTTCCCCACCAGCTCCGGCTCGGAGGCCTCACCAGACACCTTGCAGCTAAGTCACAGCACGGGCAACAGCGGCAGCCAGAGATCTTCCTATTACGGTCCCTTCCCAGCCAGCACCAGCGGGGGGCAAAGCGGCCCCTTTGGGAGCCCGTTCTACAACTTCAGTGTGGTCAACAGCCTCATCTACCCCCGGGAGGGCTCTGAGGTATAGAGCACAGCTTTCTTCTCAGACCTCAATATGCACACTCGAGATCTATTTTTTTTTCCTTCGGTTTTTAGGGCCACACCTGCGGCATGTGGAGGTTCTCAGGCTAAGGGTCCAATCAGAGCTATAGATGCCAGCCTACGCCACAGTCACAGCACAGCAACGCCGGATCCGAGCCACGTCTGCGACCTATACCACAGGTCATGGCAACACCAGATCCTTAACCCACTGAGCGAGGCCAGGGATCAAACCTGCAACCTGATGGTTCCTAGTTGGATTCGTTTCCACTACATCACGACAGGAACTCGCACCGTGGAGATCTTGTTAAAGTGCAGACTGCAAGGCGGTAGGTCTGGGGCAAGAACTGAGGCTGCATTTCTCCGGAGCTCCCAGCTGAGCTCCCACTGACCGTGCTAGCGGCGTGGGTACACTAGAGAACTTTCTGCCAATTGGCAAGCTTTCCACAGTCTTTTTCTGGATAGGGGCCTCGCTGGAGAGAAATCCAGCTCTGTTCTGGGATTGTACCTGGGAGCCTGGTGACAGCAGGGACTATGTCTATTGGTTCACCACTGTTACAAGCTCGAATGTATACAGGGATCAGCTTTAAAAACAAACAAACAAGTGAATGAAGTTATGATGTAGAACAAAAAGGTAGCAGTTGACAATGCAAGTGGTAGGGAGTAGTTGGGACTGACCAGCTGAAGGCTGCTATGGGTAGCTGGTTATCTCCTGCCTGGCAGCACTCTGATTTTTCTAGAAAAGCCAGAGAGCTGGATTTTTAGAGGAAACCTCCACTGTCTTCTTTGTGGCAGATGGAAGTTTTTCAGGTACTGTGCCAGGAACCGCCACAAATCCTTGAGCTCCATCTGTCTCGCATATCACCTCTATTTATGCCCAGTGTCAGCTACGGGGTAGACTCTAATAGCAATAAAACCGCCCGAGCAAGTGCTGTGTGCTAGGCAGTGTTCTAGACACTTGACACGGATCGACTCATTTAATTCTCACAACCACCTTGGGAGATAGGGCTTATCACTACCCCTCATTTTCTGTATGAGGGCAGGAAAACACTAAGATGTTAGGTTACTTGCCCAAGGCCACACAGTAAGTCCTGGAGCCAGCCAGGATCCAGTCGAGGCGGTCTGGCTCCAGAACTGATGCTGGTAAGCTTTGTGTTCCAGTTCCTGGAACACAAAAACAAAGGCGCCGACATGCACAGGCAGACATAGTGGATAAGGAGTAGGAATGAGCTCGATTTCACGTGACCAAAGATTCCGGATGAAAAGTATCACTTGAGATGTTCCTCTGAGCGGCCGAGGATGGTCACCACTCTGCCTTATTTCTGCTGCTGCCGTATTTCTGGGGTCTGGGGTGACCATTGTCCTAGTTAAGTTGATGTCCTATATCCCTTTTAGCTTACATCCTGGATTTTTCATCTTTTCAACAGTTTTAGAATTTTTATTAATATTACTTTTTAAATGGAATTTTTTACAGTTTTTTTTAATAAAACATTTGTGGTCAAAAGAATTTTTTAATGTGATTTATTTTTAGCACTCCCTTTTACTTCTGAAGAGGTATTTTCATTTTTTTTTAAAGTTAGCTTTTTATTAACACATTGATTCCTTCTCTCCCTCCCTCTCTCCTTTCCTTCCTTCCTTCTTTCTTGCCACAGCTGTAGCACAGGGACGTTCCAGGGCCAGGGACTGAACCCAAGCCTCAGCAGTGACAACGCTAGATCTTTAACCGCTAGGCCACCAGGGAACCCGGTATTTTCATTTGAATAGTGTTTTTATGGTCACCCCTTCCCCGCAGCACCCAAGTGCCCGGCAGAGTGCCTGGTCCGTGGCAGGCACTCAGCCACTGTTTCAACTTATCCAAAAAGTGTGAATTAAATTGATAATTGTTGATTGTATTGGAATAGCAATGCATTAAGGTGAAAATAGCATCCTGTGACTCGCCTTTGTTCCGCGTTGTTCAGTCTTTCATGGGAACATTGCTGGTTTGGGGTTTTAATCTTTTTAGAAAAGAAAAACAGTACCTTGTAAAAAAACTTTGAACTTTCCCCTGTGTATTCATTTTGAAATATACATACAGAAAGTTGTTTTTTAAAAATAGCCTACTGAGGTAAAAATAACATCACCGTTCACCGTTACTTTTTAAGTATTATGCAGGAAGACAACCAAAGAGACTACCTGTCCCCGTAGTGTGTGCACAAAAACCCAATTTCTATGGGTGTTTTTCTATGTGAAAAAATCCTATGGACTTTTATAAATATTATTTCTAACACAATTCTATATTTGTAAATTAATTTATAGTGTGAACTGAGACAAAAATAATTTTTTTTCCCCAAGAAAGCACATTGCATGCTGGAAATCACATGAAATAAACTTTTAAGTGGGATGACTTCTGGCCACTTTGAGGAATTACTGTTTTCTGTCTCCAGCTTCTTTCTCCTGAAGGAACAGAGGTGTGAGTGGCATGGCACCAAAGCCACTACAGGGATTTTACATATGTTGAAAGAGCAAGCGGTTGATTTTTATATTGGATTTATTCCACCTACCCGCATCCAAAGGGGCTGGAATGAAACAGTTACTCTTTGGGGAGGGTCTCTAAGCATATTAGCGCTTGCTTTTTAAGAGTTAACAGTTTTGTCATTTAAGATAAACTAATTTTCAGTGCACCAGATAATTTCTGTTCCATAGAGAAATGGTGCCGTAAGCCCTCATTAACTGGCAGCACTCCCCATGGGGAGCTCTGTGGCTTTGAGTGTTGTGGTCCTCAAGGGGCTGCAGGCAGCCCATCATTTCCAGGGAAAGCTGGGAAAACTTGAACTTGGCCCCAACTAGAAGAAACCTGAAAGATGAGGCTCCTAGCCTAGGCTTTCTCAGCCACAGCACTGTAGATATGTGGAGCCGGGGAGCCTGTTGTAGAGGTTGCTGTGTGCATCACAGAACTTCAGCATCCCCGTCCCTACCCATCAGATGCCAGAAGCACTTCCTCTCTCCCCAAAACCATGGCGTCGGTGAGAACAAAGGCCAAGAGAAGATTCCACTTCTGATCTCCAGAACCACGGCCAAGGGCAGCAGGGCGGCTCTGTCCCCAAGCCCGGGACAGAAGAAGCTGTGTTCATGGTGAGTCTCCTTTAGCTGACTGCCTCCCACTGGGCCTGGGATTGAAGGGAAAGGGACGAAGCTGTCTGTGGCCGTGACGTTTCCAGGTCAGAGTCACGGGCATTCCAGTTGGTACTGATTTCCTGCATCTGTGACGTTTTCTGCCCCAGAACCAGGTCAGGGATTCTGGACCTGAGCTAGATGCCACTTTCCATTATTCGGAGAGGTGCAGAGGAAAAGACAAGGCCCCGTGGCTTCTGGCTCAATACCCTTCATTCTCTGGAGTCCCCCCAGGAGCTCAGGCCTGGGGTCCAGTTGCAGCCCAGGCTGAGGATCCTTGGACCCCTCTATAACTTAAAGCAGGTGCCTTTGGGGCTTCCAGGGTCTAGTGTACCTGTTATTTACCTATTTATTCATTTATTTTGTCTTTTTAAGGCCGTACCCTTCCATACGTTGAATATGGAACTTCCCAGGCTAGGGGTCGAATCGGAGCTGCAGCTGCGGGCCTACGCCACAGCCACAGCAACGCGGGATCCGAGGGCCCCATTTGCGACTTAACATATACCACAGCCCACTAGGCGGAGCCAGGGATCAACCGAGTCCTCATGGATACTAGTTGGGTTCATGACCGCTGAGCCACGACGGGAACTCCCTGGTGTACCTTTTAGAATAAGATGGGGGCAAGGGCGAATTTGAAAAAGTAATAAGCGGCTTTCAGATGTCATACCTTCTAGATACTTTTAGAACCTTCATTTCCTTGAGTTTTCCTGGGAAAAGGGAGCCAGAGAGCCTGGGAGCTTTGAAAGCCGTGCGCCTTTGCACCCCACCCTTTTCCCAGCTCCCCGGGGCTCTTGCAAGTTCCTCCTGGGCCAAGTGGGCCAGGTGTTGAGCCCAGAGGAAAAAGGAGCATCTTGAACTTCAGAGGAAAGACCACACTGTGCTTCTCTCTGTCTCCTTGAGACTTTTAAGTACTTGGGAAGAGCCTAAACCTTCAGGATCTTTTTTTTCTTTCTTTCTTTTTTTTAATCTCGAGCTCCTCTACTAGCTAAAACCTTGATGTTTTTAATGAAAAAAAAAAAAGAAAAAACTCTCGGGGTGGCTTCCTGGAGGTAGAGACCTGGGGGCCTGTGGCCCTGCCTTTTGTCATGGAAAGCAGTCAGCTGGGCTGGTGGCTGGGTGGCTGGCACCACTGAACGAAGAAGGAATTTCCTGTCAGGTTTGAAAACAAAAAAGGTCAAAAAAGACCTGAGACAGACTGAACTCCTCCCTGCTTTTTATTCAAGAGGGATCATAGCCAAAGGTCTGAGGGGGCCTGGAGAACAGTCCTTTATCATTTTAAAAAAGGTGAGCATTACAATAATAATAACTCAATTCTTGGGTGCCAGGCACAGTTCTAAAATATCTACACGCGTTAAATTTAAAATAGCTGTTTTAACCTTCCAACAGCTCTAGGTGGTAGATTGTTCATTTCACCAGTGAGAATCCTGAGGCTCGGGAAGTCTGAGGCCAAGGTCAAAAATCTAAGTGGTCCCTGCAGGTAAGTGGTTGAACTGAGATTCAAAATCAGGCCATCTGGGAGTTCCCTTGTGGCTCAGCAGATTAAGGATCCGGCGTTGTCACTGGTATGGCTCTGGTGGCAGGCCTGTGGCTCAGGTTTGATCCCTGGCCCGGGAACTTCTGCATGCTGTGGGCCTGCCCACCCCACACCCCATCAGGCCCTCTGATGTCACAGCCTACCTGCCCTTAACCTACTATAAGCCACTACATTTTGAAGATGAGAAACAGAGAAGTTAAGTGACTTGCCCAAGGCCACACAGCTTGTTGGTTGCAGATTTGGACTTAGAACCCAGGCTCCTATTCTGCCACCAGCCCACTTCTTCTCTTCAAGCACTTCGTTTGTAAGCTCCCCGAGGCTGGTTCTTGTGTATGGGGCTCCTTTTCAGGGATAGAGGAAGGTACGTAGAGGGAAGTCACTTTTCCTTAATAGGTTCTCCTTTACAGGATCAGCCAGCAGCCTAGATCTGAGCCCCGGATCTCAGGCTCTGACGCTTCCGAGGGAACCCAGACACAGGAGATGCTGATTTGGAGGCTTGGACTCATAGGAAATTTATTCACTGACTCAGCACATCCCTCGGGGCCTCAGGCCCTGTGCTGGGCATTAAGGATGCTAAGGTGAGCAGACCAGGGAGCTCCCGTCGTGGCTCTGCGGTAAGGACCCCGACTAGTATCCATGAGGACCCAGGTTCTATCCCTGGCCTCACTCAGTGGGTTAAGGATCTGGCGTTGCCCTGAGCTGTGTGTGGTGTAGGTCACAGACACAGATTGGAATCCAAGTTGCTGTGGCTGTGGTGTAGGCCGGCGGCTGTAGCTCTGATTCGACCCCTCACCTGGGAACCTCCATATGCCGCAGGTGTAGCCCTAAGAAGACAAGGGAAAAAAAAAAAAGGATGAGGAGACCATTCAGATCCTTAGTGGGCATGGAAGCAAGGAGGGGGTTGGGTAGTTGGAACAGATGTGCACGGGGTGGGACTCAGCTCCCCCGACCCAGCTGCCAGCCTCTGAATTGATATTTGGGGAAGTGGGCAGGTGTGGACCAGCTGAGAGGAAGGAAAGCACATTCCGACAGGGAACAGAACTTGCAAAGTCTCAGTGGCAAAGAGGTCCCAGCGTGTTGGGGGGCTGAGCAGGGATGTAGGGTGCGTGGAGCAGGATGGCTGGACATAATCAGAGTTGCATCTTGAGCAATCGTTTGAGGTGAGGGGTCTTCAGGAATGAAGTAGACAAAATTTGAATGTTATAGCGGTTCTTGCAAGTGTCTTGGACCAGGATAGTGACAACAGAAAAAGAGACATAGATGCTTATGAAAGGTCTCAGGGAAGTAAAGTCAACAAGACTTGTTGAGGCATTGGATAGAGAGGTATAAGAAGGGTATTAAAGCTGAGATTTAGGTGGGTAGCCTGGGAAACCAGCTGCTATAGGTGTGATTTCAGAGATGAGGAAAATTGAAAGAAGATTGGTTCTTACTTGGTGTTTGTGTGTATGTGTGTGGCAGGGCGGTCGTAAATCTGGTCTCAAATATACTGTGTTGAGGTGTCTCTGAGATGTTCAAATGGGAACGCAGATGCTTCTGGAGCTCAGAGGAGACTCCTAGGCTGGAAATTTAAATTATGAGTCATTGATGTAAAAATATTAATTAAGGGACTTCTGATTTCTGCCATGCGAAGAATTTGAAAGTTATCACTTCCAGGCTCACACTAAGAAAAAGCTGAGCTGACTGAAAATCAACAACTTTTCTTAGATTCATCAGAAAATTGATGCCTCCAAGGAGTTCCCTTCGTGGCTCAGTGGTTAACGAATCTGACTAAGAACCATGAGGTTTGCGGGTTCGATCCCTGGCCTTGCTCAGTGGGTTAAGGATCCAGCGTTGCTGTGAGCTGTGGTGTAGGTCGCAGACGTGGCTCGGATCCCGCATTGCTGTGGCTGTGGCGAAGGCCGGCGGCTACAGCTCCGGTTGGACCCCTAGCCTGGGAACCTCCATATGCCGTGGGTGCCACCCTACATAAAAGGCAGAGACAAAAAAAAAAAAAAAAGAAAATTGATGCCTCCAAAACTGGAGAGATGAACACTGAGAATCACAGTTTAGTGAGAACGAAATTATTCTTGCCACTGGAGCCAGCACTGGTAGAAAAACCTAAAATGTGATTGACAGATGCTGGAGGATCAGTATAGACAAGCTTGGAGTTAGAAACTCTGGAGCTCCCGCACTTGCCTGAGTTTTGCCTCCAAGAACTCTTTCAGCTTCTCAGAGTGAAGACTAGAGAGGAAAAAAAAATCCAGAGTTCCCGTTGTGGCTCTGAAATGAACCCAACTAGTATCCATGAGGATGTGGGTTCCATCCCTGACCTTGCCCAGCAAGTTATCAATCCCACATTGCCATGAGCTGTGGTATAGTTTGCAGACATGGTTTAGATCCTGCGTTGCTGTGGCCGTGGTGTAGGCCGGCAGCTACAGCTCCAATTTGATCCCTAGCCTGGGAACCTCCATATGCCGTGGGTGCAGGCCCCCCCCAGAAAAAAAACAGAAAAAAAAATCTGGCTCCAGTATAATAACAGTGGGTTATAGCTAGATGAACAGTAAGGTTCAGACTCTATTTCAAGACAGAGTCTCTAGGGAAAGCCAAAGACAAGAGAGGATGCAAAAATGAGGAGGGCTTTCGACGAAATGTTAGCCTCTGACACATAGAGTGACAAAAAACGGTAAACACAGCCTAACAGTAAACATAGCCAAATAACTATAAACCCTCACATTAAAGACCTATGTCAGTTCTAAGTTCAGGCCTAAAATGGGAAATAAATAACTTCCTACATATTAAATGCTATGTAAGAATAAATGATTAAACCTAGATGAAATGGAAATATTTCTTTCTTTCTTTTTTTTTTCATCTTTTGTCTTTTCAGGGCTGCACCCGTGGCACATGGAGGTTCCCAGGCTAGGGGTCAAATCAGAGCTGTAGCTGCCGGCCTACACCACAGCCACAGCAAAGCGGGATCCGAGTCACATCTTTGGCCTACACCACAGCTCACAGCAATGCTGGATCCTTAACCCACTGAGTGAGGCCAGGTATTGAACATGCATCCTCATGAGTACTAGCTGGGTTAGTTAACTGCTGAGCCACGATGGGAACTCTGGAAATATTTCTAAGAATACCATATATCAACTAATAAAACTGATGCATAAGAGGTAGAAGCCCTGAACAGATTAATAACCCCAGAAAAAATGTGAATAGTAGTAAAGACATCTACATTTGAAAAAGGCACTAGGCCAAGATAGATTTATGAGTAAGCTCTACCAATGCTTCAAAGACCATATTATCACAATGTTACTTTTAAAACAGGTGTAAGTCTGAAAACCTATTAATTTGTTCTATGAAGCCAGTAAAATTCTGATAACTCCTAAACTTGTTAGCTCTCTGCCCAGAAATGTAGACAAATTTCACTTACAAATATGTGCCAATATATACAAAAATGTGTTGAGAGACAGACTCTGGGGGACTCCTGTGTTTTGACACATCTTGTGAACAGCAGAACTTACTGCCCTTTTTTTCCAGGCTTTATTTGCAGGGATGTTTATATAGTCACCAGCCCTGGAGGAGGTGATAGAAGCTCCATCTGGGATAGACAGAAGTTTGCTTACTGTACGATAAAAGAGAGGTTTCCCCCAGTATCTTTGCTTCTCGTTATAAAAGATTCGGGTTCCCTAACCTTGGCGTTCTCAGCTCTGATGCAAGCCTCCTGGGTGTATAGCACCCACGTGTGTCGTCCATATGAGATTTCCGGCGTGAGGGAAACCCTTGGACATGTGATGCTTATGTTGCTTGCTGTGATGTGAGAAATAAAATCCTTTGTCTTGGACCCAAGTGTCTCCTGTATTCCGTAAGCTTATTGACACTATAGTGGGCTAACTTGTTTGCTTGTGAGCGAGAACTGTGAAGGTTCTGATTTTTTTTTCTTTGTTCTTAAGTAGGAAAACTCAATGTATAAAAATGTTACTCTCCCCTGAAACAAATTAAAATTTTAATGTCATATCAGTTGTGATGTCCTCAAAGAATTTTTTAATGTAACAAAAGAATTCCAATGCTTGTCTAGAATAGGAAATGATAAATGAGACAATTTTGGAAAAAGAAAGAAAAAATATGTATACCCCTCCCCTTACTATTAAGATATAGCATTTACAAACTCTAAAGCAACTTGTGTCAGTGCAGGAAAATACAAATGGATCAAAGAGATGGTTTGAAGACACCATTAAGGAACCTATCTACATTTAGAATATCCTTGAGGTGGCATTTCAAATCGGTAGAAAAAGGAAAAAACACTCAAAATAGGGCAGGTGGAAATCATAAAGAAGACATACATTTAAACTCTTATGTATACCATATAAAAAAAATTCCAGAAGGTTAAAGAGATAAATCTGAAAACAAACAAGCACAAATGTGTAAAATCATTACAAGAAGATATGAGGATATTTTTATAATCTTGGAAATACCTGCATATAAAAAGTCAATAATTGCTTTCCATATACTTCAGCTACAAATCCATAAAAACTAAATAAATATAGAACTGGCTACTAGAGAAGAAATACCAGATGCCGCCATATATATATAAAGATTCTGGAGTTCCCTAGTGGCTCAGTGGGTTAAGGATCCAGCACTGTTTTCACTGCTGTGGCACCAGTTTGATCATCGGCCCAGGGAGCTTTTGAATGCCATGGGTGTGGCAAAAAAAAAAAAAAGGATTCTGAATCTCATTACTAGTTAGGGAAATGCAAATGAAAATACTTTTTTTAAAACTCATATTAATTAACAAATTGAAAAAGACTGATAATTTCCAAGGTTGGTAGTGGTGTATTTTTTTTTTTTTCTTTGTCTTTTTGCCTTTATGTAGAGCTGCACCTGCGGCATATGGAGGTTCCCAGGCTAGGGGTCTAACAGGAGCTGTAGCTGCCGGCCTTCGCCACAGTCACAGCAACGCGGGATCTGAGCCGCGTCTGCAACCTACACCACAGCTCAGGGCAACACCGGTTCCTTAACCCACTGAGCAAGGCCAGGGATCGAACCCGCAACCTCCTGGTTCTTAGTCGGACTCGTTAACCACTGAGCCACAAAGGGAACTCCTGGACTGGTGTATTCTTATACATTATTGGTGCCAATATAAATTACTTCTACTATTTAGCAATTCTAAAGGTGATAGCTCATCCAAAATTTAAAATGCACTTATTTTTGACCCAGAAATTGCAGTTCTAGCAAATTATTTTAATCCACCCTAAGACAATACAGATATTGTCTGATATTCATATATAACCTTGCTCTTTTCTCAACGGCATTTTCATGGTATCTGCTTATCTGCCTTCTAAACTGGAAATTTTTAAAATCAGTTTATTTTGGCCGTGTTTCTTCCACACAGCATATTGAGGGATTTTGTATTTGAGGCATTCTGAAATCTTGCTCTTCATTGGTGAGCTTATGACACACACATTTATTATCTCCCAGGTTTGATCTAATTTTGCCATCTTTTGAAAGTATCTTTCTTCTTCTTTGCTGTTTTGCTCTGTTTCTTTTTTCTTTCTTTCTTTTTCCGTGGCATATGGATGTTCCCAGGCTAGGGGTTGAATTGGAGCTACAGCTGCCGGCCTACACCACAGCCATGGCAACGTGGGATCCGAGCCGCATCTGTGACCTACACCACAGCTCACGGCAATGCTAGATCCTTAACCCACTGAGCCGAGGCCAAGGATCAAACCTGTGTCCTCATGGCTGCTAGTCAGATTCATTTCCGCTGAGCCACCACGGGAACTCCTGTTTCATTTTTATATTTTACAGTAAGGATTGTAATGTCTTCCTTTTTTTCTCCCCCTTTGCATCAGTCCTGCTATTTAAACTCTTAAGCCTGTTTCATCTTCTGTGAAATGAAAAGCCTAACATCTGTGCATTATCTCACAGGGCCTCATCTTTGCTTCCTGACGCCTCACTTGGAATCTATACTTCACCACATTTTTTCTCGACTCCTGAATTCAATGTCTTCAGTTTTCAAGGGAGAGAGGACCCATATCATCAGGGTTTCTATCTGCCCTCAGCTAACTGTTGGCAATTTGTTCCTATCAGAACAGGGAACTCACACCTCCTGCTAGGCTTTTGCATGGAAAAAACAACAATAACAACAACAATAACTGCTCAGGAGTTTCCTCGGTGGCACAGTGGGTTAAGAATCTGATTGCATTAGTTTGGGTTGTTGCCGGGGAGCAGGTTCAGTCCTCAGTCCTACTCAATGGGTTTAAAGGATCTGCTATGCTGCAGCTGTGGGTTCAGTCCCTGGCCCGGGAACATCCATATGCTCTAGGTGTGGGCATAAAAAATAAATAGGGTGTCCCCGTTGTGGCTCAACGGTAATGAACACGCCTAGTATCCATGAGGATGTGGGTTCAGATCCCTGGCCTCACTCAGTAGGTTAAGGATCTAGTATTGCCATGAGCTGTGGTGTAAGGTTGCAGAAGTGGCTCGGATCCTGAGTTGCTGTGGCTGTGGCTTCAATTCGACCCCTAGCCTGAGAACTTCATATGCCACAGGTGTGGCCCTGAAAAGCAAAAAAAAAAATGAAATAAATAAATAAATTTTAAAAAAGAAAAAGAAGGAAAAAATTATTGAGAAAAGAAAAAAAAACTGCACAGTTTGCCTTGCTTTTGAGGCTTTAAACATTTCTACTCCTGGAACAACTAGATGACACCCAGTCAAACCTACAAAAGAAAATCCCCAACTTCCGCAGAGCTGCGCAGAGAAGGGCGTAGAGTGGATCAGACCCACACCAGAGCCTGGAGTAACTGCTTCTTTGGAAGGCTTAGCCCCACCCCGGCTTATACATCAGTTCACCCTAATACCTGGGGGCCACCTTGACCTTCCTTCTCCTTGCTCCACCTTCTTTCCGTCTAGACCAGAGGCACAAGTGCCCTAGCCTGCAGATAGAGGGGGAATGTGGCCTTGAGATCCACCCTAAGGCACGAGAATCAGGGCTGGTTACTCAAGTGCAACTCCCGGGAAATCTGTGCCCTGCCTGTTTGGGAGGAGACCCAATCATTGGTGCCTTCTGGGCCCTGACTCTGTGTCCCTCTCCAGATCCACAGTCTCTTGGAAGCCCCTTTCATTCACTCGCTGTCCAGAACCTCCTCGTCGTGCGGGGTCTCCCCTCCTCAGCCAAAGTGAGACCCTCTCTTTTTCTAGTTCAGCCTAAGAATACAGGGAAGGGTGTTATGAGCCCAGACACCCCGCTCCCCCCAAGATGGGGACTATTGCAGCTCTAAATCGCAGGGCCCAATCTCCAGGCTGGTTGGAATTTCCTAAAATTTGCAAAGTTCTCTCTGTAAGAAGCTCCATTCTCTGACATTCAAGGTGTGTTTTCTGGCATCTCCATTGGAGGACTGGCTCAGCAGATAAACATCGCTTCCCGAAGTACCCTAAAGCAGTCTTTCATTCCAGCTACATGGAATCCCTGATAAAGAGGGCAGGGGGCTTTCGTCCCTCAGTTCTCTTGGGCAGGAGGAAAGACTTCTCTTGGCCTTGACCCAGTCTTTCCAAGCCCCAGGCATCCTCATCCTGTGAGAGAAGGAGCGGGGGATGCCCCAGGTGGAGCAACTGGTCACCCGTTAAGAGACCTGGTGTTGGGAGGTCATTTCAACGTCCAGATTTTATTTTATTCTTTTCCTTTTTTTTTTTTTTTTAATCTTTTTAGGGCTGCAGGTGCAGCATATGGAAGTTCCCAGGCTAGGGGTTGAATCAGAGCTGCAGCTGCCGGCCTACACCACAGCCACAGCAATGCAGGATCTGAGCCACATCTGTGACCTACACCATAGCTCACAGCTACACTGGATCCTTAACACACCTGCTCCCTGAGGCAGGCCAGGGATCAAGGATCGAACCTGCATCTTTGCGGTTGCTAGTCAGGTTCGTTCCCTCTGAGCCATGACGGGAACTCCCAACAACCAGATTTTAAAGCTGCCTTGTACACGACCCTCAAATGTGTGTTCTATTATGTTTTATCCACTCTTGGGAACAGGAAATCATTGAGTGGAAAGGAATCCCAACAAAAGAGTTCAAGTGACACTGGAAAGGGACATCGGATTGTCAGAGCCCAGTGACAGGCATAGGAGGTCAGACTCTCTGAAAGAAAGGATTTGGGCTCCAGCAAGCTGGGAAACAGACCCCCCCACCCCACCCCACACACAGACCTGGGGACCCCCCCTTCTTTCGCAATCTAATAGGATCTCTCTGGAAGAAACCGAAGTAACAGAATAGGCCCAGATTAGAAGTTAGCAACCTACAGCCCTTGGACCAAAGCTCACATGAGGCCTGTTTTCCTACAACCCAAGAACAAAGAATGGTTTTTCCATTTTGAAATGATGGGAAAAATAAAAATCAAAAGAATCCTCTTTTATGACCCATGAAAATTAGATGAACTCCAAATTTCAGCATAAATACCGTTTGATTGGAACACAGCTTCTCTCATTCATTTGCACATTAGCCCAGGCTGCTTTGGGGTTCCCACCGCAGAGCTGAGTGGTGAACACAGACCACGTGACTCCAAACCTAAAATGTTTATTCTCTGGCAGTTTACAGAAAAAAAAAAAAAAAGTGCTGACTACTAGTTAAAATCATAGGCAAAGTAAAGCCCTTGATTTGATACAGCCAAAGCAGAATAGGTTTGGTCAATTCTTTTTTTTTTTTTTATCTTTTTGCCTTATGTACAGCCGCACCCGTGGCATATGGAGGTTCCTAGGCTAAGGGTCTAACAGGAGCTGTAGCTGCCGGCCTTCACCACAGCCACAGCAACGCAGGATCCGAGTCGCGTCTGCGACCTACACCACAGCTCACAGCAACGCCGGATCCTTAACCCACTGAGCAAGGCCAGGGATCGAACCCGCAACTTCCTCGTTCTTGGTTGGATTCGTTAACCACTGAGCCACGAAGGGAACTCCAGATTTGCTCAGTTCTTGGCCCATTAAAAACAAGGTGCTTCTTCTCCACCTTTTGAAGAATATGTCAGTGAGGTGGCCAGAACGGCCATAGTCAAGGGTAGCCTTTGCTTTTGACATTTTTTTTCTATTCTCTGAGCTACTTTTTACATTTTGTGGGCATGCTCTTAGTTACTCCCCCCCCAGCCTCTGAGAAAGTTATCTTTAATATCTATGCTACATAAATAGCATTTATACAGAAGACAAATACATCATATAGCCTTTTTTTAAGAATCCAAATTGTAAGAATCCGAAGTATGTATAGAAGTTCGTTAACTATTTCAAATTCTAAAATCAAGCATCTGCATATAAGCAATCACCTCGATTATCTCAGTTACGTTGAAAAGGAAAATGTGAAACTTGTGAAACTGTCACAGGAGGCCGCACTCAGGCACTCACTCGGTCCTCCTCGCAGGCACCAGTGCCACCTAATCGTTCGCTCCACACAAAAGATGGATCAGAGAAAAATCACTTCTTTCTTCTTCCCCTTTACATCATCTCCCCCGCACCTGGGGAGCCTGGATGCACTGAGACCAAGCACAACATGCATCTGATGATGGGTTACAGCAAAGCACACCGAGATATAAATCCCTCCCAGATTTATGGAGATTTTCTACAGCTTAACTAGATTTCTAATCGTCCTGCCACCTGTACTGAAATGTACAGTATGTGTTAATCTCAAATTCTTTTCTGTTTCCACAATCTGGGTGAAGTTTCCTGCACTCAAACGGCAAATCCAGTTTGGCCCATGGGTTTGACAGAGGGAGCCAAATTCACTTTGACGCTTTCCAGCATAGAGGCTTCTTTGGAGGTATCTGGGCAAGAAAAGGGCCAGTGCCATTTCTCTTTCCTGCGGTCCCTGCGCTCTGCCTTCTGGTCTGAAAGGCTGAGTTCACGTGTCTGCTGTTCCGTCACAAGGTTCCTGTCATTTTAGAGGAGTTTAGAAGGATACGGGGAAGGGCTGGCCGTATTCAGCTCACCCGTGGGTCTGCGCTTCCCAGAAACTGTTCCTTTGAAGGTGAGAGCTCGCTGGCTTGCTTATTTCCCGGTGCATTGAGGATACATTCAAACTCAGGACTGTTTACACAGAGATTCTTCTGAACCTTCCTTTTTTTTTTTTTTTTTGGCCTTACCCATGGCATGTGGAAGTTCCTGGGGCCAGGGATTGAACCCGAGCCATGGCTGTAACTAGAGCCACAGCAGTGACAATGCTGTCCGGCTGAGCCACCAGGGAGTTCCCTTCTAGACTTTTTTTTTTTTTTTAAGGCACTGTATCTGAGTTTGCCCTGTGATTTTGGCAAGTTGTTAAACATCGCTTTCCTCATCTGTGAAGTTGGAACGAGACCTCTGCCCTGCTCCCTTCTAGGGCTGTTTTCAGGAACTAAATGGGATAAAATATGTAGCCATCTCTGCAAAGTGAAGCGTTTTGTGAGAGTGCTTAGTCCTCTTCCAGAGAATTCCTAGAGTTCCTGTTGTGGCTCGGTGGGCTAAGAACCCTACCAGTAGCCACAAAGTTGCGGGTTTAATCCCTGGCCTCCCTCAGTGGGTTAAGGATCTGGTGTTGCCATAAGCGGCAGCGTAGGTCACAGATGCAACTCGGATCTGGCGTGGCTGTGGCTTGGTGTAGACCGGCGGCCACATCTCCGATTTGACTCCTAGCCTGGGGACCTCCATATCCTGCGGGTGCGGCCCTAAAAAAAAGACAAAAAATAAAAAATAAAATAAAATAATATGTAAAGCACTTGGCACAATGCCTGACATATTTTAGAAGCTCATGTATGATAGTTGAAAAAGTTAAATGGATAGGTCAAAGTTCTTTTGTACCATAAGCATTATAAAAACTTGGGCCTTATTATTATTATTATTATTAGATATCACTGTCTAACACCACAGTAGCTAATAATATTTGTCATATACTTACTATATACTGGGCATGGCTTTAATATTATATTGTTTAATTCTGATGATGTCTTTAGGTTGATGGTTAATGGTTACCATTCCCGTTTTATAGATGAGAAAGCTGGGGCCCAGAGAGGTTAGGCAGTTGGTCCAAAGTCACAAAGCTTAGAAGCTGAGGGGCTCAAATGCCAACCCAAGTATGGCTCTACAACTGTTATCCAAAGAAAACATCATCAGTTAGTCATCTGAGGAACTTTAGCAGAGACCTGCCCCCAGGGTGGGAAACCTGCCCCCAAGTGCTCTTATTTCCCTCGTTACTTACAGAGTGTTCCCGAGAGGACTGTATTGCGTAGGATTTTTTAGCTACTAAAGAACTTCCCCACTTCAATTTATTTCACCCAACTCTTGAGCTAGTAGAAATTCCACCGAGAAGGAGTATCCTGAATTACGATGGTTCATGTATGGGGAGGCCCGATTAAAAATGCAGCTTCCCAGGCCTACAGAGTCAAATTCAGTGTTCTGGGCTGGGATTCCAGGGTCTGTATTTTTATTTTTCATTTTTAAAAGTTTTATTGAAACACAGGTAATTTACAAGGTTGTGATAATTTCTGCTGTACAACAAAGTGATTCATTTATACATCTGGGGTTCCTGTCATGGCGCAGTGGAAATGAATCTGACTAGGAACCATGAGGTTGCGGGTTCGATCCCTGGCCTCGCTCAGTGGGCTAAGGATCTGGTGTTGCTGTGAGCTGTGGTGTAGGCTGCAGATGTAGCTTGGATCCTGTGTTGTTGTGACTCTGGAGTAGGCCGGCGGCTACAGTTCAGATTTGACCCCTAGCCTGGGAACCTCCACATGCTGTGGGTACAGACTTTAAAAAAAAAGGAAAAAGAAAAAGAAGATTCTACATATAAGTGATATCATGTGATGTTTCTCTTTCACTATCCTTCACTCAGCATGATAATCTGAAAGTCAGTATTTTTAATAGAATCTACAGAGAGATTCCTTTTTTTTTTTAGCGCCTCACGTACAGCATATGGAGGTTCCCAGGCTAGGGGTAGAATTGGAGCTGCCACTGCCGGCCTGCACCACAGCCACAGCAACACAGGATCTGCGATGTCCCCTTACCTGGAAGATTCTGAGGGGAGGGTTCCAGATTCAGCATTTTAAAAAAGCTCCCCCCAGAGTGTGAGAACCGCGGTGCTGGAGGATTCCATCGCTTGGTTTTCCCAGGAGACCTTGGCATCACCCAGGCCAGCCAGCCTCTGGTCCGGCTCCTGCAGCCTCTGGGCCAGGTGTGTCTGCTTTGGCTCCTGCCCCTGCCCGCCACCTGCCTGGAACAAGCACCTTGGCTGCTCCAGGTTCCTTGCCGGGGACGATGGGGTGACCAATTTGTCTTCCTGAAGGGCTCGGGGCAAGGGCAGACCTGCCTGCATTGGGCCATTACAGCTTTCCCCCGAATTTTTTTTTTCTTCCTTTTTAGGGCCTCTTATAGAAGTTCCCAGACTAGGGGTCGAATGGGAGCTGCAGCTGCCAGCCTAATCCACAGCCACAGCAACACAGGACCTGAGCCGTCTCTGCAACCTGTGCTGCAGCTTGTGGCAACGCCAGATTCTTTCTTTCTTTCTTTCTTTCTTTATCTTTTTAGGGCCACACCCGCAGCATATGGAGGTTCCCAGGCTAGGGGTCTAAATTGGAGCTACAGCTGCCGGCCTACACCACAGCCACTGCAACACGGGATCCAACCCGCGTCTGTGACCTACACCACAGCTCATGGCAACACCAGATCCTTAACCCACTGAGCAAGGCCAGGGATAGAACCCGCAACCTCATGGTTCCTAGTCGGATTTGTTTCCGCTGCGCCACGACGGGAACTCCGGCAACGCCAGATTCTTAACCCACTAAGCAAGCACAGGGATTGAACCCACATCCTCGTGGATACTAATCAGGTTCTTAAGCCGCTGAGCCATGATTGGAACTCCAGTTTTCCCTTGAATTTGCTCACAGCTATGGGAGTCCTAAGGGGACCCCAGGAAAGCCCCCCAGTTCCAGGCATATTCCTCCTGACCTCCACTGTGTGGGCACAGCCTGATTTTCTCCTGAGAGTAGGACTCAATCACCCCAAACAGTACGGTGACCTCTCTGCCTGTTGATGCACCAGAGTGTGGAGGCAATGTGGCCAGGCGGCCATCCCAGACTTCCTCTTCAGTGGACCCCCTGCTGTGTACCCTGTGGAAATGCCCCCTATCCCCCTTGGGGACCGGGACCGCCCCTCCAGCAGGGCCCAGAGCTGTGGAGGCGGGAAGCAAAAGGCTGGCTGCGGGTCAGCAGGGAGCAGGGACCACAGTGAGAGGGGCCGCCCGTCCCCGCCCCCGGCCCCCGGCCTGCGGATCCTGGAGGCACAGCAGCATATGTGGGTCACTGATTGGGGGCACACACGGCCCTAGCCCTGCCAGGTGTTGCCACCCAGCTGATGGCATACATAACCGAGTCCTCAAACGTGCATCAACTGTTCTCTAAGGCCTCTGCTTTAGGATAATAGGGGGCATGAAAAGACATGTGAATTCTACTCTCAGAAGCCCATCACTGTCCTCATTCGCTGTCCAATAAGCTCCTCGGTCAGAAGCAAAGCTGTGTGAATAAAGGTGAAGAAGACTGTAAGTCCCCGGGGTGGTTTTAGCAGAAACACTGCGGGTAGGAAGGCACGTCCACGTGCAGAGTAAGTGTTCAGTTCAGAAAGAGCAGATGATGGCAGTGATGCAACGAAGCCTAGTGCTTACACGAATACGTTCTCCTGGGGAAAAAAAATATGAAATACAAAATGTAGAGATTAAAAGGGGGAAATCTCAGTTTATTCTCATCTCTTACTCTTCCCCTTCCCCTGTTGAAGCACAATGCCAGCACCTCACCAGAGCTTTCACTAGCTCTCTCGTATTCTCTCTGCCCTTTCCTTTGCATCTATACAGATTTATGTATTTCATAGAAATAGAGGTTTTTTTCCTTTAAATATTTTTTTTCTTTCTTTTTATGGCCCCATCTGTAGCCTATGAAAGTTCCCAGGCTAGGAGTCAAATCGGAGCTGCAGCTGTCAGCCTACACCCCAGCCACAGCATGAGGGATCCTTAACCCACTGAGTGAGGCCAGGGAATTGAACCTGCATCCTCGTGGATACTAGTCAGGTATGTTATCGCTGAGCCACAATAGGAGCTCCCTCTTATTATACAAAATATGCTGTTTCAGAACATTCTATTAAAATTCTTCTTGGAGTTCCCTTGTGGCCAAGTTGGTTAAGGACCTGGGTGGTGTGGGTTCAATCACTGGCCCAGGAAATTTCACCTGTCAGGGGTGCAGGCAAAAAAAAAAAAAATCTTCTTTTTTTATTAACTCTTAAAATATTGTTTTAATGTGCAGGAGAGTTTATTTGTAAGATTTGTCTCCAAATCGACCTTTACACCTACATTTAGATTTCTGTCTTTATCAATATTTATATCCACATCTATATCAATATAAGATGTTGTTGAGTTTCCTGGTGGCCTAGTGGTTAAGGATCTGGCATTGTCGCTGCTCTGGCTCAGATCGGTGCTGTGGCCCTGGTTCAGTCCCTCGCCTGGGGATTTCTGCCTGCCGTGGGATAGGCCAAAAAAAAAAAAAAAGACATTGTAAGTCATGAATAGCAACTTATATCAACTTTTTAATTTCTTATTTATTCCATTCTCTTGCATCACAACTTGGGTAATGCATTCTGAAGTTTTGGGATGATCATTCCATTGCTCCTTTTTAATAACCTTCTAAACATTTGTAAATAATTTAATACTTAAAGAAAGTGTAAAAATAGTAGTGACTCCAGGAGTTCCTCTTGTGGCTCAGTGGTTAACAAATCCGAGTAGGATCCATGAGGATGTGGGTTCGATTCCTGGCCTTGCTCTGTGGGTTAAGGATCCAGCGTTGCCGTGAGCTGTGGTGTAGGTTGCAGACGCGGCTCGGATCTGGTGTAGCCAGTGGCTACAGCTCCAATTCGACCCCTAGCCTGGGAACTTCCATATGCCTTGGGTGTGGCCCTAAAAAGTATGAAAGACAAAAAAAAAAAAAATAGTGGTGACTCCAGGGTGCCATTTATCTAGCTTGCTCCAATGATAACATCTTACATAAGTGTAGCACATTGTCAAAACCAGAAAATTAAGGTTGGTACAATAAAGTAAACAGCTAAAGATCTAATTTGGAAATCACTAGTTTTATGTGCATTCCGCTGTGTGTGTGTGTCTGTGTGTGTGAATAGTTAACATGAAATTTTATCATGTCTAGGTCACAATATCCATCAACACAACCAGGAGATGGAACTGTTCCATCGCTACAGCTCTAGCAACCACCCATCTATTCTCTTTAACCATAATTTTACCACTTCAAGAATATTCAGTATAGAGTTCCTGCCATGGCACAATGGGTGAAGACTCTGACTGCAGTGGCTCAGGTCTCTGTGGAGGTGTGCGTTCAGCCCCTGGATGGGCACAGCGGGTTAAAAGGATTCAGCATTGCTGCAGCTGCAGCATAAGTCGCTGCAGCTTGGTTGGATTTTATCCCTGGCCCAGGAATTTCCACATGTGGTGGGTGCTGCCATAAAAAGAAAAAAGTGTATTCCTTTTGTATGTATGAATGTAAGTTTTAACTTCTCTGGGACAAATACCTAGGAGTTACTGCCATGGCTGGGGAAGGTAAGGGTATGCCAACCTTTTACCCAAAGGGGCTGAACAGGATTTCAGAGCGGTTGAACCATTTTAAGCTCTCACTAGCAACGGTGGAGACCCAGGTGTTCCAAATCCTCACCAGGATATGACCAGTATTTTTTTGTTTTTCCCCCAAAAGTACCTAGTAATATCTCATAGCTTTAATATCACAGCTTTAATTTGCACTCCTCTAACTGCTAATGATGTTAAATGCCTTCGTACACTCTAATGTGCCATCCCTATGTTCTCTCTGATGAAGTGTCGTTTTGAACGTTGCCTGATTTCAAATTGGATTTTTTTTCTCCTTACTGCTGAGCTTAGAGAGCTCTTTATGCATTCTGGATGCAAGTTCCTTATTGGATGTGCGATTTGCAAACATTTCATCACAGTCTGTGACCTCTTTCCATCTTCTTCACAGGGTCTTTCACAGAGCAAAGGCTTTTAATTTTTTTTTATAATTTATTTTTTATTTTGTTTTGCATTATAGCTGGTTTACAGATTTCTGTCAGATTTTCCAACTGCACTGTGTGGTGACCCGGTTATATGTATATATGTGGATTCATCATATGTAATTAGATATAGTTCCCCGTGCAATACGGTTGGATCTCCTTGCTATTCCATCATTAAAGCACTAGTTATCCCCATTCCCTCCCACCCCTCCCCCACCCCTCCCCCGCCCCCTTGGCAACCACAAGTCTGTTCCCCAAGTTCGTGCTTTTCTTTTCTGTTGAGATGTTCATTTGTGCAGTGTTTTAGACTCCAGTTATAAGAGATTTCATATGACATCTGTCTTTCTCCTTCTGACTTGCTTCACTCAGTATGAGGGTTTCTAATTCCA
>PVHT021183520.1:6595812-6612906 GCA_004024745.2 Catagonus wagneri | reverse complement strand
TTTTTTTTTCCTCTTGTAGATTATGTCTTTTTTGTCATGTGTAAGAACTCTCTCTCTTTTTTTTTTTTTTTTTTTTGCTTTTTAGGGCCAAACCTGTGGCATATGGATGTTCCCAGGCTAGAAAGTGGAATCACAGCTGCAGCTGCAACCTACATCACAGCTCACAGTAACGCTGGATACTTAATCCATTGATTGGGGCCAGGGATTGAACCTGCATCCTCATGGGTACTAGTCGGGTTTGTTACCACTGCGCTGCAACGGGAACTCCTGCTGTCTAAGAACTCTTATCCTCACTCTAGGGAATGAAGATTTTTCCCTTGTGTTTTCTTCTAGAAATTTTATAATTTTAAGTCTAGCTTGTTTTTGTGTAAGTTGTGAGATTCAGGTGTAGTTCCTATTCATCTATGAATATCAATATTTTCAACACCATTTGTTATAAAGATTATCCTTCCTTCATTGAATTGCTTTTGCACCTTTGTCAAGAATAAGTTGACAATACTTTGTGTGTGTCTATTTTTGGACCCTCTTTTTTGTTCTGTGATCTAAGGCTCTCTCACTTCACTGACACTGCACACTCTTAATTACTGACGTTGTATAAGTAAGCCTCAAATCAGGTAGTGTAATTCCTCCCACTTTATTCTTTTCAAAATTGTTTTTGCTATTCTAGTTTCTTTGTCTTTCCATATAAATTTCAAGATTAGTTTGTCTGTTACTGTAAAGAGTCCTGCTGGGACTGTGATAAATTGATTTAGGGATTATTGACATTTTTTATTATGCTGAATTTTTCAGTTCAATGAAGATAGCATTTCTTGCCATTTATTTAGATTTTTAAAAACTTTTTTCACTAGTTTTCAATTCATCTTGTAGCTTTTAGCATATAGATTCTATACATGTTTTGTTAGATTTATACCCAATATTTCCTTTTTTTTTTTTCCTAGCAAAGATAACGAGAAGTGGGTTTTAATTTCTGTTTCCAAGTGTTCATTGCTATGGTTGGCTGTTAGCATGACTGTTTTGTGTATGTTGACCTTGAATCCTGAGAATCTGCTAAATTCACTTATTAGTTCTAGGCATTTGAGGGGTTTTGGTTTCTTTGACTGAGCGGGGAGGGTGGTGTTAACTCCTTGGGATTTCTAGGCAATAATGTCCTCTGCTAATTGCATAGTTTATATCTTCCTTTCCAACCTGTATTTCCTTTACTCTTCTTTTCATTCATTGGAACTTACCTCAACTTACTTATTCATTCTCCTGTTGATGGAAACAAAGGTCCTTCTTTATCTTCTGATATGTGTACAAGTCCATATTCTTTATTCAGCTCCCTAAGAGCCAGCCGTGTTTGGAGTTCTGAATTTTTTTAGTTTAAAATCGTAGTACACTGAGCTTACTGAATATTTCATAATACTCCCAGCAAAATCTGTGGCAGCATCATGAAATCTGATCTATTAATTTTTGCAAAGGAGTAAATGCATATGCATGTGAAATGAGATGAAGTCTGAAAATAATTCAACATCGGTTCTGGTCAAGTTTTGCTGCAAATACTTGTGCCAAACCTAGGGGGAAAAAAACCTTCCTGTTTTGAGAGTTTTGGGATTTAGGAATTACAGACATGAAATTTCAAATCTTTATTATTTGACTTGGAGTCTGGTGTGTCTTTGGGTGTTCGTTTATTTGGCTGCCCCTGTGGCACATGGTAGTTCCTGGACCCAGATCAAACCTGCGCCACAGCAGCCACCCAAGCCACTGTAGTGACATTGGCCAGATCCTTAACCTGCTGAGCCACATGTGAACTCCCTGGTGTGTCTTTGGTTTTTTTTTTTTTTACCACCTGTAGTTTTGCCAGAGTGCTTTTGCTGTTTTTCTTCTCATTTATCTGTCTGTCTTCTGGGAACTTTTCATGATGTTTGATTTGCTAGTGCCACCTCTCTTATTTGCTATGATCAACTTACTCTTTTTTTCCCCCCTTTTCTTTTCAGGGCTGCACTTGCAGCATATGGAAGTTCCTGACTAAGGGTTGAATTAGAGCTGTAGCCACCAGCCTACGCCACAGCCACAGCAACTTGGGATCCGAGCTGTTTCTGTGACCTACACCACAGCTCGTGGCAATGCTGGATCCTTAACCCACTGAACCAGGCCAGGGATCAAACCCACATCCTCAGGGATCCTAGGCCGGTTTGGTACTACTGAGCCACGACAGGAACTCCATACAATTCAACGGTTTTTAGTATATTTATAGCCCTGTTTTATTTTTATTAATGATTTTTATTTTTCTGTTATTGTTGGTTTACAGTATTCTGTCAATTTCTACTGTACAGCAAAGTGACCCAGTCACATATACACATACATTCTTTTTCTCACATTATCATGCTCCATCACAAGCGACTAGATATAGTTCCCAGTGCTGTACAGCAGGATCTTATTGCTTATCCACTTATTTATAGCATTATACAGCTAACATCACAATCAATTTTAGAATATTTTCATCCATCACCTCCTCAAAGAGAAACTGCCCCCCTTCACTATCCACTCCCCCAGTTCCTATCTCCTCAGACCTAAGCCATCATGGATCAAGTTTCTATCTATATTGGCACATTCTGGACATTTCATATAAATGGAATCATAGGATAAGTGTTTTTTTGGTATGTGATTGGCTTCTTAGCATAATGTTTTCAAATTCATTCATGTTATAGTATAGAATTCATTCCTTTTTATGACCAAATAATATGCCGTTGTGTGGAAATATTACTTTTTTTTTTATGGCTGCACCCAAGGCATATGGAAGTTCCTGGGCCAGAGACTGAATCTGAGCCAAAGCTGCAACAATGCTGGATTTTAACCCACTGCACTGGGCAAGGGATTGAGCTCACCACACCTCTGTAGCAACCAGAGCCACTGGAGTCGGATTTCTTTTCTTTCTTTTTTTTTTTTTTTGCTTTTTAGGGCTGCACCTGCAGTGGCATATGGCAGTTCCCAGGCTAGGGGTCCAATCGGAGCCGCAGCTGCCAGCCACAACCACAGCCACAGCAATGCCAGATCTGAGCCGCATCTGTGACCTACACCACAGTTCATGGCAACACCAGATCCTTAACCCACTGAGCAAGGCCAGGTATACTACCTGCATCCTCACGGATACTGCCTGGATTTGTTACCGCTCAGCCACGACAGAAACTGCTGGAGTCGGATTCTTAACCCACTGTTCCACAGCAGGAACTCCTGGATCTACCACTTTTGTGTATCCATTTGTAGTTAGAAACATTTGCGTTCTTTCCACTTTCTAGATATTGTGAATAATGCTTCAATGAACATTCACGTCCAAGTTTTCGTGTGGACATGTGCTTTTAATTCTCCTGGAGAAGTCCTAGGAATGGAATTGCCACATCAAAAGGTAGCTGTTATTGAACAATTTGAGGAGCTGCCAGTCTATTTTCCAAAGTGGCTGTATGATTTTGCCACTTGAATGGCTACACCACTCACAACAACTCTGTAAACAACAGTGTAGACATTTATAATAAAATACGTTTGTGTGTTCTTTTTCAAAAAAAGAAAATACATCAAATAGTATTTGTGGGCTCTAATTTTGTGTCTTCTGCAAAGAGCAAATCACTTTATCTTCATCAATAAAATGGGAACAACCAACAGTACCATCTGGAATTCCCTGACAGACGAAACTGGTCTGTGCTTGCTAAATCCCATGAACAGAATTCTTTCATGGAAACTCTTTGAACCTGACACTGAGTAGTCCTCAGTGACCATGGGTCCTCAGTCTTAGGAAAGCCTTAATCAGCCTTGGCCAGGGAGGCAGAACCGATACAGGACTATGTGGGGTCTGCCCCCAACCCTCAATTAAAGGGCAGTTTATGCAACATGCCTTCTTTTTGAATCAGAGCCAGGGTCATTGTTGGGCTGAGGTAACATTAATTATTTTTCCGCTTGTCGGATTCCATGAAAAAGATGTGAAAATGGCCTGTTTGTGAAAGAGTGCAGGCAGAGGCTGTGAGCTGATTATGTCAAACCTAGTCAAAGCTTCCTTGGTGTGGGAGATTGTAATCAACAAAGCATGGCGGCATCTGAGCCCGGGCCAGGAGAGCCCCAACCCGCCAGGCTCCCCAGCGGAGAAGCCAGGGTTAACCCCTGCTGGACTGAACTGCATTGACTGTGTGGAGCAAAGAAATTTCACTCTCACCAATTATCTAGTACACATGTAGGGGACAGCCGCCAAGGTGGCAACTGTCCTTGTTTTTTGGGGGAGAAGACTTTGAATTTTTCCCTTGATAGGGTAGCATCCACCCTTTCTGTGTCTTGGGCAGCCACACAGATGAGTCAGGGCACAAAGTTACAAGCTTGAAAGATATAGATAGAAAATGAAAAAAAAAAAAAGTTGGAAAAAGAACTGAGAGATCATTAGCGGGGTGCTTCAGACTTTCTAGCTAGGTGGGTCTTAGAAGATGTGTTCTGGTCGAAAGAGGTGTCCCCGAATGGCAATTCGTAAGCATTAAACATCACTGAACGCAAGGCTGAGAAATCTTCAGCTGTCTCATCAGAGAACTGGGTGAGGCACTTGATGAAGCTATGGACAGTTGAAAGCTCATCCTTTCTTAAGAATCATTTGACCCAATGATCATCAAATGGGTTGGACTCAATTTTTTTTTTTTATAACTCATACTTGTGATGTCCCTTTTCCTTTTCTGAAATGAAAGCCATTGATAACAAAACCTACTTCCATACATGACTACAAAAAATCGTATATCATAAACTGTTACTGATCTGCAATGACATAAAGAGCTTATGCCAGAAATGAAACCAACCTTATCATGAAACAACCTGATTAGTTTAGCTGACATTTTTTTTGTCATAGCAACACTTTCTTGATGAAGGAAGCAAGATGTTGGTCTACACTCTGGTTCAGGTTCCTTTTATCTGCCTTCACACTGGCATTTCAAATAGCACAGCTCTAAAGGACATCACCAAGTGATGAGATGCTTGCTTCTGTCCTTTGGGTCAGCATGAATGTGATAGCTAGATAGAAGGGAAGACTGCTACAGGTATGTAACATTGGCATTTTTTTTTCTTTTTCTTTCTTTTTTTTCCTTTTTTGGTCTTTTCAAATACATACTGAGGTTCCCAGGCTAGGGGCTGAATTGGCGCTGTAGCTGCTGGCCTACGCCACAGCCGTAGCAATGCCAGATCCAAGCCACATCTGCGAGCTACACCACAGCTCATGGCAACGCCGGATCCTTAACGCACTGAGCGAAGCCAGGGATCAAACCTGCATCCTCATGGATACTAGTTGGGTTCATTACTGCTGAGCCATAATGGGAACTCCCTTTATTTATTTCTTTTTTAAAGAGAGATTTTATATTGCTACTATTAATGGGAGAACAGTTGCACATACTATAATAGAAGATATAAAGAGTTCCCAGGCTAGAGGTCGAATCTTTAAATATAATGGCGATAAGACAATACTATTAAATTCTTTGCAGACACAGGGATTGGGAATTAAGAGGCCTGTCGTTTATTTTTAATCATCACGTAAAGTACCACATAAACTATGGGGCAGTATACAAGCAATATTATTTTCTGTGCCCTCGTTTTCCTCAATTGAAAAAGCTTCAAAACCATTTACCTTTTCATCACAGGCCCTTATCTGTGAGGAAGTATTTTTTTTAACACTCTGCCTTTGGGATTTTATTTTGGAACATCTCATTCAGATCAAAGTGATGAAATTCCGTGAAGTGGGATCCATTTGTTGAACTAGATTTAAAAGAATTCTACCAGAAATCTTTTCTTGGGTAATAAATTCTCAGTTTGCCTTTAGCCAATTGTAATGAGTTCCAAAGTATTTTGATCCTAGTTAGTACACTTGAAGTTCTGAACCCAAACCCCTAATTTCCTTTTGTTTTTAATTTATTTTTTATTAGGGTATAGTTGATTTATAGTGTGAGTCAATTTCTGCTGAACTGCATAGTGACCCAGTCATTCACGTGTATGCCTTCTTTTCTCATACCATCTTCCATTCTGTTCTATTCCAAGAGACTGGATATAGTTCCCTGTGCTGTACAGGAGGACACTCATTGCTTATCCATTCTCAGTGTAATTGTTTGCATCTACCAACCCCAAACTCCCCATCCATCTCACTTCCTCCCCCTCCTCCTCAATTAATTAAAATCTGAGTACTGGAGTTCCCTTCGTGGCTCAGCGGAAATGAATCTGACTAGTATCCATGAAGAAGCAGGTTCGATCCCTGGCCTTGCTCAGTGCATTAAGGATCCGGCGTTGCTGTGAGCTGTGGCCTAGGTCGCAGACGCGGCTCAGATGTGGTGTGGCTGTGGCTGTGGTGTAGGCCGGCAGCCACAGCTCTGATTTGACACCTAGCCTGGGAACCTCCATATGTCATGGGTGTGGCCCTAAAAAGACAAGTAAATAAATAAATAAATAAGGCCTGAGTACTGTTATCAGTAGTGATGTGATTTTCCCAAAATCATGGTAAGTTCTAGGTAAAGTTCTGAATACACAAAGTACAAGCTTCTTCTGGTTCCTGGTGTAGGTGCATTCCTGGAAATTTCAGTTCCTATTAAACCATCTATGTGCAGTTCAGAATTTGGCTCTAGGCTCTGAAAATGGGACGCAGGCTCCCCCCCCCCAGCATGGATGTGCAGAGAAACATTAGAAAAGCATGCAGCGGGCAGCGCAGTTCTTCGAGGTAAGGAATTTCCCCTCCCCTGCAAATCTCTAGCATCCACGGTCCCTGTATCCTCCATCTCAGGCGTGAGCCCCAATCAATGACCAATAAAAACACTCTCATGCTTTTCCACAGTCCCAAACCTGAGCTCTTCACAGATGCTCCTAGGAGGGGAGCAGCTTCCCCAAGGTCACATAGGAGTCCAAGGGGTTACCAGCACTTAGGTGCTTGACCCCTCATTCCGTTCTCATTCCGTCCCCAGCCCAAAGTTTCTTAGAGAAGCTGCATACACATGACTCTTCCCATTTCTTCTCACCGGACACCAGTCTTGCTGGGCCATCAACTCACTTTTGCCTATAAAGCATCAATGATCTAGAATATTCACTTAGGAAGCTAAGGCTCCATAGCTCAGGGGCTAGAGCACTGGTCTGGTAAAATATTCACTTTAGGGAGTTCCCCTTGTGGCTCAGCAGGTTAAGAACACGACACAGTGTCTCTGAGGACTGGGGTTCGATTCCTGGCTTCGCTCAGTGTGTTAAGGATCTGGTGCTGCCACAAGCTGCGGCTTAGGTTGCAGATGAGGCTTGGATCCCATATTGCTGGCCTTATGGGGTGCAAGCAGTCTTGGACTACAGGGAATAGACTGTTGAGTGTTCAGCACATTTCTGTGTAATAGAACATTTTATGTACGAGGACCTTTTTCCAAACGCGCTCACTTTCTGCATATAACTACTTCCCAGGCAAACGCTCTATTTCCAGGCCTTTGCCGACACTGTTCTCTCTGCTTAGATCACCTTTCCTCTGGTTTCCCTGACACACGGCAGATTACCCTTCAGGGCCCAGTTGCAATGTCACCTTTTCTTTGTGGTTTCCGGAGCCTTCCCTTTGGCATTCACCTGCCACGGCAGAAGTCACTGTTCGCTTGTGTCTGTGCCATTAGCACTTTTCAAGAGACTACTAGTGCATCTATGAAAAACCAGAGAGAGAAAGTTTGCATGACTTAAGTCAGACAGGGCAAGGTTCTAAATCTGAGGGATCTCCCACTAGTAACTGTGATATCGGGTAAGTTATTAATCTTTTTGTTGTTGTTTTTTTGTCTTCCTTTTTTTAGGGCCACACCCGTGGCATATGGAGTTTCCCAGGCTAGGGGTCAAATCAAAGCTATAGCTGTTGGCCTACGCCAGAGCCACAGCAATGCCAGGGCCGGGCCTCATCTGTGACCTACACCAGAGCTTAAGGCAATGCTGGATCCTTAACCCACTGAGCGAGGCCAGGGATCAAACCCACGTCCTCATGGATCCTAGTTGGGTTCATTAACTGCTAATATTTTCTAGGCTTCAGGTTTCTCTCCTTTAAAATGGGAGTAGGATTTTCTGTTGTGGCTCAGCAGGTTAAGGACTGGTCGTTTTCTGTGAGGACGTGGGTTTGATCCCTGGCTTTGGTCAGTGGGTTAAGTAGCCAGCTTTACTACAAGCTACAGCATAAATCACAGATGTGGCTTTTCAGATCTGATTTTGCCATAGCTGTGGCATAGGCCACAGCTGCAGCTCTGATTTCACTCCTGGTCCAGGAACTTCCACATGCTACAGGAATGCCAACAAAAATAAAATAAAATAAATAAAATAAAATAAAATGAATAAAGTGGAAGTAGTAGTAATTATAGTAACAGTAAAAGTGAGATTAAGAGAGATAATGTGTAGATAGGATATAGATCTGCCTTACGTTGCTCCAAAAGCAAAATTGACTGATTATCATGTTTTCCACATCTATTTTCTTTTCTTTTCTTCTTTTGGCCACACCCATGGCTTGTGGAAGTTCCCAGGCCAGGAACTGAACTTGTACTACAGCAGTGACCTGAGCCAAAGCAGTGACAACAGATCCTTAACCTGATGAGCCACCAGGGAACTCCCTCCATGTCTATTTCCTATCCTGAGAAAACTATCCAAAGTTTACCAGTAGTAGTTGTTTAAAAAGATTTATTAACAGGGAGATTATAAAATGCATCTTTTATTTCTTCCGCCTCCAAACCCTTTCTTCTTCTTTGTTCATAATGAGTTACCTCTGCCCATTTCATTTGCAAAGATGGTAGTGTTGATTTATCTGCAAATAAAAAGGCAGAGGTAAGCATTACCATCACGCTTCTGTCATCAGTGTCTGGAGAACCCTGGACTTTGTTAATTCCTACCTCCTTATCAGAAAGACACTGACGCCCAGAATTTAGTATGGGTTGGGTTGTCTTGACCAGAAGAACGGACCTGGTTTTTTCAGAGCTGGCATTCCCAGTGCCATGTCTGACAATGGCTGAGTAATCCAGCATCTAACACATCAAGCCTTTCTCCAGCCTGACTAGAGGGCAGCTTGATGAAAGTCCAGCCTAAAACGGCACTCTGCCCTTCCCTGGGTGAGATTCAGTGTAGGATGACCGCCCAACCTTTGATCAGTTCTCCAAATAGACCTTAAGGAATTCAGTCCGTAAGTGAAGCCCATCCTAGTTTGTAGAATGAACAGGGACTGTCAGCTTCTAGGTGTTTCAGTAATCGCCCTGTGGCTCGGATCCCGCGCTGCTGTGGCTGCGGTGTAGGCTGGCAGCTACAGCTCTGATTCAGCCCCTCGCCTGGGAACTTCCATGTGCCCTAGGTGCGGCCCTAAAAAGACAAAAAAAGAAAAGAAAAGAAAAGAAAAGAAGAGAAAAGAAAAACATACAGTATTCATATTTACATGGCGCTGAACAGGAGTTTGAACACTAAAGATTTTCAGCTATGTAAGAGGGAGGACTATGCCTTAGATTTAAAAAAGCTGATATTGGAGTTCCTGTTATGGTGCAGTGGAAACAAATCCAACTAGTAACCATGAGGTTGCAGGTTCGATACCTGGCCTCACTCAGTGGGTTAAGGATCTGGCGTTGCCGTGAGCTGTGGTGTAGGTCACAGACGCAGCTTGTGTCAAAGACAATGAACTACTTACACTCAGGCCTCCCCAGCCGCCTGGACGCTGAGCCTGGCGAGAGAGCCGATCCCAAGGCTGAGCCAGCACAGCTGTCCCCAGCACTGGAGATCAGGTGACACCACTAGGGAGAGAGTCACTGTAGGTGGCATCACTTTCAACCTGGCTGAGGTCACCCAGGCATTCCTCGGCCTCCGAAGGAGTGTGGGGCAAGGCAGTGCTGCACCTCTGCAGGCTGCCCTGGGTTTGCCCGGGTGGCAGTGATGGCAAGTGCCAGCCAGCACAGAGTGAGGGGAGCCCAGGTAGCAATTAAGTGGGGATAAATAGCCATTACGAAGGGGGCCTGACAACTGTAGGAGACCGCAGTCTATTCACCAGCAACTGCTTATTTTCCCATTGATCCTCGGCGGGATAGGGCCTTGCCTTCTGCTGCACCCCAAATAACAGGCTCGCAAAGCCCAGCGCTAAGAGGTGGCATCTGAGAAGAATGTGCTCAGGTCTTCCTGTCTGTTTCATCTTAAGGCCTGCCGGGAGAAGCGATAATTACGGGTCTGCGATTTTGCTCCATCACAGACAATGGAGGGATCAACGGATGCCTCTCTGAAATCAGATTAAAAAATTCTGAAAAGGTTTCGGGCTCAGGAGGATCCCAGGCTTTCCCACAAGTTTCAGGTGGATAAAAGCGGAAAGAGAGAAAGATGGGGAAGGAAGAAAGGCAAGAAGGGAAGGAGGAAGGAGAGGAAAGCTGAAGTTCTGAAAAATGGAAGCAATCAACATGAAGGATGCTGATGCAGCGGGTTAAGGATCTGGTGTTATCACTGCTGTGGCTCGGGGTTCGATCCCTGGCCCCGGAACTTCTGCAGGCAGTGGGCCTAATGGGAAAAAAACGTGGAGGATGCCGCACGGACTCTGCTTTCCTATCGCCTCCCCCCAGCAGCCTTCTCTTGGCTCATCACAACAACTGAAAGGCCCCCTTTGGGATTCATCTCCTATAGAGCCAATAATTTCCCCTTTCTGTGAAGGTCCAAGCCCCTTTGCAGTCACTGTCACCCCAGCTAACCGTGATCTGCTTCCCATCCCCATTACTAGCTTTGCCTACTTTATTTTTATTTTTTTATTTTTTGTTTTTTTAGAGCCCCACCAGCGGCTGGGGTCGGTTCCCAGGCTAGGGGTCGAATTGGAGCTGTAGCCACTGGCCTGTCCACAGCCACAGCAACACAGGATCCGCGCTGTGTCTGCTACTTACACCACAGCTCACGGCAATGCCGGATCCTTAACCCCCTGAGCAAAGCCAGGGATCGAACCCGCGTACTCATGGATAATAGATTTGTTGCCCCTGAGCCGCGAAGGGAACTCTTAGGTTTGCCTAGTTTAGAACTTATGAAAGAGATGTATGTATGCTTTTTGTCTGGCTTTTTTCACTCTGCGTGGTAATTGTGAGATTTATCCATGTCATGCATTACCTGTATTTACAATTCATTGTTTTTTGTTTTTGTTTTTTTTGTTTTACTGTGGAGTCATATTTCATTGTGTAGATATATTTCAGTTTGTTTATCTGTTCACCTGTTGATGGACATTTGATTGTTTCTAGTTTGAGGCTAATATGAATAAAGCAACCAGGAGCATTTCTTTCTCTTTTATTTTGGTTTTTGTCTCTTTTTTTCATTTTTCAGAGTTTTATTGAAGTATAGTTGATTTACAATGTTGCGTTCATTTCTGCTATATGACAAAGTGGTTCCGTTATCCATATACATATATCCATTCTTTTTCAGATTCTATGAGTCATTTTGTGGGTATGTTTCTACCTAGAAATGGAATTTGCTGTACCTAGGAGAGGTGAAGTTATATTTTTTATAAGAAAGTCACAATCTGGTTTTCAAAGAAGGTTGGACCCTTTACCTTCCTTTGGTCTTTGTAAGAGGTTCCGATTGTTTCAAAGCCTTGTCAAGTCTTGTAATTATCAGTCTTTTAAAATTCGATTAGTATGCGGGAGTTTTCACTGTGGCTCAGTGGGTTAAGAATCCAGCTAGTATCCATGAGGATGTGAGTTTGATCCCTGGCCTCCTTCAGTGGATTAAAGATCTGGTGTTGCCGTGAGCTGTGGTATAAGTCGTAAACACAGCTTGGATCTGGCGTTGCTGTGGCTATGGTGTGGGCTGGCAGCTGCAGCTCCAATTCAACCCCTAGCCTGGGAACCTCCATATTGTGCAGGTGTGGCCATAAAAAGAAAAAAAATTGACTAGTGTGTTTTTCATATGTGTTTCCTTAATAACTCATGAAGTTGAATATAATTTCATGTACTTCTTAGCCATTTGAATATTTGGTGAAATGTCTGGTCAAGGATTTTGACCACTTTCAAAAATTGGGTTGATTTTCTTATTATTGAGTTGTGTGTATCCTTTTTATATTGGGATTCAAGAAATTTTTCACATATATGCATTGTGAATATTTTCTCCCAGTCTGTGACTTGCCTTTTATTATCTTTGAAGAAAGTATTGATAAAGTCAAATTTATTTCTTCTTGATGATTAATATTTTTTGCTTTCTTTCCAAGAATTCTTTGCGAAAGCTAAGATTTCTTTTTGTTTTTCCCTGGGAGTTTTATAGGCTTGGCTTTTATGTTGGCCTGTGATCCATCGTAAATTAATTTTATGAATAGGGTGAGATTGAGGCTGGGATTCATTTTTCTCCACAAAAGCTATAGCTGTTTCAGAACCATTTCTTAAAAAGACTTTCCTAGAATTCCCTTTGTGGTGCAGCGGAAATGAATCTTACTGGTATCCATGAGGATTCGGATTTGATCCCTGGCCTCACTCAGTGGGTACGGGATCCCTTGTTGCCATGAGCTGTGGTGTAGGTCATAGACGCGGCTCGAATCCTACATTGCTGTGGCTGTGGCGTAGGCCGGTGGCTACAGCTCTGATCCGACCCCTAGCCTGGGAACCTCCATATGTCAAAGGTGCAACCCTTAAAAAAAAAGCAAAAAAGAAAATTAATTGACCATACATAAGTGGGCTCATTTCTGGACTCCCTTCAATTTTATTGGAAGAATGGGAATATTAACAACATTAGAGGCTTCCAATTCAAGAATAAACTATACATCTCCATTTTTTAGGTCTTTAATTTTAGCAATGTTTTGCTGTTTTCAAGCATAGAAGTCTTATACATACTTTGCTAAATTTCATCACAGATAATTGATGTTTTTTGATGTTATTGTAAAGGGTATATTTAAAATTTTTAGTGTGTGGCTAATATGTAGAAATTCAATTAATTATCGTATATTGACCTTGTGCCTTGCAATATTGCTGAATTCACTTATAAGATGAGGTAGTTCTGGGGTTCCCTGGTGGCTCCTCCAGTTGAGGATCTGGTGTTGTCACGGCTGAGGCTCATGTTTGATCCCTGGCCCCGGAGCTTCCACAGTCTGCAGGTGTGGACAAATTAAAAAAAAAAGAAAAAATACAGAAGAGTTAGTTGTATAGAAACCCCATAAGGTTTTCTGCATATACAATCAAATTGTCTGCAAATATTGACAGTTTCAGTTCTTCTTTTCCAATTTCTGTGCTTTTTATTTCTTTTTTGTGTGTATGTGTCTCAATTTTGAGCAAAATTTATAAGAGCAGACATCTTTGCCTTGTTTCCAGGCTTAGTGAAAAATGGTTTAATAGTTCATCATTAATTAAAATATTAGCTGTAAGTTTTTGCATGTCCTCTAATCAGATTGAGAAAGTTCCCTTCTCTTAGTTTGCCAAGAGCTTTGATTGTGAAAAGTTGCGGAATTTTGTCAAATGCTTTTTGTGCATCTACTCAGGCTTTGGTATTACGGTTACACTGGACTCAAAACAAATTGAGAAGTGTTTCTTTTTTCTTTTCTTTTCTTTTTTTTTTCATCTTTTAGGGCCGCAACCGTGGCATATGGAGGTTCCCAGGCTAGGGGTCTAACAGGAGCTGTAGCCGCCGGCCTACACCACAGCCACAGCAACGTGGGATCCGAGCCGCGTCTGCAACCTACACCACAGCTCACGGCAACGCTGGATCCTTAACCCACTGAGTGAGGCCAGGGATCGAACCCGCAACCTCATGGTTCCTAGCCGTATTTTTTAACCACTGAGCCTCAATGGGAACTCCTCTTTTTTATTTTCTATAAGGAGTTTGTGAATGGCTGGTATAATTCTCTCTTTAATGTGTGATAAAATTCACCAATTGAAATCATCTGGGCCTGGAGATTTCTTTGTAGGTTTTAACAATAAATTCAGCATATTTAATGGATATAGAGCTATTTCACTTTTTAAACATTCTCCTTGTCAGTTTTGATGTTATGGTTTTGAAGGAATTTATCCTTTTCATGTAGGTTTTTTTATTGTATTGGCATGAAGTTTTTCATAAGACCCTCATATTTATCTTTATAACTATAGGATCTTTCATGAAAAAAAAAAAAAACCAAGGCTATTTGAATTTGCAATGATAATTTGAATGTGGTTGTTTTCTTAGCAAAACAAATATATGATTCACACTCAAAAATCTCAGAGGTCTAATTAGTACTTTTCCCTGAGCAAGTCATTTATAACCAATATTTTGAAAAACATCATAACCTTAAAACCTCAGGTTATTTTACCACAGCAGGTACAGGAGACACCATGAACTTCCTGGAACTAAACTTGCAAAAAGGGGAGTTCCTGTTGTGGCGCAGCAGGTTACAAATCTGACTAGTATCCATGAGGATGCGGGTTGGATCCCTGGCCTTGATCCATGGGTTAAGGACTGGGCATAGCTGCAGCTGCAGCTGCACCTCACATTTGACCCCTAGCCTGGGAACTTCCATGTGCCTCAGGTGTGGGCCTAAAAAGAAGAAAAAAAAATTGCAAAAAAAATTTGCAGAAACATTGTGTAGGGGTATAAAAGCCCTGGCTGAAGGCAGGTGCAACAATTTCTCCAACCCAGCAAGCCAACCAGGGGTATGATACTGACCCGCCCAAAACTGCCATCCTTCCAAATTCCCTGAGCACTTTAACCCAATAACAGTTGTTGCTCAGTATTAGCAAAGTTTCGGAGTTCCTGTTGTGGCTCAATGGGTTACAGCTAGACTGGTATCCATGAGGTTGCGGGTTTGAAACCTGGCCTCGCTTGGTAGGCAAAGCATCTGGTGTTGCCATGAGCTGTGGTGTAGGCCAGCAGCTGTAGCTCCAATTCAGCCCCAAGTCTGGGAACTTCCATATGCCCCAGGTGTGGCCGTAAAAAGGAAAAAAAAGGGGAAAAAGTTTCATTCCTGGGTGGGACAGGCATACGGGATCAAATCTTCCTCCCTAATCACCTGGCAGCCCCTACCTCCAAACACACACACACACACACACACACACACACACACACACACACACACACACACACACACCAGTGTTCTGCACTGTTTCTTCTCCAAATTATCAAATTATCCCATGGTCAAAAGGTATTTGGTCCCACCCTGCCCCTCTCAGTTTGTGGTAGGACTAATTTGTTAATGGGGCTCCAGAAGGAAAGTGCCTAATGTTTCTTCTAATTGGATATGACTGCTTCAGAATGACTGCGGCTGCCAGCCAGCTCTCACTGTCCCTGAGGCTGGATAATAAGCTTCTGCCACTGGCCTCTGGGTCCTGCCCAGGACCATCTGCAGTAATGAACTTGGAAGGCTCATTGTAGATTGCAGAAAAAGAGAAGAGAGAGAGAAAAGCACAGTCTAGCTCTTGTCAGTGGGTCCAATTATGGCTTCTGTCAACTTCATAGAAGAAATTCAAAAAAGCTAGACTAGGAAGGGGCTGGGAGGGGGCAAGCAAGGAAGGATGGGGGTGGAGAAACCCATGGTGGTAGAACCAGACTGAAATTCCTCCAGGACCCAGGTTTCTAGAAGGAGAAATTCAGAGGCCACAACAAGAGGAGTTGATTCTCCAGTGTGCAAATGTGAAACTCCTCAAACCTGGCTCCACTGGTGTCACTGGTCTAGGGCAACAAGCTTCCTTACACTTTTTTTTGTGTTTGTTTTTGTCTTTTTAGGGCAGCACCCATAGCATGGAAGTTCCCAGGCTAGGGGTCAAACTGGAGCTACACCTGCTGGCCTACGCTACAGCCACAGCAATGCCAGATCTGAACCGTGTCTCTTACCTACACCGCAGCACATGGCAATGCCAGATCCTTAATCCAATGAGTGAGGCCAGGGATTGAACCCGCATCCTCATGGATACTATTTGGGTTCATTACTGCTGAGCCACAGCAGGAACTCCCCTTAAACCTCTTACGCTCATTGCAAATCCCATCTCCCACGAGAGTACAGGAACAGGGCGCATTTTGCCTGTCTAGACTAATTATTACTATTATTTGTTTTTTAGGACCACACTTGCGGCATACGGAATTTCTCAGGCTAGGGGTCGAATTGGAGCTATAGTGCTGACCTACCCCACAGCCACAGCAATGCCGGCTCCCTGATCGAGGCCAGAGATTGACTCTGTATCCTCATGGATACTAGTTAGATTCATATTTGCTGCTCCACAATGGGATCTCCTAGACTATTATTATAATCATTGTTGATTATTTGTTCTCTGAGATGAGATCTTAGCCTGCTCAACCCAGAATCAATTACTAAAACCATTCCCAAGATTTTTTTTTTCTTCTTCTTCTTCTTCTTCTTCCTTTTTTAGGGCTGCACCCGAAGCATGTGGAGGTTCCCAGGCTAGGGGTTGAATCAGAGCTACAGCTGCCGACCTATACCACAGCCACTGCAATGCAGGATCCGAGCCGTGTCCTTAACCCACTGAGTGAGGCCAGGGATCGAACCTGCAACCTCATGGGTCCTAGTCGGATTTGTTTCTGTTGCGCCACAATGGCAACTCCATCTTTTTCGTTTTTTTCTTCTTTTCTATGGCCACTCCTGTGGCATATGGAAGTTTCTCGGCCAGGGTTCAAATCAGCTGCAGTTGCAGGCCTACACCACAGCCATGGCAACACCAGATCCAAGGCACATCTGCAAACTATGCTGCAGCTTTTGGCAATGCCAGATCCTTAACCCACTGAGCAAGGCCAGGAATGGAGCCAAGCAGCCTCACAGAGACAACATCAGGTCCTTAACCCATTGAGCCACCAGGGGAATTCCCTCAAGATATTTTTAAAACACTCTTTTATTGTGAAATTAATATAAAAGACAGAAAGGTACATAAAACAAATATGCAACTTCAGGTATTATTAAAAAGGAACACCTGGAGTTCCCTTCGTGGCTCAGTGGTTAAGGAATCCGACTAAGAACCATGAGGTTGAGGGTTCGATCCCTGGCCTTGCTCAGTGGGTTAAGGATCCGGCATTGCTGTGAGCCGTGGTGTAGGTTGCAGACGCGGCTCGGATCCCGCGTTGCTGTGGCTGTGGCAAAGGCTGGCAGCTACAGCTCCTGTTAAACCCCTAGCCTAGGAACCTCCATATGCCGCGGGTGCGGCTAAAAAGACAAAAAAAAAAAAAAAA
>PVHT021183520.1:6565198-6595712 GCA_004024745.2 Catagonus wagneri | reverse complement strand
ACAGTTTTGCCTGTATTTGAGCTTTATGTAAAAAAAACACTCCTGGAGTTCCCTGGCAGCTTAACAGTCACTGTTGTGGCTCGGGTTCGACCCCTAGCCAGGGAACTCCCATATGCCACAAGTGCAGCCAAAACAACAACCAAACCCCAAAATATGTAAAGAAAAAAAATCCCAAATGTCCACTGTGCAGAAACAAGCTATTGTGTATATTTCTCCTATCCACCTACATGGTTTGGAAATTAAAGCAGTACTCACCATCAAAATGAGTTTTCATTCTTTTTTCATTTCCCATTTTTTCCCTTTCCTTCCAGTCTTCCTTGCTCCTTCTGTCTAGGAATGCTCTTCATTTCCTTAAAATTCCAGAGATTAGAACAGGTGCTCTGACATCAGACAATCTGGGTTGGAATTCCTACAAGCTGAAGGTCTTGGGAAATTTATTTAAACTGCTCCAGTTTTCCCAGCAGGAAAAACACAGATGATGATACAAGCACGCTCATCAGAGAGGCTGAAACATGGTCAGTGTTTAGAATAATGACTGGGACATAATAAACGTCCAGTAAGTGTTGGCTATTCTCTCCTCTCCCGCCCTCTCCCTCACCCCCTCTCCCGCCCTCTCCTGCATTTCTCTTTTCTCCCATTCGCCGTCTTTATTCTCTTCTCTTCTGCTGCTGATTCATTGATTCTTCAGCTTATGTTTTCTTATCTCTTTTCCCCTCTCCACCGTCTCATCTTCTTCTCTAACCCTTCTCCCAAGGCGCTGGCAAAACAAGCTTCCCCTTCTGCAAGAAGAAATGGAGCATTTCCAACTGTGACGACCTCCACGGAGTGGTGAACCAGCCTGCATCCTCAAACAGCTTCCTGTCAAAAGATAGGATCCCAGCCTGGACCTAAGCAATCTGACTGATGCCAATTCCAGCATCAGGGCAGTCGCTCTGCTCTCAACTGCTCGGCTCAGAGAAGCTGCCAGGCAAGTTGCCTCCAATTTGCGGTATCTCTTTGAAAGATTACATTTCCCTAGCATGACACCAATTTTGTTGACAGTTCCTACTCCTCAAGTGTATTTGAACATTTAAGAAATCTGATAAACTGTTGTTATTACATAAGCACCCAGTTGTTTATAAAGTGTGTGCAGAAAATAAGGGCGAGCAGTGGAAAAGCACAATGTCCTCCTCCCCTATCCTCCCGTTCTCAGTTGGTGTGAGGCCTCTGCCACATTTTCCGGGTTCCCATGGGTGTCGTGACTTTATTTATGTAAATGGGATCACGTGCTCCAGAATGTGCTGTGACTCTCTTTTATCATATACAACATACCACGGACCGCTGTGTCCATGCCAGGACCTACTGGTCTACCTCATTCTTTTCAATGGTTATGTACGTACCACCATTTAGCAGTTCCTTTCTTGGAGGACCTTTCAGTTCTCAACAATTTCTTATTCCTAAAAATGCTGCAGTAAACATCCCTTTGTGTCTGTCTTCGAGTAGCATATGAATATGCCTTCAGAACGGATTTCTAGTGTGGTTAGGTGGGCCTGAAGGCAGATCTTACACTTTGACAGGTACGGTCAAATTCTGACCAACCTGAAGAGAAAGAGGCAACTGAAAGAGTATGGAGGAGTTCCCATTGCAGCTCATTGGAAATAAACCTGACTAGTATCCCTGAGGAGTCAGGGTTGATCTCTGGCCTCCCTTGCTCAGTGGGTTAAGGATCTGGCGTTGCTGTGGCTGTGGTGTAGGCCGGCAGCTACAGCTCTGATTCGACCCCTAGCCTGGGAACCTCCATATGCCATGGGTTTGGCCCTAAAAAGACCAAAAAAAAATGAAAAAGAAAAAATATGGAGAGGAAGGAACTCTCTAGGCTAAGTACCTTGAAGGCAAAAGCCCTGGGGCAGAAGGGAGCATTGTTCCAAGAACTGAAGGGAGAGGGAGAGATGGGGTTTAGAGAGGAAGAGGAAACGGAGGTTAGTGAGATAGCTTTGGCAAAATCAAAGACGGGCATTGGGAGATTGCATTTTATTGTAAGTGCTATTTGGAGCCATTGAAGAGTATTAAACAAGAGTTGGCTGTACTGATGGAAGCATCTGATTGATTACATGGTGCCTCCAGGCAATCACCTTGAAGTCTCCAGTCTCCAGGTTTAGGTCATTCATTGACATAAAGACAAAAAAAAAAAAAAAAAAGATAAAAAGATAAAAAGGACTACATGGAATATTCTGGAGATAACCTGAATGAGCCAAGGTCCCAGTGGTTTTCAGTTAAATGACACTGAGGATGGCAATAAAAGTTGATTCTGGGAGTTAATGAATCCAACTAGGAAGCATGAAGTTGAGGGTTCAATCCCTGGCCTTGCTCAGTGGGTTAAGGATCCGGCGTTGCCCTGAGCTGTGGTGTAGGTTGCAGACGCGGCTTGGATCTGGCATAGCTGTAGCTGTGGCATAGGCTGGCAGCTGCAGCTCTGATTCGACCCCTAACCTGGGAACCTATGTATGCTGTGGGTGCAGCCCTAAAAAAAAACAAGCAAAAACAAAAACAAAGTACCATTAACACACCTTAAAAAATGAACAGTAATTCTTGAATATCATTCAATATTCAGGGAGTTTTCAATTTCCAATTATCTCATGGAATTCTTTTTTATTGTATATTTATTTGTAGCATGATCCAAATAAGGTCTACATATTGCAATAGGTTGATGTTGCAATTTTTCCCTCCACCTCTTTTTTCCTCCAGTGTTATTCATTCACTGAAATTGTTGTGTACAGTTTCCCACAGTCTGGGGTTTGCTAAATGCATCCTTCTTGTATATTTGACATGGGTCTTAGAAACTTGATTGGGTTCAAGTTTGGGATTTTTTTTTTTGGTATCCCATTTAATTAATTAATTAATTAATTAGCTTTTTTAGGGCCGCACCCGCGGCATATGGAGGTTCCCAGGCTAGGGGTCTAACAGGAGCTGTAGCTGCTGGCCTACACCACAGCCACAGCAACGCGGGATCCGAGCCGCGTCTGCGACCTACACCACAGCTCAGGGCAACGCCGGATCCTTAACCCACTGAGCAAGGCCAGGGATCGAACCCGCAACCTCATGGTTCCTAGTCAGATTCGGTTCCACTAAGCCACGACGGGAACTCCACAACCTAATTTTAGTACGTTTCCATCCCAGAGCCCCAGCCCACATCTTGCTCTCCCCCACTTGTCCCCTTTGGTAACAATAACTTTTTCAAGTCTGTGCCTCTGTTTCTGTTCAGCAAACAAGTTCATTTGTAACCTTTTTTTTAATTTTAATTTTTTGCCTTTTTAGGGCTACACCTGAAGCATATGGACGTTCCCAGGCATAGGGGTCGAATCCGAGCTACAGCCTCCGGCCTACACCACAACCATAGCAACTCAGGATCCAAGCTGCGCCTGCCACCTGCACCACAGCTCAAGGCAACGCTTGATCCCCAACCCACTGAACAAGACCAGGGGTGGAAACTGCATCCTCATAGATATTAGTTGGACGCTTTTCCATGCTTCTTCTGGTGTCAGATTTTTTTCCTTCTAATTCCTGTTTCCCTGAGGTGTACCTTTTGTAGCTTTAAAAAGAGGTCTCTGATCTTATTCCTTGCTCTGACTTTCAGTCTTTGTTCCACTCCCTGCACAAAATCTGAACTCTGGATTCTTGGGGTAAGTGGATGCCATTGCGCCGCCACTCCTCCCAAGGATTTTCCTTTCTTGTTTGTTTTTTGTTTTCTTTTTTTTTCCTTTTTGCAAACTCACCCATGCATTGTAACAAGTAGAACTGTTTGGTATTGGAGGATTTCAGTATTTTTCGGTTACTTTATTTCTGAAAACCCTGAACTCGGAAGTCATCATTTGGTTTTAGGATTTTCTTTTCACTACCCCTTGTCTAGAATTTTGAGCAAAAAAAAAAAAAAAAAAAAAAAAGGGAGCTGTCTGATGGGAATTTCTTCTAGGAAATGATGTTAAACATGAGACCTGATGGATGAATAAGAGGGGGCCCGGTGGGGAGCAGGGAGGGGGCAGTGGTTTGGGGAAGGGTAGTCCCCGGAAGGGAACACTTGCAGGACGTCTTTGTGACAGGAAGGGAAGTCACCAAGAGCTGGAACAATGGCAGGGGCCTCAGGATGAAACAGAGGGAGAGACCTACCCCATACAACTTAATCCTAGAGGCTGGCTTGCAGCAATGAGTTTCCCACTGCACCTGAAATCTTTGGTGTGGAGTTCCTGCCGTGGCTCAGTGGTAACAGACCCGACTAGTATCCATGAGGATGTGGGTTCGATCCCTGGCCTTGCTCAGTGGGTTAAGGATTCGGCGATGCCGTGAGCTGTGGCGTGGGCCGCAGATGCAGTTCAGACCCCGAGTTGCTGCGGCTGTGGCGTAGGTGAGTAGCTGCAGCTCCAATTCAACCCCTAGTCCGGGGACTTCCATATGCCACACCTGCAGGCCTACAAAGAAAAAAAAAGGTGTTTGGTGTGATTTCCCCACCTGGACTCGGCTACCTTTACCCAGGTTCCGGGATGTCCAAAGACGCCCCGCTTCCTTCTGCGGCTGACGGCTATCCTTACCGCACAGGCTGGAACCGTGGCTGGAAAACAAACTGTCCGCAAGCCTCTAGACCAGCTTGGATTCATGCCTGCAGGATAGGGTGATCCTCTCCATTTAGTCGGAGCAAGTGGGCTGGTCTGGGTGGCAAATACCACAGCCTGGGATTCCTCTGCTCACATGCCTGGCCCTCCTTTTCTTGTGCTGTTTGGGAGGCATTCTCCTCGGCAGGTAACTCCAGCCCCAAAGTAGCTGACGGAGCTTGGGTGGCTTCCCCTTGGGGGGCAGATGCCTGGGAAGCCAGCCAAATTGCCTTTTGGTGTTCTGAGGGGACGCCAGGGTATAGGTTGGGGCGAGGGGCTGAGGAGGCGGAGGGCGCGGCTCTCTTCCTGTGCCTGCTAAGAGCCGGTACAGCTCCGCCACCAGCCATGTCTTCAGAATTCAAAACACAAGTTGAGGAGTTCCTGCTGTGGCACAGCAGAAACGAATCCGACTAGGAACCGTGAGGTTGAAGGTTCAATCCCTGGCCTCGCTCAGTGGGTTAAGGATCTGGCGTTGCCATGAGCTGTGGTGCAGGTTGAAGATGCAACTTGGATCCCGCGTTGCTGTGACTGTGGCACAGGACAGCAAATGTAGCTTCGATTAGACCCCTTAGTCTGGGAAGCTTCGTATGCCGAAAGTATGGCCCTAAAAAAAGGCAAAAAAACCCCAAAAAACAAGTTGAACAACTCCATGAAAAATCATATACTTGTTGGTTAGTAGAATTGGGAAGAATGCACTCAAATAATGCCTGAATAGTATTCCACTCTTTCTATTTGTTTAATTTAATTTAATATACTGTTCTTTTTGGCCGCGCCTACGGCATGTGGAAGTTCCTAGAACAGCGATTGAACTCGCACCACAGCAGTTACATGAGCCACAGCACTGATGATGTGGGATCCTTAACCCATTAGGCCACCAGAGACTCCACATTTCTTCCTTTTTAGAAGGTGTTAGTGGAGTTCCCATTGTGGAGCAGCAGTTAACGAATCCAACTAGGAACCATGAGGTTGCAGGTTTTATCCCTGGCCTTGCTCAGTGGGTTAAGGATCTGGCATTGTCATGAGCTGTGGTGTAGGTTGCAGATGGGGCTTGAATCCCCTGTTGCTGTGGCTGTGGTGTAGGCTGGAAGCTGCAGCTTTGATTTGACCCCTAGCCTGGGAACTTCCATATGCCCTAGGTATAATCCTAAAAAAGAAGAGAAAAGAAAAAACAGATTACATATGCTGGTTCCAAACTCCCAACCCAACCCTCTTCTGCTCTTCTCTCCCCCATGGCAACCATATATCTGTTCTCTACACTTGTGAGTCTGTTTCTCTTTGATAGATAATTTCACTTGTATCATATTTTACATTACTCAAATAAGTGATATCATATGGTATTTCTCTTTCTAACTTACTTTGCTTATTACGATAATCTCTAGGTTCATCCATGCAGCTGCAAATGGCATAATTCTGTTCTTTTTAACGGCTGAGTAGTATTCCACTATATTCTTTACCTTTCATCTGTTGATACACATTTAGGTTGTTTCCATGTCTTGGCCCTTGTGAATAGTGCTGCTATGAGCATGAGGGTGCATGTATCCTTCCAAATTATATTTTTGTCTGGATATATGTCCAAGAGTGGGATTCCACAACCTTCTCTTAGCTCCTGGTGTTGCTGGCAATCCTTGGCATTCCCAGGCTTACAGCCTCTGTCTTCACAGGGCATCACCTTGTATCTTTGTATCTGTGTCTTCACATGGTCTTCTTCTTTCTTTTTTTTTCTTTTTAGGGCCACACCCATGGCATGTGGAAGTTCCCAGGCTAGGGGTCGAATCAGAACTGCAGCTGCCGGCCTATTCCACAGCCACAGCCACAGCCACATGGGATCTGAGCTGTGTCTGTGACCTACACCACAGCTCAGGGCAACACCAGATCCTTAACCTACTGAGTGAGGCCAGGGATCGAACCTGCGTCCTCATGGATGTTACTCAGATTCGTTTCCACTGTGCCACGATGGGAACTCATGGCCATCCTCTTATGAGGACCGCAGTCATACGGGATTAAGGGCCCACCCTAATTCAGTATGAGTTCATTTTATCTCAATTTATGGCCTCTGCAATGATTCTAATTCCAAACGAAGTCACATTCTGAAGTCCTGGGGTAAGACTTTAACTTGTTTTGTGGGAGGACACTATTCCACCTACGACAGAGGGAGAAAATGCAAATAAAAGATCCAAAAGAATCTGTGCCAGAGTTTACTCCTCAGCAGTCTGGCTAAATGTCACCTGCTGTTTCGAACCTCGGTAGTGCTATAGGCCCCTGTGTCTGAGGATTTAATGGTCCTATTTTTCAAAAAGGCAGTTTTCCTCACTGATGGCTGCACATTGAGTCTGGGTTTGCCAGCCTCAGAGTCCACGGGGGTTCTGTCCTCGCTGAGGACCTGGCCTGCAGATTAGGGCTGGTGCACCCAGGACTCCGGCAAGGATACTGGAAGTTACAAGCGAGGGAGGACAAACAGTGGAGTCATTCTGAAATTTACCTTGGAGTATGGTGTAGATGGAGAGTTTATTTTATACTCATCCCAAATGGTCGTCCAGCTTTTGCTCCCCTCTTCACTGAGAATACGTGTAGTATGTCGATTCGAAGGGATTCCTTTCATCACACACCAAAGCTTTATGTATATTTGTGTCTTTCCCTCCAGAATTATAATGTGCATTTCTATTTCTTCAAGTGTCCTCCAGAAAGTGCTGAAGTTTTGTTGATCTCCATCCTGCATGTTTATAATTTCTTCACTTCTTGGTGTTTTGTTATTGCTATTGCTGCTACCAAAAGGAGATTTTCCCCATAATATTTACTGTATTGTTTACTTCTAGAATTTTAAAAAAACTGATGCTTCTCAGAGTTTCCGTCATGGCTTAGTGGCAATGAACCCGAATAGTATCCATGAGGATGCGGGTTCAATCCCTAGCCTCACTCAGGATCTGGCGTTGCCATGAGCTGTGGGGCAGGTAACAGATGAGATTAGGATCCAGTGTTGCTGTGGTTGTAGTGTAGGCCAGCAGCTGCAGATCCAGTTCAACCCCTAGCCTGGGAACTTCCATGTGCCACGGCTGCGGCCCTAAAAAAAAATGATGTTTCTCACATATGTTTTGTAACAAGTCACTTTGCTGAAGCCTTGTTAGCTCCAGGACTTTTTCAGACGATTCTTTCGTGCTCTCACATCTGAATATGGTGCTACTACTCTCCAAATATGGTCTGTACTTTTCTGCCACAAGATTTTTCTTTTATTGTCTGAATTTCCATCATTTCTCTCTCCCAGAAGACTACTCTCTTCATCAAGACTCAATATCTCTGTGAAACCTCTTTCAACTTCCCCAGAAGAGTTCATTTCCCTCTCTCTGAACTTCCGTAAAACTTTGTATTGTGCCTTTATTTATAGCACCATAGCATCCTGCCTTATAATTATCTGCTTATAAAGATATTTTCCCCCAAGATACTCGAAAAAGCACTTATTTCTTCTCTAAGCTGAGAGTCAAGTGGGGAAAGCTCTATTTGGGTAGTAAAGAATGACGCTCTTATTCATCTACGCATTCCTCCTTCTGCAGTTGGGTACATGCTATAGAGAGTGCGGGCGAGCTAAGAGATGAATGATTGACAAGGGAGCCCGGTAGTAGCGGAAGAGCTGGAACCAGAACTTGGAGGACCGTGGCTTTTCCGCCTGACCCGATGCCTCCGCAGATGCTGAACTCTGGTTCAGGACCTGTTGTCTCTAGGACTCGACTCTCTGCTGGTGGCTCACGTGGGGACTTGATCAACTTGGAAAATAAGTGGGATGCGATTCTGTCCCTGTACCCGCCCAGACCTCAGTTACCATTCCGCAGCCCACACCCCGCAAGGGTTTCATCGATGGGTCCTTGTCCTTGAGAAGAATCGTGCCACCTAGAGGCCGGATGGAGGAACTCCTCTTCCCTCAGGATCGTCGATGGCTTGAATTCCAATTCTTCACGCTCGAGGGAGCGAGACCCTTCCAGGCACAGCTCGTCTTTGAGTGTGGAGCTGCTTTGAGAGTGGCGGGGTCTCCCTTGCAGAGGAAGAAGCTGGGTAAGAGCCTCGTTTCTCTGCTTCCCCCCCGTGATTTCCTAATTCTGCCAGAACCGAACGGAAGAAAGGCCCAGCGGCCGCTTTCGGATCCTCGTTCTCACCAACGGAGCCTCCCAGAAGCCCGGGATTGCCAGGCGGGGAACAAGGCAGCTTTATTTTGCATAACGCCTGGGGTCAAACGGCCCCTGAAAGGCGGCGGGGGAGGCGGCTGTCAGGCCAGGAATGCACACACCTGGACCCGGGAAGGCTCCTTTGAATTCCTGCTGCTCCTCAGCTCCCGGGGGCGTCCCTGCGGCGGTGGGCGGTGGGTGGGTGTTCGGCAGCTGTGCCCCGGGGACGAGGCTCCACCCAGACCTCCAAGTCTGGGGCCACCCGGGGAAGAGGTGGGGCGCCTGCCTATCTCTAGAGTTCCCCCAAAAGCCTTCCTCTGTCTCCCCACCTGCAGTTCTCCCCCTCCCCCAACCCCGCCCCAGACTCGAGGTTAACCGCTTTCCAGAAAGAAAGGAATAGTTCAGAGAGAGACATCCTTCCGGGCTTCCAGAATGGAAGGGACCTTGGAACGCCTGAAGCAAGGCCCTTTGATCCCGGCAGCCTGAGTGTTGCTCATCGTTTCTCTTGTTTTCGGAGCCCTTCACCTGACAGATGAGGCTAAAGCCCTGAAAAATGCAAAGACGGTCCTGTTTCTCCAGCTGATCCCCAGTGGACCAGCGCTAAATTTTTTTTACTTTCTATAACCTGTACCTGCAGAATTATTTCCTTATAGAGCCCCACTTGACCTTAGGAGATTAGCACTGCTCAGGGATCGCTATTTTGGAAACTTCACACCATAGGTTTTTCGAGAGACAAGAGGGACAGGTGTGATAGGCTCCGACTTAACCTGGCCGAGTCCTCCAGATGGTGGCAGGGAGTCAATTTCCCTGCCTCTTCGAGGCTCAGCTGCCATGGCCGAGAGGGAGTGAGGGAGGGCTGGCCCTTGGGCTTGTGGGCCCCAAAACAGGCCAGCCGGCAGCCAGAAGGCAGCCAAAGTAGGAGTGAGAGGTATGGGGTGAACTTGTAGATTCTGCAGATTCACCAGTTGCTTTCCCTTAGAGCCACACAGAGGGTCCTTCTAGAAAGTTCCTTACCCTCTGTGAAGTGAGGACAAAGGGAATTTTATTCTCCTGGGTCAGGGTGAGCAGAGGAGAGAGCTGGCACTCAGGGACCAGGAGTCCTGGGCAGAGCCTGTCACAGTTCAAGAAGACCCCAGGGAAGGAGTTCCCCAGAGCACCCGCTCTGCTCCAGTCTGGCTCTTAGAAAACCACCTTGACTGGTGAGTCTAGACCAGGGAGCACTATCGCTCTGAACAGAGTTTTGTTTCAGTGCTCCTGCCATCAGCTGAATAAACTTTTGCCTTCGCTCTCTTACCTCCCCCCTTCCATGCTATTAAAGGGGAATTTGGGTTTTGCAAACCACATTTTCGAGTTTTTGTGGTTCAAACTGGAAGAATGGGCAAAGAAAGACTACACTGTTGTCTCCGAGCCTCCCTTCATTTTAGGATGTCTGTCACAGTCCTCCTGCGCCACATCTCCCGTGTGCCAGTCTATTAAGCTATTGTTGCTTAATTTCCAATGCAGCCTTTTCTGTTCCACTCTGGGAGCCGAGCATGAGACTCTGCAAACCACATTTCTACGGTGCCAGCTGGCTCTCCGTTAGGCTTTGCCCACAGGGGGTTCCAGGGGGGATTTGAAAGGTTAGAGGAAGGAGAAGGGATCTGCCCTTTCCTCTTTGTTCCTTATTTCTGTCTGGCGTGGTCACGGTAGCATCTTGCCATGGCGGCCACCGTTGGTTCCAGCAGCAGCGGTGGTTCAGTGTGCACTTTTCTCCTACATCCTCAGAATCAGCCTCATTGTGCGCATTCTGAAGTCACAGCAGCTGCCAGATGATGTGTCCTCAAAAATCTGAATCACAGCCCCTTGGGGGTCTCTCATCCAATATCCTGAGGCATGAGCACCAGGCTAACGGTGCCCGTTTCTCAAAACTGCAAGGTGTTTGTTTGTTTTTAGGGCTGAACCTGGCAGATGGAAGTTCTCAGGCTAGGGGTCAAAAGCTGCAGCTGCTGGCCTAGGCCACAGCCACGGCAACACTGGATCTGAGCATCTGCAACCTACCCTGCAGCTTGCAGCAACGCTGGATCCTTAACCCACCGAGTGAGGCCAGGGATTGAACCTGCATCCTCGTGGACCATCTGTCGGGTTCTTAACCTACTAAGCCACCACAGGAACTCCTCAAATATGCAAGTTGTAATCATCTCACTCTCTTCCTTTTCAGTGCCTCCTAGGTGGCACTTGGACCTCTGGCTTTTATGACTCCTCACTATGTCCTTTTTGCTTTTAAACAGTTCTTTAGTAATTTTTTTGGCCATGTCCATGTCATACAGAAATTCCTAGGTCAGGGATCAAACCTGTGCCACAGCAGCAACCTGAGCCACAGCAGTGACCATACCGGATCCTTAATATGCTAAGCCACCGGGGAATGCCTCAAGCCACCGGGGAATGCCTCAGTTCTCCAGTATTTGCTTAGCAATTCTTTATATTAAATTCTCCCCGCTGAAATAACGGGTATAGCTTCTGGTTTCTCTCTGGACCCTGACTGACACTTAAATGGATAACAGGAATGGTTCCAGGAAATATATTTTTAAAGGTGTGATATTGTTTTCGTTCTATCCTTGAACTTGAATGCAGTGCCAAGGTCCTTGCCAATGGGAAATGAGATAATGGTAATTTCTGGCATGAAGTATAATGCAGAAAATCCCACTATTACCCAAAGAGTGTTATTATGAAGTGCCCACTGATATTTATCACACTTATATCTTAATAATCATGGCCAGAAGGACTGTGGCTTCTGAATACACTGGAATACATATAGTAATAAAATAATAAGTTTAAGTCTATAAAATCTCAGTTCAAGTTAGGGAGTTCTCTGATGGTCTAGTGGGTTGAGGCTCCTGCGTTCTCACCACCGTGACTCTGGTTGCTGCTGCGTGGCACAGGTTTGATCTCTGGCCCAGGAACTTCCATATAGTGCCCGTATGGCCTTAAAAAAAAATAAAATAAAAACTGACAAGCTTTTTCACAGCAAAGGAAACCATTAAAAAAAAAAGAAAAAAACCTTACAGAATGGGAGAAAATGGTTTCAAATGATGCAACTGACAAGGGCTTAATCTCTAAAATATATAAACAACTTATACAACTCAACAGCAAAAAAACCAACAACCCAATTGAAAAATGGACAAAAGAGCTGAACAGATATTTCTCCAAAGAAGATATACAGATGGCCAAGAAGCACATGAAAAAAAGCTCAGCATCACTGATTATTAGAGAAATGCAAATCAAAACTACCACGAGATACCACCTCACACCAGTCAGAATTAATAAATCCACAAATAACAAATGCTGGAGAAGGTGTGGAGAAAAGGGTACCCTCCTGCACTGTTGGTGGGAATGTAAGCCGGTACAACCACTGGAAAACAGTATGGAGGTACCTTAGAAAACTATACATAGAGCTACCATATGACCCAGCAATCCCACTTTTGGGCGTATATCCAGACAAAACTTTCCCTTAAAAAGACACATGCACCTGCATGTTCACTGCAGCACTATTCACAATAGCCAAGACATGGAAACAACCCAAATGTCCATAGACAGATGATTGGATTAAGATGTGGTATATATACACAATGGACTACTACTTGGCCATAAAAAAGACCAAAGTAATGCCATTTACAGCAACATGGATGGAACTAGAGACTCTCATACTAAGTGGAGTAAGTCAGAAAGAGAGCGACAAACACTATATAATATCACTTATATCTGGAATCTAATATATGGCACAAATGAGCCTTTCCACAGAAAAGAAAATCATGGACATGGAGAACAGACTTGTGGCTGCCAAGGGGAGGGAGTGGGATGGACTGGGAATTTGGGGTTAATAGATGCAAACTCTTGCCTTTGGAATGGATAAGCAAGAGATCCTGCTGTATAGCACTGGGAACTACGGCTAGTCACTTATGATGGAGCATGATAATGTGAGAAAAAAAATGTATACATGTATGTGTCACTGGGTCACCCTTCTGTACAGTAGAAAATTGTCAGAACACTGTAAACCAGCTATAATGGAAAAAATAAAAATTATTATTAAAAAGTAAAATAAAATAAAATAAAAATAAAAAAAAACCCTCTCAGTTTACGTTACACCCAGAGAATTAGAAAGTTTCTATGACAGCCTTACAGGGATATCATTTCTTGTAGTCACAGCATTGACTCCCTTGAAAACTGGCACAAAATTCAATTATGTGGTTTGCAGAATCACTATGTAAGGATAACTCACAGCCTTACTAAGTCTCTTATGTTACTGTTAGGGTGTTGGTGAGGAAGGAGTGGAACCCTAAGATTTGGAAGGGGGATATCTGGGTACAGTCAGATGAAGCTGAGAATCCTAAACTTCTGAATCATTCTGAACCTTTCCTGGTAGTCAAAATCATCTGCCGTGTGTCATGGTCTGCTTCTTCTTGTTTGAAGATCTTATAACAATCTCAAGACCCATCCCAACTATCTTTTTGATCTGATCTGATGGACTGAGAGTGGCAAGTCATTTTAGTGCCTCAATAAAAGTTATGTGAGTACTTTACTTGCCTGAATACAATGTAGGCAAATCAGAAAGCAGGAAATAAATGTGTAAATTCAGGACTTGTCACCCCAGGGAAGTTTCTAGATATCAAGCTAAGTGTCAAGCTGTCCCCAGGGTGAAAGACATGTTGCAATACAAGTGATGCAATACTTTGTAGGCCTTCTTGAATTTTAGACATGACACGTGCCATTTGGTCATATTTACCAAGTAACCCAAAGACTGTAATTCTGACTGATGATCAAAGCAAGAGAAGGTTCTGCAGCAGGTCTAGGATGCTAGGCAAACTCTCTTCCCTTTGGGGTTTTTGCCCTCCAGACTCTTTCAACATCAACTCCTGCTGCATTGCCTTCTCTCCATCAATCTACTCCAGTGATTGCGTGGAAATTCCTATGACCAGTTGACTCAGGAGAAAACATCTCTGGCCTTGGTTGTAGATTTTGCTGCGCAATTTACCAAAAGGAGGTGGAGAGCTAGAGTATTATAGCCGCTCTAGGGGGTGACTCTGAAGGGCAACGTCAAAGGGCAGCCCTCTTGGCAAAATTTGAGCGGTCCATTTGGAGTTCAGGTCTGTCTTCAATTAGAGAATGGCCAGAAGTGTGGGATCTCATGATAAGTTACGAATGGTTGCCAAGGTGATCGGGGTCTTGGGAAAAAAAGGATAAAAGATTGGTGGTAAGGAGTCCTAGGGAACAGGAGCGGGTGTGAGGTCTCGGGATGGGTACAGCATCTGTCAATACTTCTAACCTTTGTGAATGCGCACCACAGAATATCTACTGAAGAGGAGCCTTTGCATAACCAAAAGGACAAAAACGACATGTCTTAACACCAGTCACCCTCATTCCCAGCCACCGCAGTGCTTACTCAAAGGCCTCATGAACAACGTGTGCATCATGGCAGAGACGGAGGCCACGCGTGGGCTCAATAACCTGGGCTTTTGCCAAGGCTCCCCTGACAACCGCTGCTGCTGAACCCCTAACCTGCCTTAGTGAGAGCCTTAGAAGGGACAGTGTCTGAGGAGTTCAGCCAGTCACCGGGTGGAAGACTGGTTACACTGGCCCCTTTCATCACGATGGGGCCAGAGATTTAGCCTCACTGAAATAGATGCATGTTATGGATAATCGTTTTCCTTCCTCGCCAGCATCACCATCTGCAGAGGTAAAGAAGGCCTTCTTCACTCTCATGGTCCCCTGCCCTCATTTCAACCAAGAAACTCATTTCAGAGCAAAGAAGTACGTCACTGAGCTCATGCCCACGGAAAACGAATGCCCGGATACGTCATCATCCCAAAGCAGCTTGATTAGTAGAAAGACGGGCCAGCCTACAAGCCTCGATTCCAGTGCCAACTGGGAGACAAAACTCTACACACTAAGGGTTTCATCTTACAGAATGAAATAGATGCTTTGAATCAGAGGTCAGTTTATGGTTCTGACTCTCTCATTTTTTTTTTTTTTTTGTCTTTTCAGGGCCGCATATGGGAGTTCCCAGGCTAGGGGTCTAACAGGAGCTGTAGCCGCCGGCCGACGCCACAGCCACAGCAACGCAGGATCCGAGCCGCGTCTGCAACCTACACCACAGCTCACGGCAACTCTGGATCCTTAACCCACTGAGCAAGGCCAGGGATCGAACCTGCAACCTCATGGTTCTTAGTCGGATTCGTTAACCACTGAGCCACGAAGGGAACTCTGGTTCTGATTCTCTTAAAGTCAGGATACGTGGGTCTGGAAATCAAAAGGTGGGAATGAAAGTAGATCCTTTCACTATTTATTACATTTGATAACGTACTTGGAGACCTTTTGTTTCCCCTCCTAACATTTTGAGCTCTGTTGATTTCAAAGTCCTGATTTCCAAGGGAAAAAAATGCTTCCTCATGAGGACATATTAGTTGTTCCATTGAACTAGCAGATGAAGTTCTCATCTGGACCCTGTGGGCTTCTCATGACAAAGACTCAACAGACAAGAAAAGGTCTTACTGCTTTTTGGTGGCGAGAGGGTGATTGATCTCAGCTCCAAGGAGAAACTGAGTGGCCGCTACACACCGGGAGCATGAAGGATGTGTTTAAAACCAAAGAATCTCCAGGTACTCCTGTGTGCAGTTGTGAAAGTCAGTGGAAAACTTCTGCAACCCAGACAGGGCGAGGACACAAGATTTTCCAAGGACACAGACTTTCCAAGAACGCATGTTTGTGTTATTCTGCCAGGTGAAGGATCCTGATGAGCAGAGGTCCTGACTAAGGACAAAGGAAACACAGAATGGGGTAGTGGGGAAGGAAGTCCGTAAGTATCAACTGCGGCTTCACGACAACCAACTTATAGAATGTGTGAGTCCTCTTCTCTAAATGTTCAATATTCTGGCTTGTTTTGTTCCTTGAGCCAGAGAAGTAGTGTTTCTTTTTGGTCTGTTTTGTATTTTTCCTTTTCTGTTTTGGCTGTATCTATGGCATATGGATGTTTCAGGGCCAGGGGTCAAATCCAAGCCACAAGCTGGATCCTTGACCCACTGTGCCACAGTGGGAACTCCAGGTACTGGCTACTTAATTGCAGTTGCTATGTCTATCATATCTTAATGTTATCTTTTTATTCTTTCTGTAACTTATTTGGCAAATATCTCATGTCTCATTAATAGTTTTTTTTTCTTTTTAGGACCGCACCTGTGGCACATGGAAGTTCCCAGGCTAGGGGTTGAATCAGAGCTGCAGCTGCCAGCCTACACCACAGCCACAGCAATGCAGAATCCGAGCCGCGTCTGCAACCTATACCACAGTTCACGGCAACACTGGATCCTTAACCCACTGAGCAGGGCCAGGGATTGAACCCGCAACCTCAGAGAGACAGCATTGGGTCCTCAACCCACTGTGCCACAAAGAGAACTCCAGGGAGTGGTTACCTATTGCAGTTGCTGTGTCTGTGATATCTTAATGTTATCTTTTTACCCTTTCTGTAACTTATTTAGCATATGTCTCATTAATACTTCTTTATATTTCATTCTATCTATTTAAATAATAGTGTGGGTTTTTTTTTTTTTTTTTTTTTTTTTTTTTTTTTTTTTTTTTTTTTTTTTTTTTTTTTTTTTTTTTTTTTTTTTTTTTTTTTTTTTTTTTTTTTTTTTTTTTTTTTTTTTTTTTTTTTTTTTTTTTTTTTTTTTTTTTTTGTCTCCGACTAGACTGACCGATAAGATCTGGCTGGTTTGAAATTCTGGAGTAGAACAAGACTGAAGCCCAAGTTTGCAACTCTTCCCTGTGTCGTCACTCTAGAGAGTGTAGTTTCTGGCTCTAAATCTTCTTTATATGCCAGTGACTGTCCCAAATTCATACCTCTTGCTTTGGCCTCTCACTAGAATTCCAGACATGTACTTTGCTATTGACTTGATGTCTCTATTGGACGGTTTGGCAAGTATCTCCAACTTCACGTGGCCAAAACAGAACTCACGTTTCTATCTCCGTACCATGCAGTCAACCCAATTCCTTCCTAAGTTTTCTCTGTTGCAATAAATTATACCACCATCTGACCAGTTCCTCAAGTAAAATAATAATAAACATAGAAATTGACTTTGATTTCTTTCTTGCCTTTACTCTCCATATCCAATCCATTAGGAGGTTCTTTTTTTAAATTATAGTTGATTGATAATACTGTGCCAATTTCTGCTGTGCAGCAAAGTGACCCATCGCAATATAAACACATTTTTCTTCTCATACTATCTTCCATCATGTTCTATCCTAGGAGATTGGCTATAGTTCCTTGTGTTGTAGAGCAGAACCTCATTGCTTGTCCATTCTAAATGTAAGAGTTTGCATCTACCAACCCCAGACCCCCCATCCATCCCATTAGCAAGTCGGATAAAGCTGTCTCCAAAATACACCTCAGTCTTTGAAATTTTCCACATCTCACCATGTCCTTCGCTGCCAACTCTGGTCCAAGCCACCTACTCTCTAGCCTGGACACGGCCAATGGTCTTATAAAAAAGGCACTCCATCCCTTCTCCTTCTCGTATAATCCCCACACTCCATTCTCCACGCGGCGGTCAGGATGATCTTTTAGAAACATAAACCCGCTTTAAATTCCTCTGAAGCTTTGCCAACACACACGTCGTAAAACGAACATGCTTTAACCTAGTCTACAACCCTTGCCAAATCAGGCCCCTGACTGTCACTCTGAAGCATCACCCCAAGCCTCTTCCTCCCTGCCTTCCCTCTGGAAGCTGATACATTTGTGCAAGTCCTAGAGCTGCATAGTAAGGACTGGGAGCCTAAGGATGGGGAGATGCAGAGGTGTAACTTTAAGGCTCAGCATCTCATGGGCTGGAAACTATTGGTCTCACCCGCAATGAACTGAGTATGTGCTACCACTCCTACCTGTTTTTAAGACTTTATAACTCCCCGGAGTTCCTGTTGTGGCTCAGCAATAAAGAACCTGACTAGTATCCACGAGGATGTGGGTTCAAACTCTGGCCTCGCTCAGTGGGTTAAGGATCCGGCATTACCGTGATCTGTGGTGTAGGTTGCAGATGTGGCTCAGATCTGGCGTTGCTGTGGCTATGATGTAGGCTGGCAGCTACAGCTCCGATTCCATCCCTACCCTGGGAACTTCCATATGCCACGGGCGTGGCCCTAAAAAGACAAAAATAAAATAAAAATTTAAAAAAGACTTTATAGCTCCTGGAGATCAGCCACCCTCCAACCCACCTCCATTCAACCTGTCACAGACAGGTCACAGACTTTTAATACCTGACAAGTCTCATTCTATCAATTCCCAGGGAATTGCGACACAGAGGAAACCAAAGCTGCTTGTCTGTGTCCTGTGTCATGCTCCAGCCGCCCCCCACTCCCCGACTTCTGTCATTAAGGCTGTGTCAGAGCGGATGGACTCAACTCTCTGAGTTCTTGTATAGGTTGTTTTGGCTCTGGCTGTTGCAATTTGAAACCTTACCTAAGTTTCCAGTGAAAGATCGGGTGCAGAAGAAAGCCTGTGGGTTTCTTTTTTTCTGTCAAGAATTATCCTCTTTGGTAATTGTAGTTGTTCAGGTGAACTTAATAATGAGATAATAACTAGATACATCCGTTATACTTTGTATTGGAGATAACAAGCAAGGAGATCCATGTCAGTTGGGCTGTCAATCAATAGTTAGGGAATAGTTAGGAAAGTTAAAAAAAAAAAAAGGAAAGAAAAAAGAAAAAGAAAAATCTCCAAGCTGTTTCAAATCCATGGCATCAGAATTTTCTTGGCTGAAGAGATTTTTATATGAAATTACGTTTTAGAATTTCATGAATGATTCTTTTCTTTTTTTTTCCCCAAGGCTGCACCTGCAGCATATAGAAGTTCCCATGCGAGGGGTCGAATTGGATTTGCAGCTGCCGGCCTACAGCAATGCTACATCCAAGCCATCTTCAGCCTATACCACAGCTCACAGCAACGCCGAATCCTTAACCCACTCTGCGAGGCCAGGGATAGAACCCAAACCCTCATGGTTCCTAGTCAGGTTGGTTACTGCTGAGCCGCAGTGGGAACTCCTCTTGAATGGTTCTAATGTGCATCCTGGACAAAACTGAGTGCTTTACAAGTCTCCCTGGGAGTGATTTAAATGCCCTGCCTTCAAACCCCACCTAGAATCATAGACTTAACAAAGCCGATCACAACTTTTCATTTTTAGGTCAAGGATAAGAGGCCAAGGAAGTTGAACAGCCATCACCTCTTGCTCACACAGCTTCCTAAAGCCAGAGCCAGAGCCTGAACCCAGGTCTCTGAATGAATGGTGCAGAGGGAAGGCAGAAACGCTCATGCAAGTTATTCCCAATGCGAGAGAGATCAAACTTCCAGCAAAAAGGAGAGATGTTTTTTATTTTTATTTATTTTTTGCTTTTTATGGCTACACCCGTGGCATATGGAGGTTCCCAGACTAGGGGTCAAATCAGAGCTGTAGCTGCCGGCCTACACCACAGCCACAGCAACGCAGGATCCGAGACATGTCTTTGACCTACACCGCAGCTCACGGCAATGCCAGATCCTTAACCCACTGAGCGGGGTCAGGGATTGAACCCACATCCTCATGGATATTAGTCACACTCCTTTCCGCTGCGCCGCAATGGGAACTCCAAAAAAAGAAAAAATAGGAAAGATGCGAAGAGAGCTTGAAAGAAAGAAATGGATGTGAAGGGTTCGAAGGCAAGAGAGGCCTGAGGAAGGTCGGGATGGAAGGAGGAAGCAAGGACAACCCCCATTCCCACCTATTAGCGCCACCCCACCTACCTCCACTCTACAGCCCTGATGCATTTCCCCAAAGCAGGTGAGCTCTGCCTGGCAGGCTTGATGGAAGAATGGCAAGGTAACATCTGGTGAGGGGTAAAAATAGAAAGTATTACTGGGCTTTTGAGGCTGCTCACTTGAAAGAAGAGCATAAATCATTCCTTTGCCCAGAGCCCTTATCTGCTTTTTACGTCTTTGACTGTGGGTGTGGAGCAGGTGGGGGAACTGCAGGGGGTGGTGAGGAAATTCCTCCTTGGTGGAAATCCCCTCGTGGCCCTGTCTCCGTGGGGGAGAGAGATGGGGCTGTGCCCAGAGGATGTCTATGGGGGAACATCTCCAGAGAACAAGCGAGAGACGGACCCGAATGAGGCGCCGGAAAAGGATAAAGATAGAGAGCCGCTGGCTGCTACAGTAAGAAAAGCAAAGGAAAGCGAGAAGAAAAGAATGGGATGGGGTCTGTCATAGTCCAAGTCCACCTTCCATGCCTCCCTGATGTCTTTTTGGACCCTTTGGTTTGCTAACCACCCCCGGCCCACGGCTTTCACAGCCCTGGGGTTTAGCCACTCTCCGTGCGCTGGGCTTATTGTGAGTTTCCTCCTAGGGTTTCCGCTGGGACTTTAGAAAGAGATTGGCAGGTGGGGTCAGGGGCCTCTGGGAGTCCTTGGCAGTCTATTCATAACCAGTGGGAGACCCCAGAGGTCCCCCCCTATACTCTGACTTCTCCCCAGGCTGGAAACCTGAATTCTCATTCACCTCTGACGTCCAGCTCCCTCCCCCAGCGAGCAGGCAGGCTGAGGAGATTTTCTTTTAATGTGCTTCCCCTCTTAGTCAGCACAAAGGCCTCTATTCTGTTCAACTGATATCCTGCTCCTCTCCCTACAGTCAACATTTCTTTAGCCTTAATCCCTTAAAACCCCCTTAAACAACTCCAAAGCAATAAAGAGATAGTTCTTGGTTACATTTCTCCCTTTTGCTTTGTTCTCCCTAAACCTGTTCTCAGATTGCAGGCCAGAAGGTCTTTGTGTGAATGTTGACTCATCTCGTTCATCTAATGAGATCACCGGCAGCATAAACCGGGCGGCTGGCTGCTCCTGGGCTGGGTGTTGGGTAACAGAGCTGTCTGGCTCTGGACCTGAGCTTCCTGGAGGAGAACAAAAGGGAGGGGGACCTCCTGGGCCTGGGGCTTTGCAGCATCAATTACTCCCAGGGGCCTAAAGGTGTGATCTTTGGGTACCGTAGGGCTGCTTATCCCCAGGTGATAGGATCTCTGTCCACCCTGCTGTCCCCCAACACCTACACCTGTAATGAGGTCAGCAGCCTTCCCTCGGTCTCACTTCCTGGGGTTTGTATTGTCTCCTCATGTGAAAACACACAGGACACTCATTAAACTATTAACTTTAATTTGCTTTCTTAGCACAATGATGTTTGATAGAAATTAGCTAGGAAAGATAGATTTTAATGAAGAAAATAAACATGGCTTTAGAATATCCGTGGAAGACAAGCCTTGGTCAGGTGAAGGAAAAGAAAATCCAGCATGCAGTCTATGGGAGCCTGGGGCACCTGCTAGTGAACGATGGATTTGGACAAAGTCCACTGACTTGCCAAACCTAGGAACCTCATCTGTGAAATGAGGAAACTAGCGTGTGGCAAGGTTAAACGGTACTGGTAGACACAGACAAATGGTAATAAATGGAATGCATCAAGATGTGGATTATTATACAGTAATTCATAGACCAGATATTGAAGCAAATGTGAACAGAGTGTTACTGCCTGAATGCTTTGCGTGTGCATGCATGAGTGTGCACAATTCCATTAACTCTAATCAGGCAGCAGAGATAAGCAGCTATGGGAACAGGGAGGGAATGTAAGTGTGGGGTGGTAGTGAAGGGAAAGGGCTAAATCCTAGCCAAATTAGCAATGAAAGGTAATGATTTCATATATAACACAATATAACACACTTGTGTACAGGTACACATATGTTCACATATATACACAAGTATATCTATGGAAGGGATGAATGATGGAGGAAGGGGTTGAGTGAAGGTGATATGTGAAAGTATATGTGTACTTGAAAAAATTCTCCAAAATAAGATGAGGTTCTGTGTATTAACCTGTGTCTCAGGTAGCATCAACCTGAATGACATTGATCTTCCAGTCCATGAACATAGTACATTTACTCTCCATTTTCTTGTCTTCTTCAAATTCTTTTGGCAAGGCTTCATGGTTTTCAGTATACAGAGCTTGCACATCTTTCATTAAATTGGATCCCAAGTATTTTATTTTTTGATTATAGTTTCTGTGGTATCATTCATTAATTTCATTGTGTGTTCATTGCTACAATATAAAATGCAAGAGATTTTTGTATAGTCACTTTGTATCGTACAGTCTTGCTAAGTTAAGCTATTCATTTTTCTAGCCTCTGTGTAGATTCCTTAGGGATTTTTAGGGATGCAATCGTGTTCTTAGCAAATAAAGTTTCACTTCTTCCTTTCACTTTTATAATTTTATTTCTTTCTTGTCTGATTACAAAGGCTAGGATGTCCAATGTAATGGTAAACAGAGTACTAAGAGGGGATATTGAGGTTTCATTATTAAGATTAGGATGTTACATGTAGGTTTTCATTAATGCCCTTAGTCTGAGGAAATTCCTTTTTATTGTTTGGTAAGGGTTTTTTGTTTGTTTTTGTCTTTTTAGGTCCCCACCTGTGGCATATGGAGGTTCCCAGGCTAGGGGTACAATCGGAGCTGTAGCCGCCAGCCTATTCCACAGCCATAGCAATGTGGGATCTGAGCCACATCTGTGACCTACACCACAGCTCACGGCAATGCTGGATCCTCAACCCACTGAGTGAGACCAAGGATTGAACCTGCATTCTCATGGAGGCTAGTCAGATTCATTAACCACTGAACCACAATGGGGACTCCTGGCAAGGGTTTTTATAATGGAAGTATACTGAATTTTTTCAAATGATTGCTCTGCATCTATTGAAAAGATTATATGATTTTTCTCTTTTATTCTACAAATATGATAAATTATATATTTTGGAATTTCAAGTATTTAACCATTCTCAGGAAAATAACACTTTATCATAATGTATTATCCTTTATATGTACTATTACACTTGACTTACTAAAACTTTTCAAGTATTTTTTCATCTATACTCATGAGGTTTTTCTGTCTACAATTTACTCTTCTTATGATATTATTATATGGTTTTACTATACAATTTAATGATGACCACATAAAATTAATTAGTAAGTTCTCTCTTCTCCTCTATTATCTGGTAGAGATTGTGTAGAATTCTTTTCTAATGGTTGATAGAATACTTATGTAAAACCATTTGGAGTTTTCAATTGTAAGAACTTGTTTCAACTGAGAAATTGTGAAATCAAAAATTTTATATGATATTGGGTGTCATGATAACCTACTCTTCTAATTCTAGTTTCTTAGGATGGGATCTTAAATCACTCACTTTTAGGTCTTTCTTCTTTTCTAAAATAAGCATTTATAAAGAGGTGACCAAGACGGTAGAGTAGGAACTACTGAACTAACCTCCTCCTGGAGACACACCAAAATTACAGTTACTTACAGAGAAAATAGCTATGAGAATGATCTGAAAACCAGCAGAGAAGATTTTCCACAACTAGACATGGAGAAGGAACAACAATATGATGAGTAGGAGGAACAGGACCCACAGCCCCTGGGTTGGTGACCCACAAAAGTGAGGAACATCAGAATCATAGAGGTCCTCCCCAAGGAGCAAGGTGTCCAAGCCCCACATGCAGCTCCCTAGCTTGGTGGTCCTGCAGCAGGAAGATGAGCCCCCAGAATGAAAACTGGTGAGGCTTATGTTCAGGAGAGCTGCAGGGCTCTAGGAAACAGACCACTCCACTCTCTGTGAGCGTGAGTGCAAAATCTCACACGCTCTGAGTCCCTGAGCAGAGGCAGTTGTTTGAAAGAAGCCTGAGTCAGGCTCCCTTGCAGATCTTGAAGAGCCTGTGAGGCAAGTGATATTCTTCCTAGAGACAGAGACTCTCGTGGGAGCCATATGGGGTAGCTCCTTTTATCACCACACCAGTGCTGGCAAGTGCCGTTTTGGAATCCTCCTTCTCCCCTATTAGCACTGGGGACCTGGCCCCACCCACCAGCAGGCCAGCACCAGCCCCATAACCCCCCTCCCTGGGCTATACAAACAGCAGCTCAGAGACTTGGCCACATCCACAGCAGGCTGGCAGCTGCTCCTTGCTCCCCTGAGCTGCACAGTCAACTGTGTTAGGTGCCTACTCCACCCTCCGCGGTCCTGCGGCCACCACACAGGGCAAGAGCGCAGTCTGTAATTCAGAAGCAGAGCCTGCAGACCAGCAACATCAGACACCACCCAGGGACTTCATGAAAGAATGGAATCCCAGGCACTGTCACAACCCTCCTGAATTATAATCTGTATTTAAACGAAGATCATTGGGTGATCTGTATACCCATTAGTCTGAAAAGCAGTGGTCTCTAGGGTACAAACTCTTTCAAATGTGCTGAGACTTGCATTATGATTACATAATGCATAAATGTTCTACTTGTGCTCGAAAATAATGTCTATTCTCTGATACCTGGGTATAGGTTTTCATATATGTCCTTTCATCCGATCTTGTTAATTGTGTTTTTCAAAGAGTCTATATTTTTTGCTGATTTCTTCTTTCTTTCCTTTTTTTTTGTCTGCCTGAACTACCACCTCCTGAGAGGTGCATTTTGAAACTTTCCAATATAATAGTTGATTTGTCAATTTTTTCTTTCTATAGTTCTATCAATTTTTACTATATATATATATAAGCATTAAGTATTTAGAAGTGTATTGTTTTATACTCTTGCTGAATTATTATTATTATTGTTATTATTATTATTATTTTGGCTTTTTAGGGCCACATCCACGGAAGTTCCCAGGCTAGGGGCTGAACCAGAGCTACAGCTGCTGGCCTACACTACAGCTCACAGCAACCCCAGATTCTTAACCCACTGAGTGAAGACAGGGATCAAACCCACATCCTCATAGATCCTAGTAGGATTTTCTTCCACTGTGCCACATCAGGAACTCCCTGAATTAAATTTTTAATCTTTACACAGTGACTCTACTGTTTCGTTTTACACGGTGATCTCCACTGTTTAGTTTTAATTTTCCCTTTTTATTATTTGGCCTCGACACAGCATGTGGAAGTTCCCTGGCTGGAAATCAAACCTGAGTCACAGCAGTGACCACACCGAACCTTTAACTGCCAGGCCATCAGGGAACTCCAGTTATCTCTACTCTTAATGATGCTTCTTTTTTAAAACATTTGTGCGTAGCCACATTTGCTTTCTTTGGACTAGTACTTGTCTGGTATATCTTTTAATTCCTTTCACCTTCAGCTTTCGTTTTTAGCCTTGAGGTTTGAATCATAAGCAGCATCTTCTGCCATTCTTGAAGTTTGTCATCGTGCTTGTAATTTCCAATAATTCTTCTTAATTCTTTTGTCTTCAGTATTACATCCATTCCTTTGAAGACTGGTTGTTCTGTTTGTTCATCTCGATCCTTCTGTTTATACTGTTGGCTGTTATCAAGCACCTGGTGATCGAACCTTAGGTGTCTCTTCATATTTCTAAATGAAGGACTCTCGATAAGTATCGGTGGCTATGACAGTTTTCTCTGCCGTTGTTCAAGTCTGTTTCCCCAACAGACCTTGCCCGTGAACGAGGAGGCTGGTGGGCAGTGTCTATAAAGCATGTGTGTGGGGCGCAGCAGGACAGACGGAAGTGGAAGCCCTCGCAATAGTCCAAAAAGGAAGGTTTTACTTTACAGAAGAAATGCAGTGGTATATTTTATTCCTGGGAAGAGTCAAGTCCCTCTCAGCTTCGGCACATGCACCGTGGACATGCTGCGTAATCCAGCATCGCCATATATACTTCTTCTGGCACCAACTCCAGGGTCTCTCTTAGCAGACTCTCCCGTTCATTCACTTGCTGCTGTTGCAAGAGTTTTACCTGCAGACGACTCCCCCACTGGCTGCTCTGAGTGCCGCACAGGGGACTTAGCCAGTTATCCTCGTGATCACCACTCAGCAGCCCACCTGGTCTCTGTACTTGGAGACTAAGACTTGGTTTCCTTAGGGACTCCCTTAAAGGGGCATGCTTTACTGTACCTGTTTCAGATGTGCTTTCTTCATGGACCTAACCACATCTGTTCTCCTTTTTTAAATAAATTTTAATAGCGTATAGTTGACCTAAAATTGTGCTGGTTTCAGGTATACAGCAAAGTGAATCACCCACACACACACACGCGCGCACACACACACCCCTATGTACATATACACATTCTTTTTGGATTCTATTATAACAATATTATATTATATGTAATATGAAATAAATATCTATGGCATTTTCCTGGCACAGCCCACTCTGAGGCCGCCTGTGGTTCCCATCCTGGTTGACTGACTGTGATGTGGGCTCCCCCCGCCCGCCCCGCCCCAGCCATGGGCTTCTCAACTCCCTCCACGAAACTACAGCCCACGAGCAACTTCTCTAGAAAGTCCCCAAATGACAATGTGTGTCCTTTTTAAAAACTGAAATGTAGTTGACATAAAATATTATATCAGTTTCACGTGTACAGCATGGCGATTCAAGGTTTTTATAGGTTATACTCCATTTATAGTGAATATAAATTATTGGTTATATTCTCTGCTGTACAATGTATATAATGCATTTAAGGTATGCCCCTTTGGGCTTATATTTATTTATTTATTTTTGGCCATGCCCGCAGCATGTGGAAGTTTCTGGGCCAGGGACTGAGCCTGGGCCATAGCCTACGCCATAGCCACAGTAATGCCAGATTCTTAACCCACTGAGCGAGGCTAGGGATCAAAACTGTGTCCTCGTGGATACTAGTCGGATTCATTTCTGCTGAGCCATGACGGGAACTCAGAAATTTTCTTTTTTTATATACATAGTTATCTTGATTATAATTCATGAATACACTAGAAACAGACGTGCATCTCTTTATTAAGACATACAGGTCTTCAGAGTTCCCGTCGTGGCTCAGTGGTTAACGAATCTGACTAGGATCCATGAGGTTGTGGGTTTGATCCCTGGCCTTGTTCAGTGAGTTAATGATCAGCGTTGCCGTGAACTGTGGTGCAAGACGCGGCTCTGATCCAGCGCTGCTGTGGCTGCTGCGTAGGCCAGCCTCTATAGCTCCAAGTAGACCCCTAGCCTGGGAACCTCCATATGCTGTGGGTGTTGCCCTAGAAAAGACCAAAAATAAATAAAAAAAAAAAAGACATACAGGTCTTCATAGGCCTCTGCTTTCCACTTGTTAGAAACTCCACTGTCGACTTGTTTACGCATCATAGGAAACCTGAGAGGTTCTCTGGGCCTTCCAGCTCGTAGGACTATACACTATAGATATTTTAATATATATAATTGTGTATATAGTATATATTTATAGGTTATATAATATATTGCACATGTATTTATTCTATGCATATAATATTATTATCATATATGTGTTATAATATGATTAACCCATACATTTTATAAGCTAATCAATCCTTTGTAAATTTTCTTAAAACACTTCAACTCACCAGCTTGTTTCCGCATTCCATCGAAAGTCCATATTCTTTTAGCTAGAACATAAACTTTGGGGGAAAATAAATCCACGCATTTGAACAGAAAACTTGATTTGAGCAGAAAGAGACTTTGAGTGGTTCCAAAACAGACAGGTAGAAATAGCCAAGCTTCTCGAGGTCCATACTTCCACCCAGGAGGGTCCACCACGAGTGACCCTTCAAAGCACAAAAGCAGAGCTGCGGTTCAGGGTCCTTAGGCTGAATTTCCAGGGGAGCTGTTCTTGTTAGTTCCTTCCCCCAAGCAGGAAACCGTGCTGGCTATTCCACACAGCACTGGACATTTATTTCCACCAGATTCTTCGGTGTCAATGCAAGAGATCCTAAAAGGCAGAGAGAGATCTGACCCCCTCCTTCTCTTGGTCCCGGCTAAGGAGCGAGGGAGAGAGAGAGAGAGAGAGAGAGAGAGAGAGAGAGAGAGAGAGAGAGAAACATCTCAGACAATCGGGAGAGGGAGGGGCAGTGTGGACGCCTATCACTAACCACTTTTTCCTCTTACTGTAAAGAAATAAAAACAAACAGCATCCCGGCCTCTCTGCTGCGGAATCGGGCCGCTGTTTACAGATAAACAGAGACCTGCCGCCTGTTAGGATCCCAGTAACAAAATTCAGTGGGAAGACTGAAAGCACAATTGTGTTTACAGATCAGCAGCGACATGCCAATGTCATGTTGGTGGCGGAAGGCAGAGGTCATGTTTACTGCAAGCAGAGGTGCCCGGAGCTGCCACGGGGGCTGCCGGCGGGGGATCGCGGGGGATCCGCGGGGGATCCGCGGGACTGCGGCAGCTGTGCTGTGAATCCGCAGGCGCCTGAAGCCCAGAGCCTCAACCCGGAACCACGAGGGGGTCTGATCTCAGCAGAAGGGAAGGCGGGCGACTGCTGTGCGTCACGGCGACAACATCCGAGCACTTTGGGGGCTGAAACGGGCCGCTTGGCCCGTGAGCTGGCTCTGGTGTTGCAGTTCTCAAAATCTTTGCTTCTGGCTGGGGAAGGTCGTCTCCAGAAAAATCAGCTACAGCAACAGAGGGTCACAAACGCCACAAAAGAGCCCTTGTCACGTGTACATGTTACTGTGATCGCTGCAGATCCACAGCTCCCCGCCCCTAAAAGCAGGTACTGGCTGCCCTGTGGGTCAGTCCCTTTAAAGGCAGAATGGCTGTGATCGTGACAGGTGCCTCTTCTGCAGTGACCTGAGACCTTCCTGGTTCTGACACATGCTTTTGGCGTGGCCTTAAGCAATTATCTGTTTCATCACCTTTAAAATAAGAGAAAAAAAAAATGCCCGAGTTTCATCATCTATAAAATAAGAAAAAAAAATGGCTTATCTTTTAGGATTAGGAAGTGGATTAACAGAAATAATATATGGAGAGCCCTTGCTGCAGTTTCTGGTGGGAAGCACTCAGTAAACAGTAGCTGTTGTTACTACAGGGAACTTGTTATTGGGGGGAAAGCCTTACACGGAAGAGGATTAGGTATACATTGGAGATTCACGAGAAGTTGTCATAGCTCAGGAAAATAGTCCTGCTGATCCGTGCTTTGGCTTCTTAACTGAAGTGCTACCCAAAACAGAGGCACTGAGGTAGAAAGCAGGGGGACCCGTTTGCCCCAGTTTGCCTTGGATTTCCCCAGGTTTCGTACTACAAGTCTCCTGTCCTGGGAAACGCCTTGGTCCCCGGCAAATCTGGATGCTTGGTCACCCCGAAGGCCAAATGGAATTTGATTGGGGAATGATTGTCAGTAAAATAACTGGTGGAATGTTTGCTCCTGGACTGACCCGCTGTGTCTTAAAAAGCCCAGACCGCTGGTGGAAGGGGCCTAATAAGGGATAATGGTCCTTGGCCTCGTTTCCCTCGTTAATGGCTTTAATTGGAGCTGGGGTTATCGGGCAGGGCAACTTCCCCCCAGCCTGCTGGGCAAATCCCCTCCCCACTGAGCCCAGTCATCAGGCGGATTTGTGCAGGGAGAAGGGGACACGGCCTTGTCTTATTGGAGAATTGTAAGACAACAATAATAAGATAATAATAATTTCTCTTTTGGGGAGACTGCATGCAGAATGCTCAGGTGACCTCTGCTGGCTGGCTCTCCCCCACCCCTGTCTCACCTGCGCAGTGAGCAGCTGTTGCAGCCCGCCGTGGAGACCACGTCTCTGGCTCCTCCTGGACCTTGTCCGCAGGCTCAGGGAGAGGCTAGTGTGGAGACTTGGAGCGGTCAGGTTGCCTGATGCATCCAGGCCCAGTGCTTTAGCTTGAGATTTCCTCCTTGGTGTCAGACTTTTTTTTTTTTTTGTCTTTTTGCCTTATCTAGGGCCGCACCCGCGGCATATGGAGGTTCCCAGGCTAGGGGTCTAACAGGAGCTGCAGCCGCCGGCCTTCGCCACAGCCACAGCAACGCGGGATCTGAGCCGTGTCTTCAACCTACACCACAGCTCAGGGCAACGCCGGATCCTTAACCCACTGAGCAAGGCCAGGGATCGAACCCACAACCTCATGGTTCCTAGTTGGATTTGTTAACTACTGAGCCACCACGGGAACTCCGCCTGGAAACTTCTATATGCTGCAGGTATGGCCCTGAAAAGGGAAAAAGAGATAAATAATTTTTTTTAACGTTTATCCGGCACCTAGAGTGTGCCAGGGCTGTGCGGGTTCTAGGAATGTTTCTGCAAAGTAGGTAGGCACGGACCTTCTAACTTAATATGGTCGAGGCCGAAAAAGGCAGCCTTGACCACAGGTGTCAAAGACAAGGAAAGGCTTTGCTTCCAAGGTGATGCTAAGTGTACAGAGATGGCAGAATTAATCTGCTAGTCATCAAAGAAATGCAAATTAAAATAAGAATGAGACACCATTTCACATCCATCAGCTTGGGCAAATATTAAAAGGCCCTGACTTACACTAAGTTTGGCTGGGGACGTAAGAACACAGGAATTTATGCATGCTGCTGGTGGGAGTATGTATTGAAAATAACTCCACAGCCCAGCAATTCCTCATCTAGGTATGTGCCCTCGGACACTGATTCTCAAAGTTTTCTCCCCGACACCTTCTCAGGGGTCTGTGAGGCCAAAGCTATTTTCAGATAATGTTGAACCATTATTTTGCTTTTTCACTCTCATTGTCTCCTGAGTGCATAAATGATATGTGATATCAAATATAGTAAATGATATGTGATATCACAACAGATTAAATGCAGGAACAGGTAGGAAGAGTCCAGCTTCTTTCGCTAAAGCCAAAATATAAAATAATCCCAACTTCTGATTTCTTTTTTTGTTTTGGAAGAGAAGATATACATGTTTACCTTATATACGTCATTTTT
>PVHT021183520.1:6517442-6565098 GCA_004024745.2 Catagonus wagneri | reverse complement strand
ATCGAGCCTGTGTCCTCATGGTTCCTAGTCGGATTCATTTCCACTGCGCCACAATAGGAACTCTAGAAAACTCCTAAAATTCTTGTTTATTTGTTTGTTTTTTGCTTTTCTGGGGCTGCATGTGCAGCTTATGGAAGTTCCCAGGCTAGGGGTTTAATTGCAGATGTAGCAACACCCAGTTCCAAGCCGTGTCTATGACTCCCACCACAGCTCATAGTAGCACCGGAACCTTAACCCGCCGAGCGAGGCAAGGGAGCGAACCCACATCTTCATGGATCCTAGTCAGGTTTTTTACCGCTGAGGCACGATGGGAACTCCGAGAATGCCTAAAATTGTTGAATAAATGTTTAAATATTTCTAGTTTTAGTTTCTAATATGGTAAACACTGGTAGATACAATACACATACACAAAAGCTCTTTGGGTCCTCCATGATTTTGAAGAGTGAAGGGAATCCCCAGACTAAAAGATCAGAGAATCACTGTCCTAGATAATTGTTCACATCTGTGTGAAAAAAGACACATACAAGTTTATATTAGCACTGTTTTTGATAATAAGAAATTAACTGAATGACCGTCTGTGTGAAACTTGTATAAGTAAATACATGATATATTTCAATAGTTAAAGTTAATGAACCAGATGTATGTAAATCAACACTAAAAATCTCAAAACCAATATTGAAAGAGTAAAAATCAAGTATTAAAAGAATATATTTAGGAGTTCCCATTGAGGCTTAGCAGGTTAAGATCCCAACGTAGTCTCTGTGAGGATGCAGGTTCAATCCCTAGCCTTGCTCGGTGGGTTAAGGATCCAGCATTGCCACAAGCTGCGGCATAGGCTGCAGATGCGGCTCAGATCTCATGTTGCCATGACTGTGGCATAGACTGCAGTTGCAGCTCTGATTCAACCTGTAGCCCTGGGAACGTCCGCATGCCACAGGTGTGAGTTGAAAACGAAGGGAGGAAAAAAGAATATATTTAGAGTTATTCTGTTTTTATAGAATACAAAGAGACACCAAGCCTATATGTATTTATTGTTTCAGATACATATAAGTGTAACTAAATTCTAAAATATAAATGGTTAACACATAATAATACTGACAATGCCAAGTGCAGGTGAGGCTATGGAGCAACTGGAACTCTCATACATTGTTAGAGGGCTTATCAAATGGTCCAGCTGCTCTGGAAAACTTTTTTGGCAGCCTCTTATTAACTTAAACATACACTATCATGTGCTCTAGCTGTCCCACCCCTTGGTATTTATCCAAGAGAAACGAAAGTGCTGATGTTCACACAAAGACCTGATGCAAATATTTATAGCAGCACTATTCATAATGGCCACAAATTGGCAACATCCTGAAACTCCACCAGCAGGTGAATAAGTCAGCAAACTATAGTATATCCATGCAACGGAATACTGCACAGCAATAAAAAGAAACAAAATGCTAACCCGCACAATAACTTAGATGAACCTCAAAACCGTCAGGCAAAGTGAAGGAAGCCTGTCTCAAAATGTCACATACCGTTTGACTCCGCTTACATGATACTTTTGAAAAGACAGTATTAGAGTCATGAAAAACAGACCAGTGGCTGCCAGGGGTTGGGGTGTCCAGACTGTGTGACAACAAAGTGATAGCAGGAGAGTTTTGGGAAATGATGAAATTATTCTATATTTTATATTCTGATGAATCTGTATGTGTGCTAAAATTAATAGAACTGCACACAAAAAAGAAAGTAAATTTTGGATTTCCTTTATGGTTCAGTAGGTTAAGGATCTGGTGTTGTCACTGCAGTGGCTCAGGTCACTGCCGTGGTGGAAATTTGATCCCTGGCCTGGGAACTTCCACGTGCCACGGGTGCAGTCCAAAAGGAAAAAAAAAGTGAATGTTAATTTTATTTTTAATGCTAAAATTTCATTTTAGAATAGTTTTATTTTTAGAATAGTTTTAAATTTGCAGAAAAGTTATGATAGTACAGAAAGTTTGCAAATAATCCACATCCCATTTTCCTTCTTGTTAGCATCATACACTAGTGTGGTACCTTTGTCACAATGAATGGGGCAATATTCATATAATATTGTTAACCACAATCCATACTTTATTCAGATTTCCCTACATTTTACCTGTGTCCTTTTTCTATTCCAAGATCCTAGCCAGGATACCACTTTGTATTTTGTTGTCATGTCTCCTTAGCCGCCTCCCACCTATGACAGCTTCTCAAACTTCCTGGTTTTCGGTGACCTTGACAAGATGGAGAAGTACTGGTCAGCTATTTCATAGAATGACTCTCAGTTGGGGTTTAGTGTTTTTCTGATAATTAGGCTGGGATATCTGGGGTTCGGGGCAGGGAAACCACAGAGAAAGTGCCTTTCTCATTGCATTACTTTAAGAGTACATACTGTCAGCATCACTCGTCACTGTTGAGGTAGGCGAGGTCATGTGTGTTAGGCTTCTCCTCTGGGAAGTTACCCTTTTTCTCCCCTTTGCATACTGCAAGCTTGGAAGAAAGTGTGTGCAACCGACACTTGTTATGCGTCTATGAATATAAGTTATGTGTCTGTGAACATTGGGGTGTATGTATCTTTTTAAATTAGTTTTTTTTTTTTTGATACACCCCGGACTAGAATTGCTGAATCATAAGGTAGTTCTACGTTCTATGTTTAGCTTTTTGAGAAACCTCCATACTGTTTTTATGTGTATATTTATATATTATGGCCACACCTGTGGCATATGGAGGTTCCCAGGCTAGGGGCTGAATCAGAGCCATAGCTGCTGGCCTACACCACAGCCACGGCAACACTGGATCCGAGTCCTATCTGTGACCTACACCACAGCTTATAGCAATGCCAAGTCAAAGACTGAACCTACATCCTCACAGACACTATGTTGTGTTCTTAATCTGCTGAGCCACAATGGGAATGCCTGTGGATACATATTTTCAATTCATTTAGATACATACCTAGGAGTGGAATTACTGGTTATAAGGTAACAGTCTAACATTTTGGGGAACTGCCAAAATGTTCTCTAAATTGGTTGCCCCATTTTGAATTCCCATAAAGAAGGAATGAGAGTAGTATTTCTATGCATCCTTACTAAGAATCAATATTTTCAGATTTACAGATTTTAGACATTCTGACTGCTGTGTAGTGGTATCTCGTTGATTTAATATGAATGTCCCAAGTGATGTTCAATGTATGCCTTTGCTTATCCTTATTTTCTGTCTATATATCTTCTTTAATGATGTATCTTTTAAGATCTCATTTTTTTTCCCTTGCTTTTTAGGGCTGCACCCACAGTATATGAAGGTTCTCAGGCTAGGGGTCAAATCAGAGCTTCAGCTGCCAGCCACAGCCACAGCCACATGGGATCCAAGCTGCATTTGCAACCTACACCACAGCTCACAGCAACGCTGGATCCCCAACCCATTGAGCAAGGCCCAGGATTGAACCTGCATCCTCATGGATCCTAACTGGGTTTATTAACTGCTGAGCCACGACGGGAACTCCCCTCTTGCTCATTTTTAACTGGATTTTTTTCTTATTGTTCAGGTTTAAGAGTTTGCGTATTTGTTAATGCAAGTCTTTTATCAGGTAGCTGAAGTTCAACTACTATATGTTAACTTTAAAGATAAATTAAAAAAAATTGAAATCAATGAGAGCAAGGGAAGGGGACTGAGGCATGGTCTCTGGAGTTGGTAATCCTGATTTCTGCTTTTGGCTTTGCTTCTTCTTATCAGTATAACTTTCTGGGATCTCAGTTTCTCTGTTTGAAAAATGGAGATTAAAAAAAATATGTATCTTTGAAGTTGATCGTGGGGACTAAATAAGGTGAGCTGTAAACATTACTCATGCTCATGAAAGGGTCAATAAATGGTAGTTTAAATCAATTTACTTTACCCAGGATTACCAGGTCAGCAAGTATGGGGGACCAGAAAGCAAATCTGGAGATTTCTGCTTTCAAAACCTGGGCCTTTCCCACACCATCCCCACTAGAGGGCAGCATCAGAAGTCAAGCAGCCCCGAGTGCCGATTTTACCTCTGCTGCCTGCTAGCTGTGTGACACTGGAAAGGTGGCTTCATCTCTCTGAGTCTGTTTCTGCATCCACAGAGTGAGGGTTAGCTAAATCAATGCATTTAAGAAAGAATCTAGCACTGTCTTTGGGACATAGTAGATGGTATATTTCACTTATATACATTTTTAAAAAGTACAACATAGCATATAGGGAGGACAATGAACAAAAAATCAGGAGTCCCAGGGTCTTCTCCTATCTTGGCCTCACCTTATTGTGTGACCTTGGGCAAGTCTTGACCTCTCGGGACTTTGGAGCCTGAATTTACATTAAAGCATTAGGATCATGGAGGAGGCAGGTGGTTTTTTAAAATACCAATAAAAATTATGAAATATACATGAGGTAAACACCAAAATCAAGACCACAGATGCAGAGTTCCAGTTATGGTGCAGCAGAAACGAATCTAACTAGGAGCCATAAGGTTGCAGATTCGATCCCCGGCCTTGCTCAGTGGGTTAAGGATCTGGCATTGCGGTGAGCTGTGGCGTAGGTCGCTGATGTGGCTGGGATCTGGTGTTGCTGTGGCTGTGGTGTAGGCCGGCAGCTGTAGCTCTGATTCGACCCCTAGCCTGGGAACCTCCATATGCCATGACTGCGGCCCTAAAAAGCAAAAAAAAAAAAAAAAAACCAAAGATAACAGATGCTACTCAAGAAGGAAGGAAATGAAATTGAAGAAGGACACATAAAGAGTTCCAGTGGTATTTATAGTGCTTTATTACTTAAAGAAAATTTGAAGGAATTACGGCAAAAGGTGTTGCTTTGATAATATACATGGTAGACTATGGTAAACATCATTTTCTATATTTTTATTTTAAATTTATTTTTATTTATGTATTTATTTATTTTTCTTTTTACAGCTGCACCTGTGGCATATGGATGTTCCCTGGCTGGGGGTCGAATCGGAGCTGCAGCTACCGGTCTACACCACAGTCACACCAACACTGGATCCGAGCTGTATCTGCGACCTACACCACAGCTTGCAGCAATGCTGGATTCTTAACCCACTGAGCAAGGTCAGGGATCAAACCCGCATCCTCACAGACACTGTATGGGGTTCTCAACCTGCTAGGACAATGGGAACTCACCTCCTCTATATTTTTAAAAAAGGAGAGAAGAGTTTCATGAAAAGGAGATGGGGGTGGGGGGAGCTATTTGTTGAGGATGTTCCAGGCATAAGGAAGTGAGCAGACATGGAAAGGAGATAAGTAGTATGGTGTTTTCTGAGTTATCGTGGCTACATCAGTTTCAAGAAGGGAGCGGATGAAATAATCAAGCTGTCTAGACAGCGCCACGTCAAGCAGGGCCTTCTCAGCCTGGCTGGGCAGTATGATTTTACCTTGTCTGCAGCCGGCCTGGGCAAGGGTGATTGCCGAGAGCCGTATGATGTGTGACATTGCATTTTAAGATCATTCACTTGTTTGTTCTTATTCATTCTTCTTATTCATTCTTCACCAATTAACTTTCAAATGCCATGCCAGTCATTGTCCTGGATATGATGCAGTGAGGAAAAAGATGAGCACAGTCCTTCTTTGGGAGATGGAGTAAGTCTTGGGAAAGCAAACACTGAAGCTATTAATTGTCAAATTAATTCATCAAGAGCTATTACTTCAGGAGTGTATGTCGACGCTGTAGACAAGCACACGCGTTAGGGCTTGTTACAAGATTCTGGGTGACGGGGCGTTTGAAAGACCTGGACCTGGGCAGCGGTAGACAAGGGGAAGAAGAAAGGATGGACTTAAGGATGATCAGGAGGTAATGACTGGTTGGTTGAGTCAGGGGGAAGGGAGATCAATTCTCTACAGTCTCTTCTGGAAAACGGAAGTAGTGGAGACACAACCTAACATCCTACGAGGCCAGCAATACCCTAATACCAAACCCGGATGAAGACACTGCAAGAAAAAGAAACCATACAGCTCATACAGCTCAATATCAAAAAAAAAAAAAAAAAAAAACCAAATAACCCAGTTGAAAAATGGGCAGAAGACCTAAAGGGTCATTTTTTCCGAAGAAGATGCAGATGGCCAACAGGCACATGAAAAGATGCCCAATATCACTAATTATTAGATAAATGTAAATCAAAACCAGAGTGAGATATCACCTCACACCTGTCAGAATGGCTGTCACCAAAAAGACTACACAGGAGTTCCCGTCGCGGCTCAGTGGTTAACGACCCCGACTGGTATCCATGCGGATGAGGGTTCAATCCCTGGCTTCAATCAGTGGGTTAAGGACCTGGCGTTGCCTACACCACAGCCACAGCCAATGGAGGATCCTAGCCTCATCTGCGACCTACACCACAGCTCATAGCAACTCAGGGTCCTTAACCCACTGAGCAAGGCCAGGGATTGAACCTGCATCCTCATGGATACTGGTCGGGTTTGTTACCACTGAGACACGACGGGAACTTTCCGGTCTGGATTTTTGGTTCCAGAATTCTGAGATAATCTATTTGCATTGTTTAGGCCACCAAGTTTGCAGTCATTTGGGACAGCAGCCACAGGAAACGGCTGCGCCCTCCTGCACGAGGGGGTGGAGGCGAAGCAGAAGCAGCTGGGAGGGCTGAGAAGCAGCCAGTAGGAGAGGAGGAAACCGGAGAAGGTGGTCTGGCAGCCAAGGGGGTGGCTGCTCAGTCAGAGAGAATGAGGATGGAGGGCCCACCACTGGGCTTGCGGTGTGATTCTTTGAAGCATTGTCTGCAAAGAGGAACAAAGACTTGGGAGGAAACTTGAGAGATGTTCGTTATTACTGCTGTTGTTTAAAATGTGGCCCAGCAGGTTAAGAGTCTGACTAGTATCCACCAGGATGCGGGTTCGATCCCTGACCCCACTCAGTGGGTTAAGGATCCCACGTGGTGTAGGGCACAGATGAGGTTAGGATCCTCCGTTGGCTGTGGCTGTGGTGTAGGCCGGCGGCTGCAGCTCCGATTTGACCTTTAGCCTGAGAACGTCCATCTGGCCCAGGTGCGGCCCTCAAAAGACAAAACATAAATAAATAAACTTGAAATTTTTAAAAATAGAATAAAATGGGAGCAGTAACAGTGTAACCTGGTAGGAGTGACACGGAGACAGAGGCGGAGAGGGAGGACTAGACAGAAGCTGGCCCCTGAGTAGCAGACAAGGTCTAGCACCTGTAGAATTGGCTTTTCTGGAAAGAGAAGGGCAGCAGGTGGGAAAGCGGAGTCTTGGGTGTTACTGGGGGTGACGATGTGGTTGATGGTGGCGAGTCTATGAGTCTGTGACCTTCTCTTCCATTTGCCTCCATCTCCTCAGGGGCTGAGATGACGGGGCCAGGGTCTAGCAGGTCTGTGGAGAGAAGATGCAGAATAACCCCCTAGGAGCGTGGGAAACAGCATGGACGAGAGGAGCGGTATAATTGCCAGGCAGCCTTCAAGGCCCAAATAAGGCTAGTTCCTTCCAAAGGGAAATAAATGAACTAGCAAGTATAAGTTAGACTAGGTCTGTGGAGCCCCCGTTGTGGCTCAGTGGTAAAGGACCCGCTGGTACCCATGAAGACTTGGGTTCCATCCTGGCCTTGCTCAGTGGGTTAAGGATCTGACCTTGCCATGAGCTGTGGTGTGGGTCGCAGACTCGGTTTGGATCCCGTGTTGCTGTGGCTGTGGTGTAGGTCAGCAGCTGGAGCTCCAATTCGACCCCTAGCCTGAGAACTTCCATACACCGCCGCAGGTACGGCCTTAAAAAGAAAAAAAAAAAAAAGAAAGAAAAAGAAAAATAGATTTGCAAGTGCAGTTTTCCCCTGATGCTAGATATCAAATTCCCAGCCCATTTGCCTGACAGAGGCTGTGAGCACTTGGTCCTGGATTCTCAACTTTTTGGCCTCTGGGTTCTTCGTTGTTAGCCGCCCCCCTGGAGCTAGTCTGCTGAATATCCTGTTCAAGGCCAGATGAAACAAATTTTTCTCTTTGCAGCTGCACCACACCCTTTGGCGACCTCCCACGGAGTTCTGGTTTCTGGTCTAGACAAGACCCTTGGGTTTTTAGCTTATTTGCATAGCAGAGAGTATTGCCATCAGCCAGATCCCAGGGAGCTCACAAACCCGCCGCAGCCCCGTTCCCACCTCCTCTCCCAGGCGGCATCTTCCTTTTCTGCTGGAAAGTGTATCTGGTAAAAGTCTCACCTCTGAGTAGCAATGATACCCCGGCCTGTAGAAATGATACAGCCGTCACCACGGGTGGTTCTTTTCCAGACCCTGAGCAGTCAGGGAAAGAGCGGGCACGAGCCAGGAAGTGCAGACTGCGAGGTCAAAGGCAACCCTTCCCTAGTCCAATTTTGTCATGTTTTGTCTGTATTGAGGACAGGGGAGGTGGGGTTATTCCGAAAGGAAAGACCCAGAATAGGTGTCGCTGTCAAATTGGAAAGATGTTTTTATATGCATATGAAAAGTCTGCGCTTTCCATGGAAGTTTCCAGAATTCCCTCCTCTGGGCCCCTACTCCATGGAGAGCCGTCTATTGGCTGTTGTATCTGGAGGAAAGCCCCTTTCCTACTTTCACATTCCATTCACCCATTCCCTCTGTCTAGGCTCTCTAGGAAGTCCTTCGGCTGTAATCTCCAACATTCAACAAATTTTTTCAGGCATCCAGCCCCACTTCAAATTTTATCTCCTCCGTCATCTTTGGTTTCTTTAGCCAGAGGCTTTCTTAAACATCTTCATAAATTCTCTTTGGGGGCACACCTGCAGCATATGGAAGTTCCTGGGCCAGGGATCGAATCTGAGCTGCCCCTGTGACCTAGGCCACAGATGCCTAAATGCCAGATCCTAACCTACTGTGCCACAGCGGGAACTCGCATTGTAAATTCTTAAAGCAATGCCTCTCAGCCCTTTTTTGGTTTTCATTATCACCCTGTGAAGGTCCCATTTGTTTGTTTGTTTGTTTGTTTGTTTATTGTCTTTTTGCCTTTTTTTAGGGTCACACTTGCGGCATATGGAGGTTCCCGGGCTAGGGGTCTAACCGGAGCTGTAGTCACCGGCCTTCGCCACAGCCACAGCAACACGGGATCCGAGCTGTGTCGGCGACCTACACCACGGCTCACGGCAATGCCAGGGATCAAACCCGCAACCTCATGGTTCCTAGTCGGATTCAGATTCGTTTCCGTTGCGCCATGACGGGAACTCCCTTACTATCTTCTTCTGAAGGGGCTGATATTTGTTCTAGCAGGAAGTTAAGTTACTAGCTAATCAACCTAAATTGTGGAGGCTCAGTTTTACACGTATTTCGGTTTGTGAGAAGCCCAAGGTGGTTTACCAAGCCTTTCTAGTTTGACAAGATTCACACACCAGATTCTCCTCTTTGTTTGGGTAGCAGTTCAATTCTCTGTTCAGCCCTTTCAGCCTCTCAGCTTTTGCTTTCTCGTAGGTTCCTTGGAGTCTCCCCTACATATGCAAAGCTCAGGGGTCAGGCAATGATTCGAAGGACATTATGCGCAGAGTTTGGGGATCTTTGTTATTGTGCTTCTTTTCTTCACATGTGATGTGCTTTTTCACTTTCCAGACAGTCCAGCAGCTCCGAACATCACCTCTGATACCCAAGCCTATAACGTCAAGGCTTTTTATTGAATTATGGTTACCCCGAGCCACACAGACTGCGGGGCATGCTCTGAGGGGAAAAAAGTATATAATATAAATCTCATACGATATGCTTTCCTGTTCTCCATCAGTCACATTCCTTCCAGTTTCTGCTTGCTTTTGGCTATTTTCCCCTGCTTCAAATTATATATGTAATTTGTCCAGAGTTGTTGATTATCATCTCTTGGGGGATTAGGCTGATGAAGATACTCTCCATAATGGAACTGGAGCCACTCCTTGTCTTCTTTTTATGAAAGAAAATATGATTGTAAAATTAACGCTTAATCATTGAAGAAAATTTGGGGGAATACTAAAAAACATAAAGAACAAAATGAAGGAAACCTAAATATCTAGAGCTGGCCTCAGAAATATCTTGGTGAATAACCTTCCAGTCTTTATCTATCTATCTGTCTGTCTGTCTATCTATCTATCTATCTATCTATCTATCTATCTATCTGTCATCTATTATCTATCTGTCTATCTACCTACTGTCTGTCTGTCTGTCTATCTATCTACCTACCTATCTCCCTGCCTACCATCTCCCTTATCTTGTGGCACTATTGCTTTCTTGTTTTTCTTTATCTTTTCTCTAGTCACTTCTTCATGGTTTTCTTTTTCTCCATTCATTCTTATGACCCTGTCTGTATCTTATTAGTAGTGATGCTTACAGATACTGTAAAGTATCTCAGATTTTCAGTTCTTGGCAAACTGCAAGTGTTCAATGAATGGGTGCAGAATGATGAAACGTTCCTAGGAAAAATAGTGATTTTCTTTAACCTGCAAATATAAGTTCTGTGGTAATCACCATAGCTGTTCAAAAACATCTGGTTCTCTCTCTTTTTTTTCTTTTTTGTCTTTTTTTTCCTTTTTTGTCTTTTTAGGGCTGCACTCACAGCATGTGGAAGTTCCCAGGCTAGGGGTCAAATCGGAGCTACAGCTGTCAGCCCACGCCACAGCCACAGCAACGTGGGATCCGAGTCACAACTGTGACCTACACCACAGCTCACAGCAACACTGGATCCTTAACCCACTGAGTGAGGCCAGGGATCCAGCCCACATTCTCATGGATTCTAGTCGTGTTCGTTAACCACTGAGCCATGACAGAAACTCCTCTCTTCTTTTTTCAGCTGTGCCTGTGGCATGTGGATGACTCCAGGCCGGGGACTGAACCCGCACTGCAGCAGCCATCCCAGCTGCTACAGTGACAATGCTGAATCCTTAACCTGCTGCACTGCAAAGGAACTCCAGTTCTCTTTTATTTTAGCACATGTTAGGATTATACTTCTCTGCCTGTTGAATTCAGGTAGGACCACATGACTAGCTTTGGAAAACAAAATGTAAGCAGATTAAATAAGAGGCAGAGGCTTTCGGGACTAATGAACACTTTGCCAGTTTCCCTCTGTGGAAGTGATTAGTGGTGTTTCATTTAAAGGCTCCTCCATCAAGCTGGATTCTGGATTAAGAATGATGGTGATATGGAGCACAGCCCCCACCACGGTGGATAAGGAACACAGCATGAAGTCAAGATTTCTGTTCTACACCAGGGGTTGGTAAAACATGCCTGATGTCTGGCTGTGTTTGTAAATAAAGTTTTAATTGGAGCACAACCAGTCATTCATTCATTTAATGGCTGTATTCATGCTACAAAGACAGGGCTGAGTAGTTGTTACAGAGACCTCGTGGCCTACAAGTCTAAAGTATTTAGTATCTGGTCCTTTGAGGAAAGTTTACTGATTCCTCTTTTAAGCTGCTGCAATTTTGGACTTAATGCCACTGCAGCATAATCTAGGCAAACCTAACCAACACACATTCTGAATATCCAAGTAAGCATCAGGAATAGGCTGAAAAGAGAAGTCCACCGCAAAGTCAGATGCAGTGACCCTAGAAGACTAGAGTAGCTGATCTGCTTGCTTTAACCTTTTAAAATTGTGTTCCTTTTTCATGTTTTTAAATACATCATTCTTTTTCTTCATAGTTGATTTAGAATATTATATTAGTTCCTAGTATATAGCATAGTGATTCAGTATTATCGCAGATTATATCCCATTATAGGTTACAAAAAGATAACGAATATAATTTTCTATGCTATAAAGTAAATCCTTGTTGCTTATTTATTTTGTGTATAGCAGTTTGTACCTACTAATTTCACACCTCTAATTTGTCCCCCCCACCCCCGCCGGACTGCTGCTCTCCTCTTTGATAACCCAGTTTATTTTCCACGTCTATGAATCAGTTTCTCTGTATACACATTCATTTGTATTATTTTTTAGATTCCACATTTAAGTGATATCACATAGTATTTGTCTTTATCTGCCTGACTCATTTAACCAAGCATAATATTCTCTAGGCCCATCCATGTTGCTGCCAATGACATTATTTTTTCTTTTTTATGGCTGAGAAGTATTCCATTGTGTATATTCCCACACTTTCTTAATCCATTCATCTGTGGACGGGCATTTAGGTTGTTTCCATGTCTTGGCTATCGTGAACAGCACTGCATGAACATATGGGGCATGCATATTTTTGAACAGAAGTTTTGTCTGGTTATGTGCCCAGGAGTGGGATTTCTGGATCATATGGTAGTTCTTTTTTTTTTTTGGTTTTTAGGGCTGCACCCATGGCATATGGAGGTTCCCAGGCTAGGAGTCAAATCAGCACTGTAGCCACCAGCCACAGCCACAATAACTTGGGATCTGAGCCACGTCTTTGACCTACACCATAGCTCATGGCAACGCCAGATCCTTAACACTGAGCGAGACCAGGGATCGAACCCAAGTTCTCAGGTATACTAGTTGGATTTGTTAACCACTGGGCCGTGACGGGAACTCTATATTTAGTTGTCTGAAGTACCTCTGTACTGTTCCACAGGCGCTGTACCAATTTACACTCCCACCAACAGTGTAGGAGGGTTCCCTTTTCTCCATACCCTCCTCAGCATCTGTTATTTGTAGACTTATCGATGATGGCCATTCTGGCTGGTGTGAAGTGGTACCTCAGTTTTGATGTGCATTTTTCTAATAATTAGTGATGCTGAGCATTTTTTTCATGTGTCTATTGGCCATCCATATAACTTCTTTGGAGAAATGTCTATTTAGGTCTTCTGTCCATTTTTCAGTTGGGTTGTTTGTTTTTTGCTGGTGAGTTGTTTGAGTTATTTATTTATTTTGGAGATTAATCCCTTTTCTTTTGCATCTTTTGCAACTATTTTCTCCCATTTCATAGGCTGTCTTTTTTGGGTTTTTAAAAATGGTTTGCTGTGCAAAAGCTTCTAAGTTTTATTAGGTCTTTTTTTTTTTTCTATTGACTTGGGAGACTGACCTAAGAAAACACTTGTAAGGTTGATGTCAGAGAATGTTTTGCCTATGTTCTTTTCTAGGAGTTTTGTGATGTAATATCTTATGCTTAAGTGTTTAAGCCATTTTGAGTTTATTTTTGTGCATGGTATGAAGGTGTGTTCCAGTTTCATTGATTTACATGTAGCTGTCCAGTTTTCCCAGAGCCACTTGCTGAAAAGACTATCTTTTTCCCACTTTATATTCTGGCTTCCTTTGCCAAATATTAACTGACCGTAGGGGTCTGGGTTTATTTCTGGGTTCTCTATTCTGTTCCACTGGTCTGTATGTGTGTTTTTGTGCCAGTACCAACTGTCTTGATTACTGTAGCTTTGTATTATTGTCTGAAGTCTGGGAAAGTTATGCCTCTTGCTTGGTTTTTGTTCCTCAGGATTGCTTTGACAATTCTGGGTCTTTTATGGTTCCATGTAAATTTTGAAATTGTTTATTCTAGTTCTGTGAAAAATGCCATGGGTGATTTGATAGGGACTGCATTAAATCTGTAGATTGCTTTGAGTAATACGGCCATTTTAATGGTTATTAATTCTTCCCATCTAGGAGCATAGAATGTTTTTCCATTTCTTTGAATCCTCTTTAATTTCCTTGTTTAAAGTTTTATACCCCTCAGCATATAAGTCTTTCACCTCCTTGGTCAGGTTTATTCCTAGGTATTTAATTTTGGGGCGGTGCTACTTTTAGTTTTTTAAAGAATCTTCATGCAATTTTCCATAGTGGCGGCACCAATTTACATTCCCACCTACAGTGTTCGAAGGTTCCCTTTTCTCCACATCCTCTCTAACATTCGTTATTATTTTTTTTTCTTTTTAGGGATGAACACACAGCATACGGAAGTTCCCGGGCCAGGGGTTGAATTGGAGCTACAGCCACCAGCCTACACTACAGCCACAGCAATGTGGGATCCGAGCCTTGCTTTTGACCTACACATCATGGCAATGCCAGATCCTTGACCCACTGAGTGAGGACAGGGATTGAACCCGCATCTTCATGGATACTAGTCAGATTTGTTTCCACTGCGCCACAGTGGGATCCCCAATTTGTAGAATTTTTGATGACAGCCATTCTTGTAGGTGTGAGGTGACATCTCATTGTGGTTTTCATTTGCATTTCTCTAATAATTAGAAATACTGAGTATCTTTTCACGTGCCTGTTAGTCATCTCAATGTCTTCTTTGGAAAAATGCCTATTCAAGTCTTCTACCCATTTTTGAAACACATCTTTCTTACTATTTACAATGTAAATCATGTGTCCTTTACTAAGTTTTGAACAAATTGAAACTATAGTAATTTCTGAAGAGATTTTTTTATCTTGAAAGAGGCATTTTGTTGTTGTTTTGTTCATGGTTTGTTTGGCACTTTATCAGGGTGAGTGGTAACTCTCCTTTCAGGTGGAGAACAGAATTACTTTCAACATCAGCTTGTTCTCTGCTTTGTAATCGGTGATATCCTTTCCCCCCGATTCTGATAGTCACCTGCAGCTCCTGTGAAGCATCGTGTCGCTATAGGACCTATAGCATCTCTACAGAAAGGAAAAACTTGAAAGCAGAAGCCAGAAGAGTTCTGTCCAGGGCTCCAATAGAAATGTATTTCTCTCGTCCAGAGTCCAAAGGGGAGGCTGCAGGCAGCCCTGTCACTGGAGCAGGTGGATGAAAGTACTGACAGTCAGAAGGATAGCACCTCGGGGTGAGGCTTATGAGAAAAGCAGGATCTTCAGACTAAAAGGGAGGGATGACAGGGAGTGCCTGGAAGGCTTTGCTCAGTGCTTTATACCTGAGCCAAGCTACCTGAACAAGGAGAGACTATTCTTACGAGAACCCTCAATGATGGCACTCTACATGCCAGGCGTGCACGTAGCTTCCAACCCAGCTCCTTTGCTCCCCTCCCTTCTCCCGGGACTCCTGCTCTATTTCTTCTTCCTTCCTTCCTTCCTTTATCTCTATCACCCTCCCTCTTTCCCTTTCTTTCTCTCTTTCTCTCTCTCTCTTTCTCTCTTTCTCTCTCTCTCTCTCTCTCTTCCTTTCTTTCTTTCTTTCTTTCTGCTGCACCTGTGGCATAGGGAAGTTCCCAAGCCGGGGATCCAATTGGAGCTGCAGCTGGGATTTATGCCACAGCCATGGCAACATGGGATCCAAGCCACATCTGCCACCTACTCTGAAGCTTGCAGCAAGGCTGGATCCTTAACCCACCGAGCGAGGCCAGGATCAAACCCGCATCCTCACAGAGACAACGTCGGGTCCTTAACCTGCGGAGCCACAGTGGGAAATCCACTCCTGCTCTATTTCTATCCACAGCCTACCCTACAGCCTAAGAGTCCTTAGATTGACACTCCCACCCCCTCACACCACCACACCATGCGAAACAAGCACAATAGGCACTTACGTTTTGCTGGGGTACCAATACCACCCCACTGAGATGCTCCAACTCTAGGTTCTAGTTTCACCTTGATCAGTAACTAACCAGGCTATCTTGGACCACTGATTCGCTTGGCCTCATTGGAAAATTAAAAGTTGGATGATCTGATCTGTAAAGTCCCTTTTAACTCTCAAGGTGTTCCTGTAAATCATTGCAGGGAAATAAGAACCACCAAAAACAAACACATAAAAGAAAGTTAAAGGCCTTTAGGAAACTTCAATACATCCTCATAAAGTTTCATTTGAGGAGTTCTCTAGTGCCTCAGCAAGTTAAGGATCTGGCATTGTTGCTGCTGAAGCTCTGGTTGCTTCTGTGGCATGGGTTTGATCCCTGGCCCAGAACGTCTGCATTCCATGGGTGTGGCCAAAAAAAAAGGAAAGATGAAAATTTTATTTGAGTTACAGTGAGATGAAAATGGGACCAATCCTTTCTATAACTCCTTTTCTTGACAGAGGTAAATCTCCTACGATACAAGAAATTGTCATGTGTATGTTGAAAAGTGGAACTCAGAGACCGACAGGTGAATTTCAGGCTACTTTCAGATATAAGGAGTCCGAGTGGCAATTTAAGACTCAGATAACAATTTATCCAAGATATTTCCATGATTAATAAGCATACCAGAATAAATTTTTGGAAGATTTTTGGAACTTTTAGCTATCAAGTATGCTTTTATTCTATCCTTAAAAAAGAGAAGGAAGAGAAGGAGAAATCCTATTGTTTTATTCAAGCCAATGCAGCTCACCCAGACTCCCCTCTCAGCCTCCCCGGAACCCCTGCCTCTTGATCTCACCTGCCCACAGAGGATAAGTCACTCTTTAGGGAACCAGGTAATAAAGGGATTTGAGTGGCAACTCCAAGGTCAGGGAGCTTGAGTCTCCCACTACTTACCTGCATGGCTATGGGCAAGGACGTAGCATTTCTAAGCCTTACTTTCCACCTCTGTACAATGGGTACCTATTTCATACAGCTGATAGGTTTAAATGAAAGAAAGCAAGTCACGCCCCTCACAGAGGATCTAGGGAATAACAAGTGCTCAACAGACACCAGCAACTGTTTTACTGAATCTTGTTAGATTGGTTCAATTCTATGGCAAGAGACTCCCCTCCCTCGACAGACCTCAGTCTGCCACTTCTTCCTTTCCCCACAGCTCCTTTTTACAGGATTCACGGCTCCAGTACCCTACAGAGGTGTGCCTTTGGTCTTGTGTGCGGAGCCGCAGACCAAATGGGAGGGCAGCTGAAGAAAGGAGTGGTAACCTGGGGCCCTGGGCCTTCTGACGAGGAAATCCTCTGTTTTAGTCCTTGCTTGGCGGGCAGGGGCCAAGGGCACGCACCAGATCCAATGAGAGGTTCCCTTTGGGGCAAAGGGAGAATGGAGGGCAGTCGAAGACCGTCTCTGCCACGGACTTGGGCTTGGTAAGTGGGGGGGCTGGAGACGGAGTTCCCCCTCTTGGTGGTGCCCCAGAAGCCGTGTGAGAAGATGCCACATCCCCAGCAGGACATGAAGAGCCCGTGCTCACCTCCTCTCCCGCCTCTCTGCTCCTGCCCTGGAGAAAGTTGTCACCTGCCTGCCTAGCTCCTCATCAGAATTTCCCCAGGGCTTCTTCTTGACCCAGACACCCCAGCCGCCCCTGAACCACCTAAGCCCCCTTGGGGCCCCTTCCAGGTGCAAAGCTGGCAATGGCACCAGCCTGGGGGTCAGGCCCCGGCTGCGCATCTGCAGAAATTTGCGCGGGGGCGGGGGGGCATCCGGGGGCAGGGGAGTGGGAGCGGCGCGGGGCAGGGTCTGAAAGAGAGGATCCCTCCGTTGAGGACGGCGGGCACTCTTCTCTTCCTGGAACGTCGTGGGCCTTACTGCGCGCTCCTCCAAGGCGGCGGGGCGTCGCGGGTGGCAGGGGCCGGCTGCCGCTACGTAGCTGCTCTGGCACCCGGTTCCGATTGTTCAAAGCTCTCCAAATGGCAGAAGGGACTTACAAGGAGTTAAGTGATGCTGGCTGCCTGCCGGCTGGGATTCCGAGATGCAGCTCTCGGCAGAGATGCTGGTACTCGGCGGGCGGCCTAGGCGCAAAGGCTTCTGGAGGAACCTCCGAGGTGGGTGGAGGTTTTCAGGCCCCAGCTCTGGGGCTGGACAGAGGGGCGGACATTCACCCTTGGCCGGCTCGCAGGCCCGCAGGCCTCAGCAGGCAGGCCGCAGGGGAACTCCCGGGCAGACCTCGGCCCCACCCGCCACCCCCAGGCGCCGCCCTTCTCCTGAGGGCGGGCTGGAGCGGCGGAGCACTGGAAAGGGAGTCCGGGGGCAGAACTGTCGGGTGGAGGCTCTAGGCTTTGGCAGCTGACGTCCAGAAAATAAGCCGCTGTGAAAAGTTATCACGTCGGGAAGGGGTGCCTAGGAATGTGGCAGCTCAGGACATAAAGAGGCGGCGCTGATGGCGCCCAGCAGGCCCGGTGCACGTGGAGCTCTGAGCCAACCAGGCTGGCCCCTCTGCGACAGAGGGACAGAGCGGCTAATGCAGCCATTGGACTTAAGGTGTCACGGAGTTTGACAGTTTAAACAAAGAAGGTGTCATCTGGAGAAGATGAAAGAACAGAGCTGTTTATTTGAGGATTAGAGCCTTAAGAAGTGTCTGTAACTCTGCAGGCTGCATTTCTGCATCTTATCCTCCTGGTTCCTCACAGGTTCTCAAGGCTTTGGAGGTAAGAATGCCCCGTAATCCGGCTTAATGTTCCAAGGCTTTCTAGGCAGAGGCTGCCTCCCCACCACACAGCATTTGCTGTTAAGGACTCCAGATGGAAAGAGCACTGAAAACAGAGTCAAGAGACCTGGGTCCTAAGCCTTAGCCTTAGAAATAATTGGCTGCGGGGTCTGAGGAAACTACTTTTACTTTAGGTACCAGCTGCTCCCTCCCCTGTATAGCTGCTCGCCACATATGGCTAAACTAAAAATTCAGTTTCTCACCCACGCTCTCTACATGTCCTTTTTTTTTTTATTTTATTTTCTTAAAGGCTACACCTGCAGCATATAGATGTTCCCAAGCTAGCAGCGGAATCAGATCTGCAGCCGCCGGCCTGCACCACAGCCATGGCAACATTGGATCTGAACCGCGTCTGCGACCTACACCACAGCTCATGGCAATGCTGGATCCTTAACCCACTGAGTGAGGCCAGGGATCGAACCCACATCCTCATGGATACTAGGTGGGTCCTTAACCCGCCCAGTCACCATGGGAACTCCACTCTCTACATCGCCACGTGCGGCTGGTGACTGTCCTAGTGGGTAGAGTAGGTGTGGGACACCTCTGCTATTGCAGAAGGTTCTATTAGGGGGTGCTGCTGCGGATTGAATTAGCTAATCCTAAAGCCCTTTGAACACTTGAATCCTATGTTTTGTTTGTTCCTGATACTCGAGAACAGTCGCTCTTCAGAGCTGCAAAGTGTTTTCTGGAGATGGCTGGTCTCGGCCAGTGAGGTGGGGTGCAGTGGGCAAGGTCCCCTCTCAGCTGGTAATTTCACCCTGTGACCAAGAGCAGCTGTTAGACATCTGGTCGGAGTTAGCGATGCAGCTTTAGACCGTGAACCCTGCTGCTCTGTGAATCCTACTGGCCCATAAACGACACAAATCTTGGATCTATTATCTGGGGGTAAAAGTAAGAATAATATTATTGCAGACTTTAAGAACTCTAAAGATTGGCCCCTGATTGGTGTTGGGATGAAAGCACTGGCAGGATTCCTTCAATTAGGAGTAAAAGCCAACATTTGTCTAGCCCTTAGCAGATGCCAAGCCAAGCATGGTCCTAAACTAAGCATGTTTTAACCCAACCCTCATAGCAATGCCACGAGGTGGGTGCCACTATTACCCCATTTCACAGAGGAGCAAGCTGAGGTACCGAGAGGCCCAGCCGTGCCCACTATCATTGCCAGAGCTGGGATTAGGGCTGCCAGATAAAACACAGCACTGAGATTCAATTTTTACTGGATGTCCTGTATTTTTGTTCTTGTTTTCATCGATTTATGGCCACACCCGCAGCATATGGAGGTTCCCAGGCTAGGAGCTGTAGTTGCTGGCCTACGCCACAGCCACAGAAGTGCCAGATCCGAGCCAAGTCTGGGACCTACACCACAGCTCACGGCAAGGCTGGATCCTTAACCCACTGAGCGAGGCCAGGAATCACACCTGCGTCCTCATGGATGCTAGTCAGATTCGTTTCCGCTGAGCCAAGATGGGAACTCCTGGATGTCCTGTGTTTTTATCAGCCAGATGGTCAACTCTAGCCCGTAAGTCCAGGTATTCTGGCTCTGGAGTCTGTATGCTGCCTCTATTTGCTGCCTCTTAAAAGAGGAAGGTAATTTCAGTGGAGTATGTCAGCTTGAGGACCACAGTGCAGAGATGCTGCCGGACCCCTGCCCTCTCTCAGGGTCTCACCTACATCACATGCCCCCACCACGCCTCCCAGCACCTGCCGCCTCCTCGTTACCCTAATCCTTTCTAGTCTCTTCCACTCTTGCCTCTTTCTTTCCCTCATCTCTTGTCTATGATCCTCCCAGGCTTTCTCTCCTATAGCTTTATTCCTATTCTTATGGAGTCAGATTTCCTGCACATCACTCTGTCAATATTCTAGTGACCCATTAGTGTACCAGCTCCACAGGCGGAATCTCTGCAAGTTAGACTTGTGGATGAAACCCCCGAGGAAGACAAAAGCCAAAACCTCTCATTTTACAGATGGAGGGGAAAAAAAATCCTTCAAGGAGTTCCCATTGTGGCACAGTGGAAACGAATCCGACTAGAACCATGAGGTTGTGGGGTCGATCCCTGGCCTCACTCAGTGGGTTAAGGATCCAGTGTTGCCGTGAGCTGTGGTGTAGGTCACATATGCGGCTTGGATCCCGATTGCTGTGGCTGTGGTGTAGGCCGGCGGCTACAGCTCCGATTAGACCCCTAGCCTGGGAACCTCCATATGCTGCGGGTGCGGCCCTAAAAAGACAAAAAAAAAAGTCCTTCAAGAGGCAGAGAGAGCTTGAAGGGTATTTCTCTGGAACATCTGGGCTCCCTAGTTGTGGGCATAGACACCTAAGGTAACGAATAAAAGATATTTGGGGCATGTCACCCTTGCTCCAGGGGTTGTTTGGACAACTGGAAATCTTTTGATGAGGGGTCAGCCCAAATCAACTGACCACAGACTAGGAATTTTTGGAGTATCTGAAATGTGAGATAAGTAGTCCTGTCAACCATTTAATTAACTCTGTGTACTTTACAGAAACCATGACTCACTAGCTCGGATCTGCAGTGACAAGAGTGTCTGCCAGGTGGGCGGGCAGTTGGGCTGGCAAAGTGTCTCTTTTTTTGTAAGAAATCTGATTATTACAAAAATTTTTTTTCTCTTTTTAGGGCTGTGCTCATGGCATACGGAGGGTCCCAAGGTAGGGGTCGAATCGGAGCTACAGCTGCCGGCCTTCGCCACAGCCATAGCAACGCTGGATCCAAGCCACATCTGAGGCCTACACCACAGCTCACGGCAATGCCAGATCCATAACCCACTGAGTAAGGCCAGGGATCGAACCCGCATCCTCATGGTCACTAGTTGGGTTTGTTACTGCTGAGTCGCAGCGTGAACTCGCTCTTTTTCAGTTTTTGAAGCAGTTCCTGGGCCAGGGATGGAACGCATGCCACAGCAGTGACCTGAGCCACAGCAGCAACGATGCTGGATCTTTAACCAGGAGGCCACCGAAGAGCTACCCTTATATTTCTTTAAAAGCCTGCCCTCCACTTGTCATCTATTAGTCACTCAGTCTCGTTTGGCGAGAACTCTTTGAACGCCCACCGTATCCTGCACTTGTCGGTGCCATAGTGTCTGGGAAGAGGCCTAGGTGCGGTCCTGTTGGGGAGACAAGCCAGTAAGAGATGAACAGGGTGCGTGCTCCCCACTGGTGTCCAAATGGAGCGACTCTAACCCCTGAAGACCTTTGGGAACCCTTCAGTGCATTCACAGAGCCAGCCTTGAGGACCTGCTCTATGCCAAGGACCAGCCTGAGCGCTGAAGAAGAGGATGGAGAGGAACTGGATGTGGGCCCTGCCCTTAGGGAGCTGGAGGCCGTTCCTGGAGGTGAAAGGTACCACGGGGCCTTTGGCTGCAGGAAACTTCTGCGGCTGATAGAGCATTAAGTGAGAAGACCTTCAGGCTCGGGGGTGAGGCAGTGGAATGAGAAGCGGGGCTCATTTCTTCTACACGGCCATCATCGTGCCTGTTAATGTGGGGTCCCTGCGTCTCATACATGCGCAAGCCACTTAGCCTTTCTCTGCTTCCATCGCTTGCTTGGAGAAATACACATACCCGTTGTATCTACTTTGCTGGATGGCTGAGATGGTTGAGTTAAATTGGATATAGCAACTTTTTTTTTAACTTAATGAATTTTATTTCAATTATAGGTGTACAAAAATCATCACAAGTCAATTTGATAGATTTTGTGTCCCAAACCCACAGTGCATCCCCCCACCCCCCAGATTGTCTTATTTAAAAAACCAAGGTTTTCCAAAGTCTGTGAGTCATTGTCTGTTCTGCAAAGAAGTTCATTGTGTCTTTTTTAGTTTCCACATGTAAGCGGTAGCATTGGGTGTTGCTGTCTAATTGTCTGACTGGTTTCACTTCGCATGGTAATTTCTAGGTCCATCCATGTTGCTATAAATGTTGTTATTTCGTTCCTTTTAATGGCTGAGTACTATTCCACTGTGTGTATATACCATATCTTCCCTATCCACTCCTCTTTCGATGGGCATTTAGGTTGTTTCCGTGACCTGGCTATTGCATAGAGTGCTGCAATGAACACTGGAGTACATGTGTCTTTTCAAGTCATGGTTTCCTCTGGATAGATGTCCAGGAGTGGGATTGCTGGATCATGGATATAGCAACTTAAAGTGCTTCAGTAAAATGTCTGACTCCCGAACAGGAAAACAAAAAGGGCTGGCTAACTACCCAGTCAGTTTTACCATTTAAAATAAAAATCAGTCCCGTCTACGGCCATACCACCCTGAACACACCCGATCTTGTCTGATCTCGGAAGCTAAGCAGGGTCGGGCCTGGTTAGTACTTGGATGGGAGACCGCCTGGGAATACCGGGTGCTGTAGGCTTGGGAGTTCCCTTTGTGGCTCAGTGGTTAAGGAATCCGACTAAGAACCATGAGGTTGAGGGTTCGATCCCTGGCCTTGCTCAGTGGGTTAAGGATCCGGCGTTGCCGTGAGCTGTGGTGTAGGTCACAGACGCGGCTCGGATCCTGCGTTGCTGTGGCTGTGGCAAAGGCCGGCGGCTACAGCTCCCGTTTGACCCCTAGCCTGGGAACCTCCATATGCCGCGGGTGCGGCTCTAGATAAAAAAAGTCAAAAAGAGAAAAAAAAATCAGTCCCGCCACGTATTTGGTTTGGAATTCCGCAGAATACGCATACCGGCGGAGCCCCAGAACGACCACGTGGTAGGGCTGTATCGGTGCAGGCAACGGAGGAGAGAGGGAAGGAGAAACGCGAGCAGAGAAAGGGAAGAGAGAGAGAGAAGGCGGGGCAGAGAATGTACCAGACACAACAAGAGCCTGGCAGGGGAACATTTTCACTTTTGACAAGCTATTCAGAGCCCGCAGAAGGAAAGCAGCTCTGCAGTAGATCATTATTTAGATCGTATCTGCTTAATCAGTCCCAAACGGCACTCAATTACTACAGAATTAGAAGGCCTTAATTATTCATGTGGAATTTCAAAAGAGAAGCCTAGGAAATACGCAGATGCTCCTGCCCGGTGCCCAGGTGGGACCCAGGTGTGCCAGGCAGCTGCCATTCATTCTCCTGGGAGAGACGCTGGGCCCATGTTTTCAGAAAGCAACTGGGACAATGACAGGTTTGTGGGGGAACAGCTGGAGACCCAGAAGAAATAAGAGAAAGCTAAACTGTGCCTGAAGCTATGTTAGAATAGCTGTGACTTTTTTACTTAAAGAAAGGGAGCAAGGGGACTTCCTTTCGTGGCTCAGTGGTTAACGAATCCGACTAAGAACCATGAGGTTGCGGGTTCGATCCCTGGCCTCGCTCAGTGGGTTAAGGATCCGGCGTTGCCGTGAGCTGTGCTGTAGGGTTGCAGACGCGGCTCGGATCCCGCGTTGCTGTGGCTGTGGGGAAGGCCGGCAGCTACAGCTCCTGTTAGACCCCTAGCCTGGGAACCTCCATATGCCGCGGGTGCGGCTCTAGATAAGGCAAAAAGACAAAAAAAAAAGAAAGGGAGGAAGGAAGGGAGGGAGGCAGGGAGGAAGGAAGGAAGGAAGGAAGGAAGGGAAGAAGAGAAAGGAAAGAGAGAAAGAAAGAGGAAGAAGGAAAGAGAGGGAGGAAAGAAGGAAGGAATGGGGGGGAAGCACCACCATGATACCTGCCAAATGAATGAATGAATGAGACTGGGACACTTTTGTTAATTTAACCCATGTTCTCTCTCTCATGCTGATCTCACTTCACAAAACAGAGAAAGTTGGCTTTCTGTCTAGAAGAGGAGACACTGATCATAAGAAAGCAACACTGAATTATTTAAAGTGTTTACATGATCGGTGTAATCCCCAGTGACTGCCCTCTGAGGGAGGTACTATTAATATTTCCCTTTTACAGATGAGGAGACTGAGGTGTAAAGTTCAACTGACCTGCTCAGGATCGCACAGCTGAGAGCTGAAGCTGAGAAGCCCACCAGGCAGTCAGGTTCAGAGTTTACGTTTCCAGCCCCCAGAAACCGGTGCCCTCTGTTCAGTGCCTGAAGAGGGGCCTTGGCCATGGGTACAGTGAGGCGTGAAAGGGACTGGTGGGGAAATCGGTGCAGGTCAGGGGGTGCGTGGCATTTTCCTGGCACAGCCCACTCTGAGGCCGCCTGTGGTTCCCATCCTGGTTGACTGACTGTGACGTGGGCTCCCCCCGCCCCAGCCATGGGCTTCTCAACTCCCTCCACGAAACTATAGCCCACGAGCAACTTCTCTAGAAAGTCCCCAAATGACAATGTGTGTCCTTTTTAAAAACTGAAATGTAGTTGACGTAAAATATTGTATCAGTTTCAGGGGTACAGCATGGTGATTCAAGGTTTTTATAGGTCATATTCCATTTATAGTGAATATAAATTATTGGTTATATTCTCTGCTGTACAATGTATATAATGCATTTAAGGTATGTCCCTTTGGGGTTATGTTTATTTATTTATTTATTTATTTGGCCATGCCCGCAGCATGTGGAAGTTTCTGGGCCAGGGACTGAGCCTGGGCCACAACGGTGACCCCTGATCCTTGCCCTACTGTGCCACAAGGGAACTCCCTGTATGTCCATTTTGGATGACACCTACCCCACGAGCAGATTTCCTCACTATCACCTCCTAAAAGTAATTCCAGGAAGACCCCGCCACCCCCAAGTCCAGGGCCAAGAGTTTCTACTGGTAGTTCAAAAAAGTCAGAGATTTCTTTGTGGGCACATCGAAGCTATGCCGGTGGTTTACCTCTTGAATGACTGAATAGAACCTTAGCTGAAAATTAGAAGTTCAGCTGTGATAGAAGGATCGTCGCTGGAGGAAGGCACTTTTCCACTGACTGGTTGTGCAACCACCTGGGGAAACGGTAGATGCTGGGGAGGCCGGGGGTCGGTGTTAGGGAGTCCTTAGGGCTCTCTTCCCGTCTCGCAGAAGCTTTCCCACCCCGAGTTCAACCTGCTCTGTCCGACTTTCCACATGTGTGTATGTATGGATGTGTGTGTGTACAGATATGGGTGTGTACCCACTATTTTTTTCTTTTTAGGGCGATACCTGTAGCACATGGAAGTTCCTGGACTAGAGGTCAAATCAGAGCTGTAGCTGCTGGCCTACGTCACAGCCACAGCAATGCGGGATCTGAGCTGGGTCTGCGACCTACACCACAGCTCACGGCAAAGCCAGGTCCCTAGCCCACTGAGCAAGGCCAGGGATCAAACCCGCATCCTCGTGGATACTAGTTAGGTTCTTAACCTTGTGAGCCACAGAGGGAACTCCCTGTATATACGGATTGCAGCATGGCAGAAAGTGACTTGAACTATGACCCAGGAGAACTGAGCCATTCTGACTCTGTCCCCATTAGCTGTGTGACTTTGGATCAGCCGCTTCCCTCTCTTGGCCTCACTGTGAGAACTTAGAAGGCGGGGGCGTCGGAGATGTTCTCACCAGGGATTCAGGATCTCCTGGACATGATATGGGGACCTCCCCTTTAGCAGCCCCTGATGAGCGGTAGCTCCTCCCAGACCCCCAAGTCCAAGTTCTCCCTTCCTTCCCCGGGTGCCAGCCGGACGCAACCACCCATGAGAACTGCCTCCGCCTCCCTGTTGATATTTCAACACTTCCCCGCCGCTTCACGCGCCCCCGCCCCCCACCTCGCTGTGGGGGCCAAAGCCACAAACAAGTAGGCATGTCCAAACCTTGGTTCTCACAGCCCCGCCAAGCAGGCAGTTCTCAGAGGTGAGTCCCGTCCCGACTCAGACTTCCAGCCCAGCTCACTGCTCTGCAGACAGCTTTGTTCTTTCAGGCCCAGCACGAGACTCAGTTTCAACACAGCAAGAGCAGATCGCAATTTTCCCCGCCCGCCCCATCCCCAGGCACTGCCTCCAGCGCCTTGTTCACCCCCTTCAGAGACTCGGCTCATTGTCTCCTGGGATGGAGGGCCCCCCGACACCCTCTGAGTTTCTCTGGTCCCAGGCAGGAGTGGTGACAGGGGAATTGTGCAAGGCTCCTCTGGAGGGCCAGTGAGAGCATCTATTTATTATTTTTCTGCCAGTTTATTGGGCTGGCAGAGCCCTGCCTTGGATGAGAAAGCCCTGGAGCTCGCCGATACGGCTGTTCATGAAACCGGAAAGATGGTGGTGACAGCAGCAGCCACATGGCAGATGTGAGGGCTTTGAGTCTTCAGAGGTGGCTTCACTTATGACAGCGTGAACCCCAAGCACTCAGGGCCTCCGAGGTCCCCAGAAAGGATGTCACTGTTTTCAGGGATGCCAGAGAGGCTGTCCCGGGCAAGCTCTGCAGAATCTCCTGGTCCCAAGACCACGCCAAGGCATCTCCCTTTTTAAATAGGGAATAGGTATAAGTTAGTCCACGTATAAGCCACACTTTATAGAGTTTTCGCTTAGCCAACCATTGACCTTCACCGACAGCCCAAATTCAGTTAAATCAAAACAAACTCAGGAGTAGCTCAGGGCTTGGTGGACATCTAACGCCTTGATCTTCTCTGAGGATTTAAACTCAGTTCTTCCTAGACCTTCTTTCTAAGCTGTTCCCTCCTGCAAGTCCTAGTCCAGCTTCCAACTCCCTGATCAAACCTCCCTGACCACCCTGGGCCCCTTGATCACACCTTTTCCGAGCATCGGAGCCGCCCACATGATTTGGCCGTCAACCTTGTCTATTGTTCACTGACTCCTTCTTATCTGGAAGTGTTATCTCCCTCAAGAATCTGGAGGACTGGGAGGCCTATCTTTTATTTCTTTTGGAGCCTGCCTTCCATTATTTTCTGGCACAGTGCTGATCTGGGAGATGGGGCTTAATAAATGCTTGCTTGATTGATTAAGATAATACTTTGTCAGTAGATGAAAAAAGCCAGAGATAAGGCACAACTGTTCCAATCCCCTGGAAGACACAGTTGCGCTCACGGATTGGGATCCAAGTTCCCCTTCCTCCCGCCCCTCCCTCCCGGGGTCATGTGACCAGCTCTGGCCAATGGGCTGTGAGAAGCCGTGCCGTTGTCACTTCCCACAAGAAGGAGGTCCGGTCATTGTGAGTTTTTCACACTCTACTCAGCCCCCTGCCACTCACCCTGTTGCTATGGCAATGTTACAAGATGGTGGCCTCTCCAATGGCTTGGGTTCAAGTGACCCTGTGGAGCTGAGCCCCTGGGGAGTATAAGTCATAAACTATTATAAAAGAAAGAAATTTTGTATAAAACCTCTGAAATGTGGAGATTTGTTCCTGCAGTAGCTCCTAATCTGACTGACTAGTAGGACTCCTACTCCACTTAAGTGTTTTTTAGAAATAAGGACAGGGAGTTCCTGTTGTGGCACAGTGGAAACGAATCCGACTAGGAACCGTGAGGTTGCGGGTTCGATCCCTGGCCTTGGTCAGGGATTTAGAATTTAGCATTGCTGTGAGCTGTGGTGTAGGTTGCAGACTTGGCTCAGATCCCATGCATGTTCCTGTGGCTGTGGTGTAGACCGGCAGCTGTAGCTCTGATTCGACCCCTGGCCTGCGAACGTCCATATGCCACAGGTGCAGCCCTAAAAAGCAAAAAAGAAAGAAAGAAAGAAAAAGAAAGAAAGAAGAAATAAGGATAATCTTCACATGGAACACGGGAACACATAAGACAAAGAGAAATAATTTCAGTCCAAAACAGGCCAAAAAAAGGCCATCTTGCCTGTTGTTTCTTAAAATGTGGCCCAAGGATGTATCTACTAAAAGACATATATGAATTAAGATGCTTGTTAAATTGTAGATTCTTGGGCCCTACTCTCGGCCTATCAAGTCAGAATCTCTAGTGGCAGCTCCCAGGCATCTGTATTTTTAACAAGCTCCTAGGGAAATTTTATGCAGTTAAGTTTGAGAAACTCTGATCCTACCTCTTTAAGTGAGGTATTCTCTGATAAGTGGTTCAAAAACCCTGGATGCACCTAAGAATCACCTGAGAATCTTTTTATTTTTATTTTTATTTATTTATTTTTTTTGCCTTTTGTCATTTTTTATGGCCGCACCTGCGGCATGTGGAGGTTCCCAGACTAGCGGTCTAATCGGAGCTGTAGTCACTGGCCTGCGTCACAGCCACAGCAACGCAGGATCCGAGCCGCGTCTGCAACCTACACCACAGCTCACCGCAACGCCAGATCGTTAACCCACTGAGCAAAGGCAGGGATCGAACCCGCAACCTCATGGTTCCTAGTCAGATTCGTTAACCACTGCGCCATGGCGGGAACTCCTGAGAAGCTTTTTAAAATGCTGATTCCCTGCCTTATTCTTACAGAACTGAAGTATAGTTGATTTACAATGTTTCAGGTGTACAACAAAGTGAATCAGTTTTATATATACGTTGAATATGAATATGTGTTTTTTTGAGATCCTTTTCTTTCATAGGTTACTAAGAGATTTTTTCTTTTAAATGAAAGCAAGTTTATTTAGAGAGATACACATTCCATTGGCAGAATGCGGAGGGTCTCAGGTGAGAGCCGCGTCTTAGAAGATGTTGAATATAGTTCCCCGTGCTCTACAGTAGGTCCTTATTACTTATCTCCTTTATGTTTAGTAACGTGTATCTGTTAATCCCAACTCTGCAGAATCTTTTCCAATTGGTCTGGAAGGGCAACATATCACTTTGTTGTTGTTTGAAGTTCTTTCTTATGATTTCAATATGAACTATTGACCTGAATTAATTGTTTCTGCACCTGTGGCACATGAGGGTTCCCAGGCTAGGGGTTGAAATGGAGCTACAGCTGCTGGCCTACAACACAGCCACAGCCACGCCAGACCTACACCACAGCTCATGGCAACGCCGGATCCTTAACCTACTGAGTGAGGCCAGGGATTGAACCGGCAACCTCATGGTTCCTGGTTGGATTAATTTCCACTGCACCACGATGGGAACCCCAGAATTAATTGTTTAAAAGTGTTTTCAATTCATATTTCAGAGGGTTAAATAAGAAGGAATTGCTCCAAGGCTGATACATGAGCCCAGGTGGATGTAACTGGCACGGTGTCCTGATTTAAACGCTTATGGTCCTGACTAACAATTTCTCATTCATCTGTGCCTTCTCCCCACTCACAGGTTACCACCAACACACACCACAGGGCAGCACCGTTGGAACCTAAGGGGGGGCCTCATCCAGATGAAGGGACATTCTGTGGCACCAGAAACTTTATTTTCACAAAAAAAAATGCTTCCTTCAAAATGTCCAGCTTTCGTGAAAGACTAGTTCCGTCACCCAGTTTTGCTTCAACTGTTTTCCTCCTCTGTAAAGTACGCTTAAGAGCCCTTCCTAGTCGTATAGGGTTGTTGTGAGAATTTAGACAAATGAAGTCACACACACACACACACACACACACACACACACACACACACTCAGGATTCATTGTACATAAAAATTTTTATTTCACACAGGTGAGTCAATTCTTACAAGAAAATCTCAAAGGCTCCTTGGGAAGTTAAAGTGTCAACTGACAGAATGCAAGCAAATACCTTTTTTTTTAATTCAAAGTTTTATTCCAGTAACAACAAACTAGCAACCTTGTTCTCTGCCATCACGAACATTTTAATTTTTTTTCATTTTTTAAAGTGTTATTGAAGTATAGTTGATTTACAATGCTGTGATAATTTCTGCTATATAACAAAGCGATTCAGATAGACATATACACACATCAGTTCTTTTTCAGATTCTTTTCTTATTTAGCTTATCACAGAATATGGAGTAGAGTTTCTTGTGCTACATAGCAGATCCCTGTGGACAACGCCAGCACTTTAGAATCAGTCTTTCAATACCGATCACCAGGAACTGATTGAGGTTTGCTGAGAATAAGCCTTTCTGACAAGATTGCTTGTTGTATTGACAAACTGGTAGAAGCAATGTTTCTTGACATTTAGCAAGGCATTTGGTAAGGTTTTTTTAAATTTAACTTTAAAATTTTTTTTGTCTTTCTTTTCAGGGCCGCAACCGTGACATACGGAGGTTCCCAAGTTAGGAATCAGAGCTACAGCTGCCAGCCTACACCACAGCCACAGCAACAACACAGGATCCGAGCCTCATCTGTGACCTACACCACGACTCACAGCAACACCAGATCCTTAACCCCACTGAGCGAGGCCAGGGATCGAACCACGTCCTCATGGATGCTAGTCAGATTCGTTTCTGCTGAGTCACAACAGGAACAACAGTTTTTTGTGCTTTTTTTTTTCAATGAAACTTGCAAATAAAATAAAAATGTGCTTCTAGTTCAATTCTCCGAGATATCTGAAAAATATTTGTTAATGGCTCTGTAAGCTTTCTACAGTGTGGTAGTCTCTCAACTGCACCTGAACTTGGAGTCCTTCAGAATCACCAATGCTGAATTTTACTCCACATGAAAACACCATAAATATTTTATGAGACTGATGCGCTACCTACTGTGCTAACGAGACACCTTGAAAACACCATAAATATTTTAAACGAATTCTCCCAAGGAAGAAAATTCTACTTAAGTCCCCCTCATTTCTCTCTTCCCGGCTCCCTTGTATGCGACACACTGACTTAGAGCTTAGGCAATGATGGATAATGAGTCAAGGTCGCAAATGTTCTCTAGATGAAATCAATGGGGAGTAAGGCGACCTCTTCCTGCTTAATGAACAAGGACATAAAAGGAGTTGGGGACACCTGGCCTACCAGCATTTGCATAAAATCAGTGTCGATTTGGCAACAGAGTCAGTTCTAGCCAGTGATATTCTTGGCAACTGAAACAGTTAAATACCTGATGGGAGTTTGCTGGTGGCCCAGCATATTAAGGGTCTGGCATTGTCACCGCTGTGGTGAGGGTTCAATCCCTAACCCAGGAAATTTGGCACGCTGCAGGGGTGGCCAAAAAAAAAAAAAAAATCTTAGCGTGCTTCAAGTCATCAGATCTTAAGTTATGGTCTCACTGTACTCGGTACCAGTAAAACCTCATTGGGGTTATCTTGCTGGCTCTTACTATAAGGGGTTGAACTGTGACCTCTTGAAAGACATGTGCACCCGGGACCCACCAACGTGATTTAATTTGGGAAAAGCATGTCTGTAGATACTATTCAGTTAAGGGAATTCCACTGAGATCATCCTGGATTTAGGTTAGGTCCTCGATCCAAGGACAGATGTCCTTACAGGAGGCGGGGAGGGAAGGCAAAGCGAGGACGGAAATGGGTGTGATGCAGCCACAAGCCACATGGATATCAGGAGCCACCAGAACACAGAAGAGGCCAGGAACAATTCGTCCATAGAGACTTTGGCGGGGAGGACAGCTCTGCTACCACCCTGATCTCAGATTCCTGGCCTCAGACCTGTGCGAGAATCTGTTTCTGTCGTTTGAAGTCCCCACGTTATGGTGATTTGCCATGGCAGCTCCAGGACACCAGTTCAGTCACCATGGTCTTATTTTTTGTCCCCCAGGACCGCACCTGCAGCATATGGAAGTTCCCAGGCTAGGGGTCGAATCGGAGCTACAGCTGCCACCACCACAGCCACAGCAATGCCAGATCCAAGCCACATCTGTGACCTACACCTTCCGGCAACGCTAGATCCTTAATCCACTGAGCAAGGCCAGGGATTGAACCTGCATCCTCATGGATACTCGTCGTGTTCATAACCTGCTGAGACAGAACAGCAACTCCTAGCTTGCGTGTTTTCAATTCTCAGTTCAGATGAAGACCTAAATCGCCACCAGCAGTCCCAGGGTGTTAATGCAATATCCAGAGTGAGCTAAGAGACCCCTGTTTCCTCTTGGAGGAAAACAAAGTCAGAATTCTCTTCAGCGTTAATAGCAAAAAGAATTTGGGGAAAACTTGCACATTTGCACCTAGACTTGCACTTCTTATTAATTTCTTCTTTGAGATTGTTCCTTTTGGTCTTCACAGTCCATGTTATAGCTTTCACTTTGAAAAGCATATTTAAAGGAAAAGTACATGGGACTTCCTATTGTGGTTCAGTGGTTTCAGAATCCAACTAGTAACCACAAGGATGCATGTTCCATCTCTGGTCTCGCTCAGTGGGTTAAGGATCTAGTGTTGCCGCAAGGTGTAGGTCACAGATGCGGCTTGGATCTGGCATTGCCACGGCTGTGGTGTAGACTGGCATTTGCAGCTCTGATTCGACCCCTAGCCTGGGAACTTCCATATACTGCAGGGGCAGCACTAAAAAGAAAAAAGTAAAAATAAAAATAAAAAAACTAAAGGAAAAGTACATGCATTTTTCTCTGGGGCAAGGACTCCTGGAGACGCTTTGGTGGTTGAACTTGAAGCATCACTGTGCCACTGGTGGTAATTTACTCTAATCGAGGACAAAATACCTGGGAGTAAATGAAATGTCTCTTGATTGCTCCTTTGTAAGCCCAGACCCACAAGAGACAGTGAACAGCAGAGAAAGCATTTTAGTGTTCCGAAGGGAATTAACAGGAAAACAATAGGCTTCTCTTGAAACAGGATCCCTCATGCATTAGCCTTGCTAGAATTCAGCTCTTCCTCAAAGAAAAAGATGGCACCACTTACACACCTACCAATTTATACAGAAGCCAGTAAATTCCGACGACGCATCTATTTATCAGAAACAGGGATGTTTTGGTTGTGTAGCTGCAGGTACGGACTGTTCTAGAGTCTTTGGTTATGAAGAGTTCATTTGTTATTGTGATTTTGCTTTTCCAATGAACTTTATTATAAAGCGATGATGCCAAGAGATGTGTTATTTAAAGCAGTGCTGTGAATGAGACGGTACAGAGAACAAGTCCCATCTTTCGTCCCAGGAGAATATCTGTTTGGAAACAACATAAATAAACAGAGTGGATGCAGAAGCAATGAAGGCGAAGGCCAGAGGACTTCTTCCTGCAAAGGCAAAGAGGAACAGTCCAGAAGCCACAGCGCAAAACCTCCTGCGTCTTAATGGCCTGAGTTCTTACACAGAAACCACACCCAGGGCCGTGGATTTACCTGAACAAATAGAGGGAGGCCTTCGAAAGCTGCAGCCTAAATGCTGTTTACACTGTAAATAAGACATGAACAGCTCTCTGATGAGCTACTGTCCCATCTGGGCTGCCTCGTGGGAACAGAGCCGTGTTCGGCAGGCTTGGCTGGCAGCGGGTGCATTTCCCTAAGATCCGCCTTCCTGGTAAAACTTCGAAGATGCAGCCGATAAGCGATCTGGACACAAGCCTTCTTGGCGCGCTCCAGAAGGCTCTTCTCGAAAACAGCACAGGGCCAAGTTCTCTCATCTATTGTTTTCCCCAAACTAGCCTTCTGGGAGCGTGCAGCAGGAATGAAAGCCCTTACCCTGCGGCTGGCCTGGTGCTAAAGCCCTAGTCACTCCTTTAGCATTTTGGTCTCGCCACTGCTCTGCCAAGGTCGGGGTATAAGCACTCCCGCAAGGGGGTGGCTCAGCCTGTCAATACCTAGGGAAAGAGCCCACAACGCGCATCTGTGCTCCTTAGCATGGAAGATGCAGAGATATGAAGGCAGCCCCGCCCTCCAAGCCGTTGGCCTTGCGGAGGCAATCAGTCGGTTAGAAGTCAGCTAGTGGAGGAGGACGCAGGATGGTCCCCAGGGAGGGTGAGCCACCCAGACCGCAGGCTGTGAGCAGCCCCCGACCGTGTGCCGCTGCCCGCTTCCTCCCACCTCCCCGAGGCCAGGCCGGGTGTCTGCAGCTTCCGTCACCCCCCGGCGCCACCCTCTCCGCTGCGGGCAAGCTGCTCCCCATCCTTCCTCCTCGCCAAGCCCAGCTCCTATTGCTCCTCTTCCCTGAGATCTTCTGTGAACCGTTTTTTGTGGGATGTGTTTGGCTCCTCCTTTGAACTCTCACGGCATTTATTGTCCGGAACTGTGCTTCCCAAACTGGGTGCCAAGGCACCCGGGACACCTCTGCAAGTTCACAGGGTCCTGGGGACCTTTTAGATTTTCTCAGAGAAATGTCTGTCCAAATCCACGCAAACTACTAGCTCAGGGTGCTGCGGTTTCCATGTTAGTTTGCGCCGCATGACTTTGGTGACATATTTTTACAGCTGCTGTGATTTTTTTTCTTTCAGCCATGCCTGTGGCAGGTGGAAGTTCCGGGCTGGGATGGAACCTGCGCCCCAGCGGCTCCCCAAGCCACGGCAGTGACAGTGCTGGATCCTTAACCCAGTGCACAACAGAACTCTGATTTTTTTTTTTTAAACAATGTTCAGCGTGAAAATTAATGTGGAGCAGGAAATAAGTGTGGCGGTGTTGTGCCCAGCCTGATTCCAAGGTCTGAAAGGTTGTGTAGTGGATCGTAATTATTTAACAATGAAATACAAATATTATTTTTTTCTTTCTTTTAAGCATTAGTTTTCCAAGTGGCTACTAAGTTGTTAAGCCATAAATGCTTATTAAGTTATTTGGACCTAATTACTTAATTACTTAATAACGGAATGGTAGGTATTTATTTTGGCCCAGGAGCACCAGGAAAAAATTACAGAGATGCCGAGGGTTCCGTGAATAGAGAAAGTTCAGGAACCTCGGGTCTAGAACTTTCACTTGACAGGTAGCATTTACTGTGTGAATTGTTTTGTGTCATCACGTAGCACCTTGGGAGGCAAGATGGGTTTTGTTTGCTTGTTTATGCTCTTTCTCTCTTTCTTTTGGCTTTCAGTGAGTTTTACTCTTTCCTTTTTAAATCTCTTCTCCCTTTTTTTTATGACATGGGAACAGAATCTACTTTGGTTTTGGTTTTTTGTTTGTTTTCTTATGATTTTTTAAAGTATTTTGTTTTGTTGCTTTTTAGGTCCATACCTGCGGCATATGGAAGTTCCCAGACTAGGGGGTCGAATCGAAGCTACAGCTGCCGGCCTACGCCACAGCCACAGCAATGCGGGATCCGAGCCGGATCTGCGACCTACACCACAGCTCACAGCAATGCTGGAACCTTTATCCACTGAGCGAGGCCAGGGATTGAACCCGGGTCCTCATGGATACGAGTTGGGCTTGTTACCACTGAGCCACGATGGGAACTTACGATTTTTAAGTTTTATTGAAGTATAGTTGACTTACAAGGTTGTGATAATTTCTGCTGTGCAACAAAATTCAGTTTCTCCTTAGGCTGGGCTTGAGGAGAATAAGAAAACATTGCCTCCAGAAAGTCCAAAGGAGCTTCGAGAAAGGAGAAAGACTGAGCAGCAGGTAGATGGGAGAGAACCGGGTGAGTTTAGACAGTAAGAGAACCCAAGCACTGGCAAGGCCAGGAGGGATCCAGAAATAAAATTAAGTTTAATTAAGTGGTGAGAGGGTGGTTTCACTCTTAGGTGGAGGGCGTGTCACCACTTCTCTGTACTCAGCTTTTGAACAGTGCGTGGTTTTTCTTATTCCGTAATGAGGGCTATATTTTAAGTAAACTTGTTTTATTACTATTAATGGATGTTTTAAAGTTAGTGCTAATGAGGGAATGAAAAGTTACTTCCATTTGTTTATTTGTTTGTTATGTTCTGTTTTGTTTTCGGTGCTTCATATCTAGACTTTTGCATGCCTAGAATACTCAGCTTTGCTATTCAAACAAAGCGCCGTGTCCCCCACTGTTGATGGCTAGCTGTGAAGATGAACCTGAGGGGAGATGAACTTGCCCCGTGACGTTGCCAGCTCCCAGTAAACATATTACATTCCTCTGCCTCCCTCCCTGCAAAGAGTCTTGGATGCTTAAATACCTATGGATTTTTCACTACTTGGACCCATGGGGGGCCAAGAATGGAGGAAAACTTGGGAAGTTATAATGATGATTTAGAATTTAAATCGCCTTGTGTTGACAGCTAGGAAGTCTGTAAACACTGAAGTAGTACTAGTGGGTGGTAACTTAGCTTCTCGGAGCTTTGAGTTTCTTCATAGCCTCGCGCTGAGGTTTATATAAGGTGGCGGGAGCAGGTGGCACACAAAATAAACCCTTGATGCAGTCCACGAGATAATCCTCGAGACAATCAGTATGTTTCCCTTAATTTGCCCCTTTCTCGTGTCCCTTCCTCCTTTGACTTCTTGGTGGTCTGCTGGCCACGTGGCCTCTATGACGCCTTTCTAGCTCTGCCCTCCTGTCACTGTCTCCCTTTGATTTCTATTGGTCACCCTGCCCTCTGTCTTCATGCCGTGGCTCTTGCGTTTGTGTGCTTGCTGCCTCCTCCGGTCAAGTGTTGGTGACAGTTGTAAACTTGGTGAGGATTTGCTAAGGCTTGAGAGGGCTGTGGCTGTGATCACGTCTTCAGACAACATTGGGATATGGGTACCCCCTCCCCTCTCCCCCAAAAAACACTGTGGATGAGATTGTCTTCTGAGCTTGGAAATTTCCAATCAAGTAGCAGTTATATAACTGACTCCAGGGCCAGACTGCCTGTGCTCAAAAGAATGAATCCAGCTCCACTACGAATGGCAATTTCCTTAATGGTTCTGAGCTTCAGTTCCCTCCTCTATGAAATGGGAAAACAAAGAGCATCGGCTTCATAGCGGTGCTGTGAGGATGAAATGCTTAATACACAAAAGTGTCCCAGGCACAGAGGAAGAGCTCGGGCGCTGGTGGCTGTCTTCCACCAGGGTCCTGGTTTTAAGCCTGCACCACCATCTGCTGGCTGTGCGACCATGGTCCTGTCACCTCTCCTGGTCCAGATTTCTTATATGCAAAAGCTTGGATGGCACGTGTGTAATTGCTCCACCATGTTGTTGGCGAAGTAAGCTGGAAAATTTCTGCACACGCGGAAGATTTCAGTGTGTTCCCAGTGGTCCCTTCTTCTGTCTTTAGTCAATGGAGAGCGTGGTACAGGTCTCTTTTCCTGAGAGAGGATGCTGAGTGCTGGACGCAGTGCTTGGGCCCAGCCCAGGGCGCCACCGGCACCGTGTGGGACTCCATCCGAACGTCACGGTCTCCCAGGACCGCCCTGGGAGAGGCACTTCCTGGCTCCTCCCTGGGTTCGTGAACAAGTCCAGAGCCTGGTTTTCCGTCTCTCTTTGTCTCAATTAGGGGGAACAGTCGAGCACTGTGGGTTCTACTTCAGGTCCCGACAAGCCCTGGGCTGCCCTGGAGGGAGGAGAAGAGAAGAGACGCGAGGAGACTCTCCCCGTAAAACTTGGCTTTGACTGAATAGCTTCCAGTTGCCTTGAAATCCAATCTTCTTTTGAACTTGAATTCGCCATCAGTCACATTCTTGGAAGGCAACGAGCTCCAGCCCGATCCTGACATCCAGGAGGGATCAGACCTTTCCAAGAACCCCACTCCCAGGACTGTGGAAGCCAGCTGTTAAGGCTTCCTTTCGCCTGCTAGGGGAGACTGAAATGTCAGGGACTTCAGCCCTGAGCGACCCTACAGACACCCTATTATCTAGGTTTAGGAGAGAAAGTGATCCTCTTTCTACTTGCTGTCTCTAAAACCGAGGGATATTTTGGCGGTTTTTTTTTGGGGGGGGGACCCTCGACATGCAGTGGTTTCCGGGGCCATGGATGGAACCCAAGCCACAGGAGTGACAATACCGAATCCGTAACTGCTAGGCCATCAGGGAACTCCCGTGAAGGATACATTGATATCTCTCTTTTTCTTTTTGCTTTTTGAGGGCCACACCTATGGCATATGGAAGTTCCCAGGCCAGGCGTCCAATCAGAGCTACAGCGGCCGGCCTAGGCCACAGCCACAGCAACGGGGGATCCGAGCCGGGTCTGCAACCTACACCACAGCTCACGGCAACGCCGGGTCCTTCATCCACTGAGAGAAGCCAGAGATCGAACCCCCATCCTTACAGATACTAGTCGGGTCCTTAGCCCGCTGAGCTGCAACTGGAGCGCCATAGTTTTTTTTAAAAAATTTTATTGGAGTATTTTACTGTGATTATTGACTTCTATTTTGGGCTTGGAGTGGGTCAGCAAGAGATTTTCAGGGCAGTCTCCTTTGTTTCTCTGAGGATAACAGTTCAGCCTTGGCAGCATCTGGCACCTTAGAAAGAAGCGATTCATCAGAAACCAGAGGGGGAGTTCCCTTCGTGGCGCAGCAGCAACGAATCCGACTAGGAACCATGACATTGTGGGTTCAATCCCTGGCCTCGCTCAGTGGGTTAAGGATCCGGCGTTGCCATCGGCTGTGGTGTAGGTCGCAGACGCGGCTTGGATCCTGCGTTGCTGCGGCTGTGACATAGGCCGGCAGCTATAGCTCCGATTAGACCCCTAGCCTGGGAACCTCCACATGCCGCGGGTGCGGCCCTAAAAACAAAAGACAAAAAAAAAAGAAGGAAAGAAAAGAAATCAGAGGACGGGGAGTCAGCTTTGGAAGCAAAGAGGCCAAGCTTGGGAGGACGGGCCGCTTCCAGGAGGCCGAGTGAGGGCACCCGCGGTGCGGGGCCAGGCGTGGCAGGAAGGAGAGCCATCAATCAAGGTCAAAGCCAGAGTCCCCCACTGACCATCTCTGTGACTGGCGAATAAGGCACCTGACGCTGGGATATTTACAGCACCCTTCTGAGAGCGATGCTGTGAGGTTTAAATTCCGCATTTCCCAGAGGAAATTCAATGCTGATAACTAGCCTGGCCAGAGGGGCTGGAGAGCTCTGCATGGAGGCTTCGTCCTGCAGCGTCACCAGAGAGCCTACCGCCAGGGGGCTCTCGTCCGCCCAAGCCCAGTCCCCAGGGTCCTCCGTGCCTCTGCTGGGTGCCGGGCCCCTCTGAGCTGTCCCCAGCGCAGAATTCTGGCTAGAGATCATATAAGCTAACCATGGGCTAGCAGACACTACTGGGCTCCGGCCACATGGTGCATTTCTTTTCCACCCTCTCTCATCTCCCTCCTTCCCTTCCTCTGACCCTAGCTTCTCCCTTCCTTCTTTCAGAAAGTATTTACCAAGCACCTACTATTGGCAGGACATCACCTGAGGATGCAGCAGTGGCTAAAACAATGTCTCCATCCTCGAGGGAGGGGCTTACGTTCTAGCTGGAGAAGAGAGACAAAGAGGCCAAATGTATACTGATCAGGGCTGGGGGAAAACAGCAGGAGGAGGGCAGGGGGCTAGAAGGTGGGAGAGGGGGCCATGTTAAGGAGGTTTGTGGGGCCAGAACTCACTGAAAAGAGTTTTAAGCCGAAGCTTAAAACTTATTGAAACTCATTGAAAAGAGTTTTAAGCCGAAGCTTGTTGTGGGATTGATTTTATTGTTGCCAGCTGCACCCTGGCAGCCGCAACATCTAAACACACCCATCTGTGATACAGTTTTGCATGCAGTGTACACACCCCCACGTATGCAAATACACAGGCGTTTGGAGGGTTGGGTAGGCACGGTCCCCCACATCCCTGGCTGGCAATACCACCTTCCCCAGGCTCCGTCCCTCACCGGCTTGGGCACTGCCCTCCCCTCCCACTCATAACTGCTGATCCGCCACTTCCCTCTTCTCTCAAGCTGGTACCTCAGGGTTGGGGGCTGTGAGGGCGGAAGAGAGAGGCCGGAAGGTAAACCTCAGGGCCACTGTCACCTTCCCTCACGGTCACACCACTGCCAAGGGGCCCAGGGACAACACTCACAGCCCCTCCTGGCTTCCCACCTCGGGGGAGATGCGTCCTTGTTCTCACTCCCAGCTCATGGGTGAAAGATCTCTGGAGACGCAAGTATCTGCTTTTTCTCTTGAGACAATCTTGCTCATCCATCACTTCCTCATCGCCCTCAAGACACACATTTGCCTTTCCTCACGGGGGCGGGGGAGGGAGGGAGGGAGAAAGAGCAGTGGGGAGAGAGGAAAGGAGGCAGGAGGGAGTGGGAGAGAAGCAGGGAGAGGAAATGGAAGGGCTGAGGCTTTCCAGCCCGCAGGGTTGCCGTCTTTGTAACTGGCCACCACAGCACAAGCCTCAGAAACTTTCAAAGGCCTGGGATTTTGCTTCAGGGCATCATGCCTGGACGCTCCGTAAGGCCCCGCTGCCATCTGTTCCCCAGCGAAACAGAAGGAGACAAAACCCATCAGAAGCAATGGGTGGCAGAGGGACAGGAGAGGAGGGACGAGGTCCGGAGCCGGTTGGTGATGGGGGTTGAAAGAGCAAAGCACCACGGCCAAGGCCAAGTGGAGGACAGCCAGGAAGGTCTCTGCCGGCGGGATCCCTAGCTCCCCTCCAGCTCTAGCCTGCCAGGGGGACGAGCGGCTACCGCGGGCCACAGAACCCCTTAGCGGTGCTTGGTGGGCAAGCAAGGTAGCCAGGTCGGTGGGCTCAGGTCTTAGCCAGAGGGAGGGCCACCAGCCCCACAGAAGGCACCGAAGCGGTTGAGTCTCCCACAAGAAGGAAGAACTGCCAAACTCATTTCTGCTCTGAAGTCAAAGAAAACCTAGTATAAACACGGTGGGCTCTTTGAATTATCCACATGAAATGTTTAGCGCGTTTAGCCTGGAGCGATGAGATTTAATAAGGGGATGTTCCCATGGTGATTTTATTAAACAATTTTAATAATCAGCTACCATTTATTGAGCGCTTGGTGTCACATCAGCCACTGGGCTTCAGGCACCTTGCCATGCCCTCTGCTCCCTGAGACCTCTTGTGAGGACCCCCCACCCAGACTCACACACCCCGCCCCCGGTGCCACCAGTGTGACAGCCAGGAAACTTCTCCGAGGTTGAGCCGCTCTAAAGAACTTTCTCAGAGTCATGGAGCTACTAACATTTAGAGCCAGAACTGGAAATCAGGCCTGGCTAACTCCAGACCCTGGGGCCTCCAGCGCTGAGCCAACCTGCTTCTACTTACACTTCAAGAATGAATCCAGGGAGCTCCTGTTGTGGCTCAGTGGGTTAAGAAACTGACTAGTATCCATGAGGATGTGGGTTCGATTCCTGGCTTCGCTCAGTGGATTAAAGATCCAGAGTTACAGCAAATTGTGGCATAGGTCACAGATGTGGCTTGTATCCCACGTTGCTGTGCTGTGGTGTAGGCCAGCAGCTGCACCTCTGATTCGACCCCTAGCCTGGGAACTTCCATATGCACCAAGGGCAACTCTAAAAAGAAAACTGCCACCTACACTGCAATTTGTGGCAATGCTTGATCCTTAACCCACTGAACAAGGCCAGGGATGGAATTCACATCCTCGTGGACACTAGTGGCAGTCTTAACCTGCTGAGCCACAATGGGAACTTCCGGCACTGCTTTCTATAAGGCAAAACTGGCAGCTTGAGTCCTTTACAGTTTAATCGCTTTTTCGAAAGAAACTAAGCAATTCTGCAAGAGTTAGAGCTTCTTAAAAGGTTGAGATATTTTTGATCCCATTTAGGAGGAAGCACTTAACGCCCTCCAAGTACTTTTAAAATGAAAAGGCTCTTTTTCAGCATTTCATGCATTTTATTTCTAAATGATAATTTATTACCTACACACGACAACAAAAGTACAAGTCAAATGATAAAGAAAAACTTATCCTCAGTTTCACCTTCCAATTCATTCACCACCGTCTTCGTGGGGAAATTACTTGAAGACACATAATTTGCCCAAATCAAAATGAGGCAACGTTTTTGAAAGTTTCTAAACAGAACTTCTTTCTCTTTCTTTCTTTTTTTTTTTTAAGGGCTGCACCCGTGGCATGTGGAGCTTCCCAGGCCAGGGGTCAGTCGATTCAGAACCGTTGAGCCATTACCACCAGCCTACACCACAGCCACACCAGATCTAAGCCACATCTATGATCTATGCCACAGCTTGTGGCAATGCTGGATCCCCAACCCACTGAGCGAGGCCAGAGAGCGAACCCACATCCTCATGGATACTAGTCAGGTTCTTAACCCGCTAAGCCACAATGGGATCTCCTAAACAGAACTTCTTCAAAGCAAAGGATTATATGTGTTTCCACCCGATTCAAACATTTTCAGGAAAAAGAAACAGACACTGAATCATCGCAGCAGGTTAAGACTTTCCTAAAGTTTCCTACATGGTTGCTTCAGCTCTCCCCACAGCGCTTAACTCCACCTGTCTGCCTCCCACACCTCAAGCCCTGCCTTCTACTGCCCCAAACCTAAGAACAAGGACCGCTCTTCTGGATACTGTAATCACCTCCTACAGTTTCTCGGCACTCTCGCTATAGCCCCTCTCCAGTTTGTTCTCCAATCTTTTAAAAACACAGATCTGGCAGTTCTTAAAGACCCAGATCCTTCACGTGGCCTCTAAGATATCTTGGCTGCTTAGCAATCACTGCCCTCTTCCTCTCTCTTATGAGAAATGCTGTCAGCTACGGTGTGTAGAGATTCAAGCAGCAGAGTACCTGACTCACTGTGGCTCAAGCGATAATCACCTCATATACATTCCTTCTTCAGTGGAGCTGCTCCACTACATTGTCAAACGCTCATGCTCTTTCTACTCCATCATCTTCAACATGTTGGCTGTTGATCCTCAAGTCTGTCAACTCATGAGCACAGGATGGCTGCTGCAGCACTGGGTGTCATGATTTCATTTAAAGATAGAAAAGCCTGGGAGTTCCTGTGGTTAAGAATCCGACTAGGAACCATGAGGTTGCGGGTTTGATCCCTGGCCTTGCTCAGTGGGTTAAGGATCCGACGTTGCCGTGAACTGTGGTGTAGTTTGCAGACACGGCTCGGATCCCGCGTTGCTGTGGCTGTGGTGTAGGCCGGCAGCTACAGCTCCTGTTAGACCCCTAGCCTGGGAACCTCCATAAGCTGTGGGTGCGGCTCTAGATAAGGCAAAAAGACACACACAGAAAAGACAAAAAGACAGAAAAGCCTGGAAGTTCCTGTTGTAGTTCAGCAGTAAGGAACCCAACTAGTATCCCTGAGGACACGGGTTCGATCCCTGGCTAACTCAGTGGGTCAAGGATCTAGTGTTGCCATGAGCTGTGGTGTGGGTCACAGATGCAGCTCAGGTCTGGCGTTGCTGTGGCTCTGGCGTAGGCTGGCAGCTGCAGCTCCAACTTGATCCCTAGCCTGGGAATTTACATATGCCTTGGGTGTGGCCCTAAAAAGACCAAAAAAAAAGGGGGGGATAGAAAGCCTGGGGAAGGAGATAAGTGGTTAAGAGATGTTGCCGCCGGTGACAATCTCCTTTTATGAGCAAAGTCAATGTTCCCTGGAAGGCTCCCAGCCGACTCCCTCTTACATCTGGCACTTCAGTACTGTCATATGGCTCCTTCCATCTACAGAAGAGCCTGGGAAAGTGAAAATACAGCAAAGGGAAATGGTATTACCACGACTGACTTCATCATGATTCATCGAGTGGGCCACTGGAGCATGCAGGGAGGTTTGGGGGACTTCTGGGAAAGCCATTTCTTTACTTTTCTAGGACAGCATATCTTGTTCTCTTCCTTAAGACATAGTCTTGCATGCGAGTAAAGCTCTTCATATGTCTAAGTCTGAAGTGCTGTCTAAGCTAAGTGTTTGAGTCAAAAGATGAAATTTCCAGATCATTGAAACTTGGCTGCTTGAGCAACAAAAGTTTAAAAAAAAGAAAGAAAGAAAGCACCATCAAGTTCAACACACACACACCTCCCTGGTTTTGAAAGCAACCCGCAACTCTTTCCTTCTTTGTCCTTCCAGATAGTTAAAGGGGATGGCAGGGAGCAGGAAAAGAGGACCAAAACGGAGAAAAAGAATGGTGGCATGGTTGGGAACAAGAGCTGGCTATAGCAGGCATCAGCAAACCTTTTCTGTAATAAATACTTGGGTCTCTGTCGAAACTACTCACCACTGTGTTGTAGCAAAAAGTAGCGTAGACAACACATCACTGAATGAGCTTGGCTGTGTCGCAATAAAACTTTCTTTGTGGACACTGACATTTGAATTTCATATGATTTGCATACATCACAAAATATTCTTTTTGATTTTGGGGGGGTGCGCCCACGGATCATGGAAGCTCCCAGGCCAGGGCAAGCCACAGCTGCGACCTACGCTGTAGCTGCAGCAGTGCTGGATCTTTTAAACACTGCACCAGGCTAGGGATTGAACCCGTGCCTCTGCAGAGACTCGAGCCACGGCATTTGGATTCTGAATTCACTGTGCCACAGTGGAAACTCCTTCTTTTGATTTTTAAAAAAAAGAAATTCTTTGTTTAGAGCAGTTTTAGGTTCATAGCAAAACTGGGAACCGAGAGTTTCCATGCAACCCACAGCCCCACACGTGCATCTCCTCCCTCGCCAACACCTCCTCCCTTGCCAGAGTGGTCCATGTGTTACAACCGATGGACCTACATTAGCACATCATCATCGCCCAGAGTCCAGAGTTTACACTCCGGTTCTCTCTTGGAGTTGTATATTTGATAGTTGATTTTATTTTTCAACTATTAAATTTAAAAAAACCATTCCATTCAACTATTAAATTTTAAAAAACCATTCTGCAGGTGAGGGGCTGGATTTGGCCCATGGGCTGAAGTTTGCTGACACATGTTCTAAAGTAAGGAGTTACAACTGCCCAAAGAAGCAAGTCTCTAAGCTTCCCGTTTCTCCCGCCATCCCCTCTCTCCCGCCATCCCCTCTCTCCCGCTCCCTTCCCCCAAGGCCGTTCAATTTTATCCTCTAACAAACATTCACACTGTTCCTCCTAGCTTCCCCCTTGCCCGTTCGCGAACAAATTGGTGTTTGTATCCAAGAAATTGGTTCTTAACCACATGTTCACATTCCTGTAGCTGAACGATTAAGGAACATCCAAAGTTTTCTATAGAGTAAGAGACTTAAGTGGAGTTCCCACTGTGGCTCCACGGGTTAAGAACACAGCTAGTGTACATGAGAATGAGGGTTTGATCCCTGGCCTCACTCAGTGGCTTAAGGATCCAGCATTGCCACCAGCTGTGGTGACGGTCACAGAGGCAGCTTGGATCCAGCATTGCCGTGGCTGTGGTGTAGGCCGGCACCTGCAGCTCCAATTTGACCCCTAGCCTGGGAACTTCGACATGCCTCAGTTTCGGCCCTTAAAAAATAGAGAGAGAAAGAAAAAATGAAATGTTAGGTGGAGGTGGTCGGACCCATGGGAGAGAAAATTACTTCTAAAATTCAGCTGTGGAAATTATAGGCCCACTCATGTTTTTCTCTGTTGCTGTGTTTTGAAATGTAAATCGTTCCTTGCTAACTATAGTGCTTATCTTTCATTTTTAACTTTTTTTTTTTTGGTCTTTTTCTGTCTTATTAGAGCTGCACCTGCAGCATATGGAGGTTCCCAGGCTAGGGGTCAAATCGGAGCTGTAGCTGTCAGCCTATACCACAGTCACAGCAATGCGGGATCCAAGCTGAGTCTGCGACCTACACCACAGCTCACCGCAACGCCGGGTCCTTAACCCACTGAGCGAGGCCAGGGATCAAACTCGCAACTTCATGGTTCCTAGTTGGATTCATTTTCACTGCGTCACTATGGGAACTCCCATTTTTAACTTTTTGTTACCTATCAGAAGGTAAGTTCCCAGGCTAAGAGTCGAATCAGAGCTACAACTGCCTGCCTATGCCACAGCCACAGCAACGCAGGATCCGAGCCACGTCTGTGACCTGCACCACAGCCCATGGCTACTCCGCATCCCTAACTCCTGAGCAAACCAAGGGATCGAACCAGCGTCCCCGTGGATACTAGTCGGGTTTATTACGGCTGAGCCACGATGGGAACTCCTCAGCAGTCCCCACTATTGGATGAAACAAATGGTCAATTTCTGCAGCTTGAGATAAAGGAAAAGACTTCCTTCACATACTTATTATGGGCTGATGTTCTTGACCTTATATGTGCATAAACTCCAGCCTCAGCGAATAAAGGTCATGGGCATCGTGGGAGAAGACAGTTACTGGAGTGAGACAGGCTTGGGTACAAAGCTAGTTCTACCACGTGTTGTGGGACTCACCTTCTTGAAGCCTCAGTCCCACCACCCAGAAGCTGGAAATAATGTGGGTCCCTTGCTCTGATGTTTAAATGAGCCTAACGAATATGAAGTCCTAGTTAATGTTAGTGTTTTTCGTCCCTACATCTCTGGAATCTCTCCCCACCCCTTCTCAACCTGTGGAGCACCATTGTTTAATATCAGCAACAACTTTCTATTTTTTACTTTAAGGCAGAACAAGTAATCAAAAAAAGCAGTCAAAGTAAATCTCCTGGACTGAAAGTTTTTTTGGTTTTGATTTTAGTGGTCTCGGAATATTCGACTTAGCCTCAATTACTTGCAGCAATAATTAATAGCACATTAGTCGATGAAGCCGGCTTTCTAGAAGTAATAAAGCTGAGTAGAACATGAGTTCACGGCTGCTCTTGGCTCTTCTGAGAAGGCGAAGAGGAGCCTGCCACGGAACGTTGGGGGGAATTGTCAGGCGTGTGGGTTGCCAAAGCAGAATTAGCTGGGCTCTAATGCATGCGGGGGGGGCGCCGAGCCGATGGGGAGATGGCTGAAAACAAGGCAGGGGTCGGGGAAGGGGCAGGGGGCTGGAAGGCTAGCTGCAAATATGGGCTGGGGTCGTGATGGGGGCGGAGGGGCGCTGGACCGGGAACTGTGCGCTTGCGTCACGGATGGGTCTCGCAGCATGTCCCAGATTCAGATGCTGAAGCTAGAAAAGCCTCACCATCAGGTGGCTCTCCTCCTCACTGTATGGGTGACAAAACGGAGGCCCAGCTGCTTGCCCAAGGACATGAAAGGACATTTGTGGGGAAAAAAAAAAAGGGCTCGTTGTATATGGCTGGCTTCCCAAGGGTCATTCAGAGAAAAGATGTCCAGTGTCCTGTTTTGACCAAAGCAGGAAGAGATGTCCAGAAAGAGCCCAGCTGATCTGGCAAAAGTCCTAGGCGACGTTACCTACTTATCTGTCCCCCCGGGGCCAGAGAGGGTCCCTCGCACAGAGACTCAAACCATTCTTGTCTTTCTTTTGGAATTTGGGCCTTGTGAGAGCTGAAGCCAACTGTTAGATTTTTTTTTTAATTTGCTGCTACTGTAACAAATATTTAGGCTTGATTATAGTGAAATATGAATGCTGATAATGGGCCGGATGCCAGTTTGTGGAAACGACCCGTCCTCTGTTCTCTGTTCTGAGAACGGGGCATGAGTTGAATGCCTGTGATTAGCCTGGGAGGGTCCTTGAAAAAGCCACCTTCTGACCCCTCATGGAAGGGGCCCTGCCCCGTGGCCCTTGTGCTCAGAGCCACGGCCCTGCAGCCCCGCCTGCTCATCCTGGGCCCCCCCTGGGCCCAGCGCCCCCACTTGCACCCCTCCCCCGCAAAGGCAGCGCCTGGCGATGGGAGAAGGTGGTTGCTCCGCTTTTGCAGAGAAAAGAGGTGCCAATTACAGCCTTTATTAGGCTCACACCGCCGTCTTGATGCCTTTCCACGGCTGCAGACCACACACACACTCAGTTTTCCTGCGCCGGGACAGGAGACCTGTGTGGTCCTGCCGACTGACTTATAATAAATCTGCGAGCTTAATAAAAGCAATCACTTCTATCTTTTGATCTCTCTTGAGTTACTCATTAGCTCTGGGTAACACACTTCTTGACTGACAGGCCCTTCCCAGGGAAAACCCAAGCTTGGTGGTTCTTCAAACAAAAAGTTGCGCGGAGAGGTGGTGTGTGTGTGTGTGTGTGTGTGTGCGCGTGTGTGTGTGTGTGCGCGTGTGTGTGTGTGTGT
>PVHT021183520.1:6478012-6516442 GCA_004024745.2 Catagonus wagneri | reverse complement strand
TCGGCCTCACCTGCTCCAGTCTCCCCTCCTGCCTTTCTTCAAAATCCTCCTCAGGATTCCATTTCTCCTTGGGACCCTCTCTGCTGATCCCCTGTTCAACTCCCAGCCTTAGCTTTAATTCAATCTGAGTTTGTTTTCAAGGCACTAAGGCCACTTTCTTGTGGGACTTCTTGCCTGTCAGTTCATTCCACTGATACTCCACTTTCTTACCGGCCTCCCGGCACACCCCACATCCATCCCCTCAGCCACCACGTGTGGGCGTTGGCTGCGCTTCCTCTGCGCCACGCTCTGGGCTAGTCTTTGGATGTGGATAATTCCCGTGTCTTCACAACCACTCTGTGAAGCAGGGACCGTTGTGAACCGCATGTAACGGCTGAGGAAAGTCCAAGGAAAGTCGGGCTCAGAGAAGGGAGGTGAGTTGCCTGGGGTCACACAGCTCATGGTCGTGACTCTCAGCCCCACCCCCACCCCCTCCTCCCACGGGGCCTCCCTGGGCCGCTGAACTCCTCTTGCGCCTTGAACTCCCTCCGGCACCCAAGACCGAGTCGAGGGGAAGTTCCCAGTGTCCCAGCTTTCCTTGGACTCGCGTCATGCCTGCTCTCTCTCGGAGTGACTTCACCCCGGGCCACAGCTGCCTGGGAAACCGCAGCCATTCAGGGGACCGTGGGGGAGACGCCAGACTCAATATCGACTCACTGTGTGTTGGCGTCTCAGCTGAGAAAACAAAATCCCCAGGCCTCCTCTGTTTGGTCCTCTTTACCTCACAGACGCAGCCTTCCTCACAGCCACCCCCACGTGCAACCACAAGCTCAGGGACCACGGGGCCTCAGGGAACAGAGAGAGGTGGCCTTGTGGGTGGCTGAGGGCGCAGACTCCCCAGTCAGCGGAGAACCCAGCCCTTAGTACCTGTTTGACCTTGACCAAGGCCCTCAGCTTCTCTGCTCAGTCTCCTCATATGTGAAAGGGAGACGGTAATAATGCTTATTTCATATTAAGTGAGATAACCCATGTAAAAAAGCCTGGGGTAAAGTCTTTTTTCTTAAAATTTTAAGTGTATTTTATTGAAGTATAGTTGATTTAGTGTCGTGTTAGTTTCTGCTATGGCAGTGATTCACTTATATATATATATATATGCATTCTTTTTCATATTTTCTATTTGGCTTATCCCAGGATATTGATTAAAGCCCTGTGTAGGGCTTTGTTGTCCATCCATTCTGTATATAATAGCTTGCATCTGCTAATCTCAGATGCCCAATCCATCCTTCCCCAACCCCCTTCCTTCTTGGCAGCCATGAGTCTGTTCTTCATGTCTGTGAGTCTCTAGGAAATTCTTTTTTTTTTAAGGTTAGCTACTAGAGTTATCAGTTGAATTGAGTCTCTGCAAAATTATGCTTAAGTCCTAACTCCCATTGCCTGTGAATGTGACATTATCTGGAAATAGTCTTTGTAGGTGTCATCAAGCTACGACGAGGCTATTTGGGTGGCCTTAATTCAATATGGCAGTGTTCTTATAAAAGGAGGGAAATTCGGACACAGATGTACAGAGAGGAAAAGACCACACAGAGATGCAGAAGGAGGGAGAATGGCCGTGTAAAGACAGCGACTGACATTCTAGAGCTACCAGAAGCTGGAAGAGGGAGGTCCCCTCTTGGCAAAGCAGAAACGAATCTGACCAGGAACCATGAAGTTGCAGGTTTGATCCCTGGCCTCACTCAGTGGGTTAAGGATCTGGTGTTGCTGTGGCTGTGGTGTAGATCGCAGATGCGGCTCAGATCTGGTGTTGCTGTGGCTGTGGTATAGGCCGGCAGCTGTAGCTCCGATTAGACCCCTAGCCTGGGAAACTCCATACGCTGTGGGTGTGGCCCTAAAAAAAATGCAAAAAAAAAGGGAAAGCTGGAAGAAGAAGTACTTAGGGACTGTAGGAGAATGGCCCTGCTAACACATTGATTTCCAACTTCTAGCCTCGAATTATGAGATGATAAATTTCTCTTATTTTAAGCCATCCATTTGTGACTGAGTCACAGCAGGCCTAAAAAGTAAATACAATTAGCATTAAAAAAAGGTTACTGGACTAGAAGCTCCAAGACTTCTGTCCTCCTTTTGAGTTTGCTTCTAAATAGTTGTGTGAACTGGGACAAATTATAGAGACATCAACAATTAGAACTAAAAAAGACCTTAGGCCCAGGTGAAGAAACTGAGGGCCACAGAGCGGGAGTGACGAGAATATAACCCCAGAAAACCTCAGTTACCTCATCTGTCAACAATAGATAATTATCCTGGCCCTGCCTGCTTCACGGAGCTGTGGTTGACATGTCAATAAGATCACCTGGGTAGACCAGTTGCCCTCACAATCATGGCAACACACATACCTCTGTCTGCCTTTGAGGAGCACTTCATTAGTTTTGCAGGGTTCTGGGTGATTTGGAGGGAGGAGTCAGGCCAATGACGGGCTGTTTGAAGCACGTGGAGTCCATAAGGGCCTCCGGGCACCCACGTGAAGCCAGCCCACCGGTTAGGTAAATATGGACAAAGTGGGTAGATGTGGCTCCATGTGCCACTTGAGAGGCAGTGCAGACAGCATCTGTTGACATGTGTGAAGGAGGACGTGGTCTCTTAGGGAAGAATATGACTCATTGAGGACACCTGGGTTCTGCACCTGGTGCTGCCGCCTGACTCACTCTGCATCCTTGGGCAGGTGTCTTACCCTCTCTGGGCCTTCTCATCAGGTCTGTACAATGTGAAGCTGCACCCAGGTCTCTGTGACTCCGCAATCTCTGATCTTTACCATCGTCTCGTACTGAGAAAAGAGATGAAAGCGACTGGTCATTCCAGGGAGTACAGAGTGTCTATAGCGCACTGTGTATGTATGTGCATACCTGTGTCCTGAAATCACGGAGCTCACCGAGTCAGGAGGTCAGCTGGCTCGGCCTGGCAGGTAGTAACTCTCACAAGGAGACGTCTGAATAGCTTCTGGACATTCCAGTGGTGTTTTCCTTACTCCTCTTGAGGATGCTTGTTCTGATGGCGTGGGATCAGTCTTCCTTATACGGGGAAGTGATGAATACAAAGATTCAAAACCAGTTTGGGTCCTTTTGGGTTCTGCCACTTTTTTTTAGCCCACAGTGATTTTGGGCAAATCACCTGGCCTTCGCAAAGGCTGATGTGGAGACTTTGCGGAGTCACCACGAGGGTGAAGCAAGGGAAAGCTGGTGAAAGCTCTTGGCAGTGCTGGAACACAGCAGGTGCTCAAGAAACGTGGGCTTTCCCTCCCTTGTGTTAATCAGATGATACCTACTCTTTGTACCTCTGTCAGCTCTTTCACTGTCTGAGAATGACTCTCAAGGGGTCCTCCAAGTCTTCTTAAAATTTTTTATTGGAGCGGAATTGATTTACAATGTTGTGCCAATTTCTGCTGCACAGTAAATTGACCCAGGCATATATATATATATATATATATATATATATATGTATATATACGTATATATATCTGTATCTGTGTGTCTCTGTACACATTCTTTTTTATATCCTTTCCTGTCATGGTCTATCCAGGAGATTATATATAATTCCCTGTGCTGTACAGTAGAGCCTTGTTGTTTATCTTTTCTAAATGTAAAAGTTTGCATCTCTTTTTAAAATATAATTATTTTATTGATTTTCTAATCGAATATTGCCAACTAGCATTACTTCCACTTTTGCATCATTAAAAACAAAAGGACATTTCCTTGGTCTTTTCCAATGATGTATTGCACGATAAACAAAAAAGTTATAAGCAAAAAAGTTAGACCTTAAAATGAACCCGGATTAACTATGTAAACCGGTAATTGCTTTAAAAAAGCATAACTGATAATTTGATTCCTGATTCCCCCCAACTCTTAGGATCCTTATCACATTCCTCCCCATCAGCATTAATTTTTTTTCTTTTTTCTGGCTTCACCCGTGGCATATGGAAGTTGCTAGGCCGGGAATCTCATCTGATCCACAGCTGCAACCTGTGCCACAGCTGCAGCAACCCAGCTCCTTAACCCATTGCACCACAGCAGGAACTCCCATCGTCACCTAACACCTTTATTGTCATCATCACCAGCAGCCTGTCACTATCGTCTCTGTCAACATTGTCCTCTTTTATCATTATCATCACGTCAAACAATGAATTGATACTGGAATTTATCGTGTATTCTCATGATAGTGTGGCCAGTGGGTCCTTCAAGCATTCAATGAACTGAATATTACTCTAATTTTATAGATGATGAAGCTGATTCTCAGAGAACTAAGGTGATCTCTAGGCTTGCACAGCTAGAAGCACCCAAAACAGGAACCTAACCTAGGCCTTATGATGCCAAATCTTAGGAAGATTCCAGCAAACATATCACCTAGCTGGCCTAGCTTGCACGCAGGATGAAGTAGGAACCGCCAAGTGCTTTTCAGGGAGGTTTGATTTTTTTTCCATTGTGTTTGTTGTTGTTTTGTTGGGTGGGATCTCAGGGATTGAACCCAGGCTGAGCAGTGAAAGCATTGAATCCTAACCACTAGACCACCAGGAAACTCCTTCCATTATGTTCTTATTCTTAAGTCTTACTTCTCAGACTTAAAGGGGAAATTTTACATTTGTGTGTGTGTGTGTGTGTGTGTGTGTGTGTGTGTGATCTATCTATCTATCGATACATATCACACATATATATGTAGATAGATATATATTTTGAAAGAGAGGGAACGTAAACCTACCTGGCAACCTCTGGGCTCTGCTCCTATCTAGCAGACTTGGGATTCAGCTCACACCTGCAAGACTTGGATGTCTTTTGTCCCCTGAAAGCCTGACTCTGTCTGGCTAATCCAAGCAGAGCTTCCTGCTGCCTCCTTACAGGATGTGGCTCAGACCAGAATATTAATGGAGATTACAGCAGGAGAATAGATTTGGGTGAGGGAGGGAGCCGCCTGGCAGGGAGGCTTGGCACCCAGGTAAGGGACTTCCATGTCTGGTCTCGAAGCACTTGTTAGGAAGCAGGATGGGATGAAGGGGCTCTTCCCCGGGGTGCCTAGAGCTGCTCTGTATCCTGTCCCCAGGTTGTTCCTAGGAAAAATCTGATCACATCTTTTCTAGGTGATTGACATGCGTGTGTCTTTTTTCTCCCTCAATATCAAACTCCGCTCGCGACAGGCAGAGAGATACTGCAGCCCACTTGACCGGGACAGTCAGGTTTGCATTTGCTGTCCTGATACTCCATCTAGTTTACTATTTGTCACAATCAAAAGCGTCCCTATTTGGGGGGTTCCTGTTGTGGCTCAGCAGGTTAAGAACCTGACATAGTGTCCATGAGGATACAGGTTCGATCCCTGGCCTTGCTCAGTGGGTTAAGGATCCGGCATTGCCATGAACTGTGGTGTAGGTTGCAGGCACAAGTTTGGATCCGCAGTTGCTGTGGCTGTGGTGTAGGCTGGCAGCTGCAGCTCCAATTCAGTCCCTAGCCTGGAAACTTCCATATGCCACAGGTGTGGCCCTAAAAAGCCATAAATAAAAATAATAAATAAATAAATAAAGTTTAAAATGGTGGGTTCAGATCTCAGCCTGAGTTGTGCGGTTTCAGCAACAGACACATTTATCTGTTGAGTTCCATTAAGTCTTATATAGGCATGGCTCATGGTAGCCAAACAATTAAACCAGTAACTCAAAGAACACTGGTCGTAGATCACTATAACAAATATGATAATAATGAAAATTTTGGAGTTCCCATTGTGGCGCAGTGGAAATGAATCCAACTAGTATCCATGAGGATGTGGCTTCCACCTGTGGCCTCACCCAGTGGGTCAGGGATCTGGTGTTGCCATGAGATGTGGTGTAGGTCGCAGACTTGGCTCAGATCCAGCATTGCTGTGGCTGTGGTGTAGGCTGGCAGCTACAGCTTCAATTCAACCCCCAGCCTGGGAACTTCCATATGCCGTGGGTGAGGGAAAAAAAAAAAAAAATTTGAAATACTGTGAGAATAACCAAAATGTGACACAAACATGAAGTGGGCAAAGGCTGTTAGAAAAATGGTGCCAACAGGCTTGCTGGACATAAGGTTGCCACAAACCATCCATTTGTAGAAAATGCAATATTTACAAAGTTTAGTAAGCAAGGTATACCTGTGCTTAGAGCCACACAGCAGTCCAAACGCAGAAGGCACTTCCAGGCCTTGTTCAGACTATTCCCTCGTCTGTATAAGCCCTAGTTCTCTCCACTGCAACCACCTTTCAACATCAAAATAAATAAAGATTGTCGAGGAGTTCCCATGGTGGCTCAGCTGGTTAAGAACCCAACTGGTATCCACAAGGATGCAGGTTCAGTTCCTGGCCTTGTTCAGTGGGTTAAGGATCCAGCGTTCCCACAAGCTGTGGTGAAGCTCACAGATGTGGCTCGGATCCCATGTTGCTGTGGCTGTGGCGTAGGCCAGCAGCACAGCTCTGATTCAGCCCCTAGCCTGGAAACTTCCATTTGCTGTTGGCACAGCCCTCAAAAGACAAAAAAATAATAAAGATTGTTGATTCTCAAACAGACTCCACCTGTTCCGGACAGTATGAATTAGGAATTAACTCTCTCTGCAAATGTGGCCACGCAGAGTTCCCTGGTGGCTCATCGGATTAAGGAGCTGATGTTGTCATAGCTGTGGCATGGGTTTGATCCTTGGCCTGGGAACTTCCACATGTTGCAGGTGCAGCTAAAACAAAAATGTGCCCATGCTTTAGAAGAGGTGGTTTCTCAGACTTCCCGAGGTGGCTCAGTGTTAACAAATACGACATAGTATCCATGAAGATGTGGGCTCAGTCTCTGGCCTCATTCAGTGGGTTAAGGATCTGGCTGTGGTGTGGGCCAGCAGCTATAGCTCCAACTTGACCCCTAGCCTGGGAACTTCCATATGCTGTGGGTGCAGTCCTAAAAAGACAAAAAAAAAAAAAAAAAAGAAAGAAAAAAAAAAGAAGAGACTGTCTCTGTCTGTCCCCTCCATCTGCTATAAGCCTGTCCCCACCCCAATCTGTATCCTCGGTGACTCACAGAGTGACCTTGGTCAGGTTAATCCCTCTGAGATTCTTATCTGGACACAAGGTATTTTGATTCATGTATTAGTCAGGGTTCTCCAGAGAAACGGAACAAATAGGATATTCATTTACATATAAAGAGATTTATTATAAATAGGAATTGGCTCACATGATTATGGAGGCTGGCAAAATCCAAGACCTGCAGAATCATGTCCCATTTCAAGTTGAAAGACTGGAAGCTGCTATACAATCAGGCAGAAAACTGTCAGGAAGGAGTTTGTTCTCTTATTCAGGAGGGTCAGCCTTTTGCTCTATTCACTCCCTCAGGCCGAGCAGTGAGGCCCACCGGCATTAGCGACTGCCACCTGCTTTCCTCAGTCTTTCAATTCAAATGTGGATCTAGCACAAAAACACTCTTGCAGAAACACCTGCAATAATGCTTGACCAAACAAGCATTTGCTGGGCCCAGACAAGTTGCTGCATGAAATTAACCATCACCACCTCCTGTGTATTATTTTTGTTTTCAATTTTATGGCCCCACCTGCAGCATACGGAAGTTCCTGGGCCAGGGATTGAATTCAAGCACAGCTGCGACCTACGCTGGATCCTTTAACTCACTGCCCTGGGCTGGGGATCGAACCCGTGCTCCGCAGCGACCTGAGCTTCTGCAGTCGGATTATTGACCCACTGCGCCATGGCGGGAACTCCCGCCAGTTATCGTTTAACGGTAACCAACATTCATTTCCTTCCCCTTCTGTCCCCTCCTGTGCATTGCAGAGGCTAGAGCCTGAGAGTAGTTTCCCAGACTCCTCTGCCAGCAAGGAAACCGTTAAGGTTCTGCCAGTGGATCAACTTGACAAGAGATTTGGAAGCCAGGCAGAGGCATCCTCCTTCACCAGAGACTGGAGAAGAAGCTTCGGCAGATGTGAGTTTTGCAGTGTCTCCCACATTCCCATTGTTAGGTTTGCCGAGGGAGGAACTCGCAAGGCCAAGTTGCTAAAGCAAGAGAGATCTACTAAGGCTTGAGAGGGGCACGGGCTGAGCTCAAGATGGCGCCAGCTCTGACTGTGGAGGCACCAGGCTTATAAAGGATCTGTGGCAGGAACGTGTGGCAGGAACGTGTGGCAGGAACAACGAAAAAGGAGGAGGGGAAGGTCAAGGGAGGGGTAGGGGGTCAGTCCCATGACAGAGGGCAGTTAAGCCTTGTAGGTGGTTAATCTATGCAGGCAGTTGTTTTCTGCGGGCCATTGTTTCTCGCTGCCCAATTTGAGCCTCCACTTTCTGGGAGAGGGTGTCCACAGCAGGTCTCCAAGGTAACAAACACATTTGGGGGCTGGGGGCAGGTCTGTCTCCATCCTCCTGGGTGCCTATCACCCATCCTCTGTATCTTCTGTGCTAGTAGCCGTGTAAGCAGAGAAGGTACCTGAGAAAGAGACCCAGGCATGGCTTCCTTGACATCAGAGAAGCCATTTTGGCTGAAGGCACTTTGTGATCTAAGCCTGGCCACCATGCTTGCCTTTGAACAGGTCTCAGTAATGAACGATTTTAAATAAAAGAATAGAGGAACCAAGGAAAAGCAGTCAAGAAACAATAGTTCAGCTTTAAAACTGAATTCCTAGTTCCTCATCCAGGAATATACATGACAATCTGATACTTATCTTTTGAGTGCAGCAGGAACTCAGGCCCTCACCCAGGGGGAGGGTGGTAAGTACAGGCTAAGACCCTAGACTGGCCAGAATTTAAGGGATGATGAAGTTGACCTTTTCTGACCCTCAGGACTTCAGTCAACTAAAGCTTGAACTGTGCCCACGTTTGCCCCAATTCCATGCTGAATTCTCTGCTGCCCAAGCCCCTTCATGGATACGCATGTACCCTTAGCTTAAAACTCCCCTAATTCTGCTGTTCTGGGACACAGTGCTTTGGGAAAATCCTCAGTGCTCTCCTTACTTGCTGCAAGTAATAAATCCTTCCTTCTCCCACTCCTTGGCTTGGCTGTATCTCTTGGCTTAACTCCCACGAAGAGGCAAACCCAGTTGTCAGGTGACAGCAGTAGGAGGCTGCAGCTAGCAGAGCCCTGGAATCCAATGATGTGCGGAAGCAGCCTGACCAAAATGTTGATGTTGGTCGTTGACTTCCCTCCTTCACTCTGAGCATCTCCTCCTCCACAATAAACACACTCTTCTTTAAAATACCTAAAGCGCTTTTTTTTTCTCTCACGTTTGCCCTAAATCCCAGATGTTATAGCATCATATTGACCTAAAAGTGTTTGGACTCTGGGCTTGTAAATATGAAATTTTAAAAAGAGTTATACCAGTATTAATACACCCCAAGAGAATTTTCAGAAGCAAATCTCATTAAGCCAGTGTGATTTCTAGATCAGTTTTCTACACAACACTGTTACTCATAAAGTGGGTTTGCCTCTTGGTGAGGGTCAAGCCAGGACACAACCAAGCCAAGCAATGGGAGAAAGAAGGATTTATTACTTGCAGCAAGTAAGGAGAACACTGAAGATCTTTCCCAAAGCACTGTCTCCTGGAACAGAAAAATTGTGGAAGTTTTAAACTTCCACATGATTCAGGGTATGTGCCTAAGGGTATATGCATATTCATGGTCATATGCAATATGAATATTCATGAGGGGGCTTGAGCAGAGGAGAATTCAGCAGAGAATTGGGGCAAAGGTTGACAGGGTCCAAGCTTTAGTTGATGAAGTCCTGAGGGTCAGGAAAATCAGCTTCATCATTCCATCCTCCACCTGGGTGGGGGCCTGAATTCCTGCAGAACTCAAAGATAAGTATCGGATTGGGACTTTTAGCCCTTGAGGAGGAACTAAGACTCTTGTTTCTCAACGGCTTTTCCTTTGTTCCTGCATTCCACCACTTCCCTTTAGACAATGAAATACTAAATTCTGTTCAAGGGCAAGCACTGGGGCCAGGCTTAGATCACAAAATGCCTTAGGATCAAGATGGCTTCTCTGATGTCAAGGAAGCCATGCCTGGGTCTCTTTCTCTGGAGACCCCCCCCCACACACACACACCTTATCTGCTTATAACACCGTTTTATGGTTCTGCTCTTATTTTTATTTATTTTATGGAAAATTTTTCATCAGGATCATATTTTGTCTCTTTTTGCTATAAGCCTTAATAATGAAAGATAACTCACTTATCAACCAGGTCTTTATTTTTATCAAGTTGAATGACACTGATCATGTCTTCTAACAGTGATTTTTGCTTTGTGGTTTTCTTTCTACCAAACCTAATTTTCTTAAGAGAGTGTAAAATTGTTTCAGTTCTACCAAAAAAATTTAATTCTTTTTTAATTTTTGCCTTTTGTCATTTTAGGGCCGCACCCGTGGCATGTGGAGATTCCCAGGCTAGGGGTCTAATCAGAGCTGTAGCCACTGGCCTACGCCGCAGCCACAGCAACGCAGGATTCGAGCTGCGTCTGCGACCTACACCACAGCTCACGGCAACACCAGATCGTTAGCCCACTGAGAGAGGCCAGGGATCGAACCTGCAACCTCGTGGTTCCCAGTCAGATTCGTTAACCACTGAGCCACGACGGGAACTCCTGGCTATTCATTTTAATATACTTTGTAATAAACTAGTAATCTAGTAAACAAACTTTTCCTGTGTGCTATTCTAGCAAAGGCACAAACCCAAAGGGGAGTCACAGGAACCTCTAATTTGCAGCCAAGTTTGACAAGTTATGGAAAACGCAGGGACCCACCACCCACAACTGGTATCTGATGTTGGAGGGGGCAGGCTTGTGGGACCGAGCCCTTAGCCTGAGGAGTCTGTGCTGACTCTGGTTGGGATCAGAACTGAATTGAATTGGAGGATACCTAGCTGTAGGTGTCGGAGGTCGCCATTCTGTAAGAGTTGCAGAATTGCTTAGAGTGGAAAATCCACACATTTGATGACCAGACATGAATATTCTGTGAAGAGTGTGTTGCCATAGAGGAACATAGAGAAGCATTTTATTTCAACGTGATTATTTTTAGTGTTCACAATGCACTGTTTTTGTCAATGTCAGATTTCTTCCTTGGTTATTATTTCTGCAGGTAAGTTCTACCAATAATCATCACTGTACAAAGACTGATTCTTTGCCTTGCCTCTTAATTAAAGCAATGAGCCTCAGAACAACCAAGGCAGAGGATGTATGTGCGTAATCGGCTTGTAGCATTCTTATCTTCAACATGAGAGAGTAAAAAGTTCCTGCTTGGAGTTCCCGTTGTGGCTCAGCGAGTTAAGAACCCAACCAGTATTCATGTGGATGCGGGTTCAGTCCCCGGCCTCGCACAGTGAGTTAAAGGATCTGGCAGTGTCGTGAGCTGTGGCGTAGGTTGCAGATGACGACGTGGCTCGGATTTGGCGTTGCTGTGGCTGTGGCATAGGCTGGCAGCTGCAGCTCCGATTTGACCCCTAACCTGGGAACCTCCATATGCTGCAGAAGCAGCCCTAAAAACAAACAAACAAAAGTCCTGCTTGTCTGGTTTCCTTAATTATAAAACACACTTGTTCTGAGGATTGAATTAAATGATACATCAAATGCTTAACACAACATCTGGAGCATGAAGCAGTCAATGATGATGAGTCATTATTATATTAACTCTTTTTGTGAGTTACATTGAATTTTAAACCCTGTGAGATGCGTATTATTATTATTATCATCCCCATTTCCCCCATGAGGAAGCATAGTGGATTGGTGGCCAGCCCGTGTTCATCTGGGTCGTGGGCCCAGGCCTTCTGACACCGGGCACCAAATCCTTTCTCCCACGCTGCACAGCGCTGCAGGAGGAAGAAGGCTTGGTCTCAGAAGACAGACAGGTGTGGTATACTTGCCAGATCACTGTGGGAATCCCAGCTGAGCACTGCCAAGGGCAGGTCAGGATGGACCTAACCTTTGGGAAATATGGGACAGACGGGAACAAAAGGCCAAGCAGACCGGAAAGCTGGGACACCAGGCAAGTCTCACTACTCCAGGACACTACTAACCTGCAGGAGGCCGGGGACATCTCAGAAGCCCCTAGAGCTTTGGGACCAGGAAAGAGCCAAAATGTATCAGAGATACGGAGACCTCCACGGCTCCTGACCCAAGGCCCAGAGGTCCTGTCAAGGTTCAAGAGAAGCAGGGCAGCAAACAGAAAGAGCAGCCCGTTCTGAACATTGAGGTGGGGCTAGGCCAGGGTAAGAGCTAATGTGTGAGTTTGCTATTATTGCTATAACCAGTCATTGCAACAAATGCGGTGGCTTGAACAATAAAAATACATTATCTTACAGCTCTGGAGGCAAGAAGTCAGAAATGAATCTCAGCAGGTTAAAATCAAGGCATCAGCAGTGCTGCATTCTTTTAGGAGGCTCTAGAGAGGATCCATTTCCTCGTCTTTTCCTGCTTCTAGAGGCCACCCACATGCTTTGGCTTCCTCCAGGCTGAGTCCCCTTAGTGCTGCCACTGTTCTGGTTCTCTCTTCTAATCCTCTCTTACACTTTTAAAGACCCTTATGATAATATTGGGATAATATAGGATTATCCTTGGCTAATCCAGGATAGTCTTCCTATTTTAAGGTCAGCTGATTAGCAACCTTAATTCCATCTGCAGCCTTAATTCTGCTTCATCATCTAATTCAACATATTCGCAGGCCCTGAGGATTAGCACAGTGACATCTTTGGGGCTCATTGTTCTGTCCACCACAAGCCAAGGGAAGTCACCTTGGGGAAAAGCGAGGAAGGCATGATAGCCCATCATTATGGAAAATGGGTCAGTCCCTGAGTTTCATTCTAGCTGTTGGGCAAATTCCTGGGGAGATGGTGTGATAGGGCTTTGGGGTCAGGCAGATGTGGATTAGCAGTCTGGTTTTAACACCTGATGACTGGTAACTCAGACACTCTGACTTATCTCCTCATCTTCAGGGTGGTGACGCTCGTACTTGCGGCACATATTTTTAGCACAAGTGCACTAAGACAACCTGCGTGAAAAAGCTTAGTGCATCCCAAGGGTCCAATATCCTTCTGCTGCCACCTGCTTTATCATATGTAGGCTCTCTCGCTGCCTCTTGACACTTATTTACTCAGCAAATGTGTATGAAACATGAGCTGTGTGCTGAGCACCGTATTAGGTGCTAAGGGGAACCAACGCCCGGATCTGCCTTACCTGACCTTCAAAACACAGCCGGGGTGGAGCTGGATGATGGATCACGCAAGCGGCAGCCGCGGAGAAAGCAGAGAAACCAGAGGATGGAGATGCCGCCCCCAGGATCTACGTGTGTCATGCTTTCTTGATCGAAGAGAATCCCAGATCCCAGAGCAAGGACGCAGGAATGGGAGAGAGTCGGCATTACGAACAAGAGGTTTGAAGTCAGACCTAGATTTAATTATTTCTTTTTGTCTTTTTGCCTTTTCTAGGGCCGCACCCGCGGCATATGGAGGTTCCCAGGCTAGAGGTCTAACAGGAGCTGTAGCCGCTGGCCTTCGCCACAGCCACAGCAACGCGGGATCCGAGCCGTGTCTGCAGCCTACACCACAGCTCACGGCAACGCTGGATCCTTAACCCACTGAGCAAGGCCAGGGATCGAACCCGCAACCTCATGGTTTCTAGTCGGATTTGTTAACTACTGAGCCATGATGGGAACTCTCAGACCTAGATTTTTTAAAATTAACTTTTTATTATGAAAATTTCCAAATAGTAACAAAGGAAAGGAATATAAAATGTGTTGTTTAATTCAGGTGCCGCTAGCTACAGTGGCTCTTGAGCACTTGAAAGGTGACTGCTTGGAAATGAGATGGTCTATAAGTGTAAAATACCCCCCAATTTCAGACTTAGCATTAAAGAAATGTATAATATCTCAGAGTTCACGCTGTGATGCAGCGGAAACAAATCTGACCAGGAAACACGAGGTTGCAGGTTTGATCCCTGGCTTCGTTCACTGGGTTAAGGATCCGGTGCTGCCATGAGCTGTGGTGTAGGTTGCAGATGTGGCTTGGATCCCGCGTTGCTGTGGCTGTGGCATAGGCTGGTGGCTATAGCTCCAATTAGACCCCTAGCCTGGGAATCTCCATATGCTGTGGGTGCGGCCCTAAAAAGCAAAAAAAAAAAAAAAAAAAAAAAAAAAAAAAAAAAAAAAAAAAAAAAAAAAAAAAAAAAAAAAGGAAAGAAAGAAAAGAAAAAAACGTACAACATCTCATTAGTAGTTCTTATATTAACTATTTTTGGTACTTGGAGCAAATAAACTATATTGTTATAACTAATAACACATTTCGCTCCTTTTTTAATGTAGCTAAATTTTTTTAATTACTTAAATGGCTCACATTAAATTTCTCTTGAATCAAGCTGATGTAGAATAAATCTCCACTTTGAATGAACACCCATCTTCAGTTTACCAACTTCTGAACACTCTTGTTTCATCTATATCCCTACCAACCTCCACCTCCACTGCATTATATTGGAATACATTTGAAACAACATATTAATTCATATGTAAATAGTTCAATATCAATCTCTAAACAGACTGTTTTCAAAAATACAGCCTCATTATTACACTTAAAAACTACCATGTCAGTTATAACTCAATAAAACTGGAGAAAAAAACTAACGGTAATTCTTTAATACTATCAAATAGAAATTTCTGGCTCCAGAAAAGACGAAACAAACACATTTCTTCCTCTTCACCTCTTTAAGTACCCTGACCTTAATACATAAGATAACATAAGAAGACTCCTAAGCGGGGAGAAAAGAGAACTGAGCAGGGACCTCAGGATTTGAGGACACAGTGATGAGTTCCTAGTTCTTCTTATTCCCTCTTATACACATCACGGCTTCCCTCAATCTGAAAACATCAAAAAAAAATGTAGAAAAAAACAATTCCCAAGAAAATCTCTAGCCAAAGAATTAGACAAGGGGTAGCCTAGAAAATCAAAAAACTTTTTGAAAATCCTCTAGCCAAATATGATCGGATAAAATAAGATGCCTGTCAATAGCCAAGGTCAAGTGGTAGCCTGGGCTTCATCCACGCCTAGTGATGATGAGTTTTCTGTCTTCCTCTCCCCATCACCTGCAGTGTCAGGGGAGATGGGTGGGAAGCCTAGACATCTGCATTATGTGGTAGTAAACAGCCAGCAACCCCCTTTCTCCTGCTGATGCAGAATCAGCAGAGGCCTGATATACTAGAATATTTAAATCATATCAAGGATCTTATAACAGTGATTTTTTGGGGCGGGAGCACTCATGGTTTTTCCTGGGCCAGGGATTGAATCCACACTGCAGTTGCAGCCTGTGCCACAGCACTCTTGGATTCTTACCCCGCTGTGCCACAAGGGAACTTCTGAATAATATCCAGAATCTTATCATACAGCATATCTCAGATATATTACAAAAATATCTCTGATACCAAGAATCAAGGAAGACTATCTCAATTTGAATTTAAAAAAAAAAAAATCAAAAGTCACCAATACAGACAAGACAGCTATGGGAATCATCAAATGAAGACTTTTTAAGCAGCCAACAAATAAGTGCTCCAACAAGCAATTATAAGCACATCTGAAGCAAATGAAATAGTAGAAAACTTCAGCAAAGAAATATAAGAGAGAAGAACAAAATGGTAATTTTAGAACTGAAACTATAATAACTAGGAGAAAAACTCACTAGATGGACTCAATAGCGTGTTGGCAGTGACAGAAGAAACAATCAGTAAACTTGAAGATAAATTACCCAGTGTGAACAACAGAGAGCGAGCAGACTAAAAAAGAACAGAATTTCAGGGATCTCTAAGCCCATAGCACAAGAGTTAACACCGATGTCCTTAGGGTACCACAGGGAAAAGAGTAAGTATAGGGCTGAAAAATAAACTACAAAATAATGGCTGAAACTGTCCCAAATTAGACACAAGACATAATCAGGAGTTCCCTACTGTAGCTCAGTAGGTTAAAGACCTGACATAGCGTCCATGAAGATATGGGTTCAATCCCTGGCTTCACTCAGTGGGTTAAGGATCTGGCTTTGCTACAAGTTGTGCCGTAGGTTGCAGATATGGCTCCGATCCGGTGCTCCTGTGGCTGTGCTGTAGGTCTGCAGCGGCAACTCTGATTTGACCCCTAGCCTGGAAACTTCCATATGCCAGAGGTGCAGCCCTGAAGAAAAAAAAAAAAGACATAAACAGACAGATTCAAGAAACTGATTAAACCGCCAAACGTATAAACCCAAAGACATTTATGCCAAGACTCATTATAGTTAAACTTCTGAAAACTAAAAACAAAGAGAAATATTGAAAGTAACAAGTGAGATATGATACCTTACCTATTAGGGAAATGTTGACTGAGGCAGGTATCTCATTCAAAACCATGGAATCCAGAAGGAAGTGACACAGCATTTTTCAAGTGCTGAAAGACAAGAACTGTCAACTCAGAATTCTTTGTTCACAAAAATATCATCCAATAATAAAAGGGAAATCCAGACATTCATGTAGGAAGGAAAACTAAGAGAATTTGTTGCCTGCAGACGCGCCCTTTAAGAAAAGAGAAAAATGTTCTCTAAGAAGAAAGGGAATTAGAAAGGACTCATAGAACATGAAGAAAGAATACAGCAAAAATAAAATGTGAGTAAATACAAAAGAATTTCCTTCTCCTCTTCAGTTTTCTAAGTTATGCTTCATGGTTGAAGCAAAATTCTAACATTATATGATGTGCTTCTCAAAACATGTATAGTAAAAATTTTAAATAACAGGCTGCTGTGGTTCTCCTTAGGCAAGAATGAACCCCGCTGTCACTCAGGCAGCCGGCATTCAGAAGGGTTTCTCAAATCGGGCACCCACTGGGCCCAGTGCCTCAGCCGTGACAATGAGCATCGGGGCCGACCACGGAGAGAGGACTTTGGGGCTGCAAGGCCTTGTTAGGTTCCTCGGCCAGGCTCTTGACCAGCCCAGCCCCAGGACAAGAAAGTTGGAATTTTACAAAACCTTCTCACAGATACCGTACCCCTTCATTTTTCTCCAGACCCCTTTAACGCAGAGGGCATTTTTATAGACAGAAGTTCGGTCTCAGAGAGGCCAAGGGTTTCCCAAAGTTCCCTCATGGTGAGCTGAGGGGCGTGTGTGTGGGGGTGGGGGGATCTGGCTTCAAATCCCTCGCTCCTCCCACTACACCACAGGCCAGGCTGGGAAGAAAATCCAGTTCATGACTCACCAGCTGAAGGAGGCACCAGGAAGAGGAGACCTCTGAGCGCAAAGTCACGTGACAAGACGCTGTGGGTCCTGCACCACATACCATCAGGAATGTTGTTATTGTTACTGGTGGTGAAAGTTCCAGAAAGTTCCATTGCTGTCTAGAAAGGTACCGCCCTGTTACGGAGCAGAAGCCCTGGGGGCAAGATTCCTGCCCACCTGCCCACCCCGGCTGGCCGGGTGACCTCAGGCACATCACCTGTCGCGCTGCTTACTCTTTTGTTTATAAAACAAAGTAACAAATTAAAAAACAAAACAGGGAGTTCTTATTGTGGCTCAAGTGGGTTAAGAACCAGGCTAGTCTCCATAAGGATGAGGGTTCCATCCCTGGCCTCGCTCAGTGGGTTAAGAATCCCGCGTGGCTGTGGCTGTGGTGTAGGCTGGCAGCTGCAGCTTGGATTTGACCCCTAGCCTGGGAACCTCCATAGGCTGTGGGTGCAGCCCTAAAAAAATAAATAAATAAAAATTTAAAAATAAAATTAAAACAAAAGGAAAACCTGAGCTGAGTTTCTGAGGCTGCCAAGTGGTTCTCAGGTCTGAGCCGATGCCACTGAGCCCCATGGAGTCTCGCTCAACATTTGAGTAAAGGTGACGTCCATCCTGAGAGAAGGACGGACAGGCAGGAGAGAGATCCCCCTTCCAGAGAGCCCGGAAATGAAAGGCAGAGGATGGGTAGTTCTCTAACCCTGTACCTGTGGCGATGGACTCGGGGAGGGGGGTGGGTACCCTAAGTCAGTGACCCACATATGCTGCTGTGCCTCCAGGATCTGCAGGCTGGGGGCCGGGGGCGGGGATGGGCGGCCCCTCTCACTGTAGTCCCTGCTCTCTACTGACCCGCAGCCAGCATTTTGCTTCGCGCCTCCGCAGCTCTGGGCCCTGCTGGAGGGGCGGTCCCGGTCCCCAAGGGGGATGGAGGGCATTTCCACAGGGTACACGGCAGAGGGTCCACTGAAGAGGAAGTTGGGACGGCCGCCTGGCCACGTTGCCTCCTCACTCTGGTGCATCAACAGGCAGAGAGGTCACCGTACTGTTTGGGGTGATTGAGTCCTACTCTCAGGAGAAAATCAGGCTGTGCCCACACAGTGGAGGTCAGGAGGAATATGCCTGGAACTGGGGGGCTTTCCTGGGGTCCTCTTAGGACTCCCATAGCTGTGAGCAAATTCAATGGAAATTTTTGAAAGGAGTTCCCTGGTGGCCTAGTGGTTTAAGAACCTGGCATTATCACTGATGTGACTCAGTTTGCTGCTGTGGCACAGGTTTGATCCCTGGCCCAGGGAACTGCCGTGTGCAGTGGGCATGGCCAAAAAAAAAAAGAAAGAAAAATTCCATGGAAAACGACAATAGCCCAAAGAAAGCAGGTTGGCTATTGGCCCAGGCCCTTCAGGGAGAAAGGGTCAGGTCATCTTATGACACAAAGACTCTGGACAAGCCGAGCTGCTTGCTCAGGACAGATGGAGAAGGGAAGGGCAGTGGAAGAGAAGAATTATAAATACCAGCTACCAGGAGACCAGTTACAGAAATAAGGACTTTAATATTTATGGATTCCTGCTGTGGGCTAAGGATCCAACGACAACAGCTCGGGTCACAGAGGAAGTGCGGACTCGATCCCCAGCCCAGAGCAGTGGGTAAGGATCCAGCATGGCTGCATCTGTGCTACAAGTCGAAGTTTCGGCTCGGATTTAATCCCTCACCCAGGAACTTCTGCAGGCCAGCAATGCAGCCAAAAAAAAGTTCCTATTTCTTCCTTTTTCTTTTTTTATTGAAGAAAAGTTACAATGTTGTGTTAGTTTCTGGTATACAGCAAAGTGTATACCAGTTATACATACATACATATCATATATATATATGAATCTGAAAATAATATATATTATACATATTATATATATGTGTGTGTCTGTGTGTGTGTATGTATATGTGTATATATATATAAATTCTGGGAGTTCCCTTTGTGGCTCAGTGGTTAACAAATCCGACTAAGAACCATGAGGTTGCGGGTTCAATCCCTGGCCTTGCTCAGTGGGTTAAGGATCCAGCATTGCCGTGAGCTGCGGTGTAGGTTGCAGACGCGGCTCGGATCCCGCATTGCTGTGGCTGTGGCGAAGGCCGGCAGCTACAGCTCCTGTTAGACCTCTAGCCTGGGAGCCTCGATATGCCGCGGGTGCGGCTCTACATAAAGACAAAAATACATAAATAAATAAATAAATTCTGTTTTAGCTTCTTTGCCATTATAGGTTATAGATATGGTACCCTGTGCAAAACAGTAGGACCTTGGTTTTTTTAATCTATTTTCTATACAGTAATGTGTATCTGTTAAGCCCAAACTCCTAATTTATCCCTCCCCCTCTTCCTCTTTTTGACATGAATGTTTATATATATACTAAATAATTTTTCATCACCTCTCCCAGTTCCCTGCCATCTAACACGGGATGGGGTCACAGTAGTTAACCTTACAGGTCACGTGTGATACAGGATATCAGAGGAGGAGTATGAAAGAGCTAATAGAATGAACAGCACGCAAAGACAGGGAAGGGACTCAGAAAGAGCTTAGTATGTTATAGGCTGTGTGGAATAATTTATTGTGCCAGATGAAAGTGTGACTTGCCTATTGCCTTTTTTTTGCTAAGCGTGACTAAAGAGGTATGCATGAGGGCTAAGTCATAATGGGGGGACCGCAGTGCCTTTGTAATATGTCACCTTGGCTGGGATGAACAGTGTTTCCAAAAATTCCCTTTCCTATGTTTTTGGTCAGAATAGATTCCAGGAAAGATCGTGCGTGGGTTTTGGAGGGTAAAAGTGAAGCGGTGGCCATGATATATATGACGTGCAGGGGCCTCGGGCATCGCTGGGCTTGTATTTGTCACAAATCTGCTGGATATGCAGCTGGGCCAGCTCCAGAGCGGGTCATGTTCAGCTTCGTGATAAGGACACCAGCTTCTCCTGCAGGACGCCCACCATCACGGCCGTGGGAGACGGTGACGGCCTTTTACGGACTGAACTGTGTGTCCCCCTCACCCCGCCCCCAACTCAAGTTCACATACAGAAGCCCTAACCTCCAATGTTAATGTATTTCAAGACAGGGCCTTTAAAGAGATACTTAATATTCTAATTTGTGTGAGGTCATGAAAGTGGGACCCCAACCCAACATGACCTGTGTCCTTATAAGAGGAGGACGCCACACCAGGGATGTGTGCGCCCCGAGGAAAGTCACGTGAGGACATAGCCAGAGGCGGCCATCTGCCAGCCAAGGAGAGAGGCCTCAGAAGAAACCAAACCTGCCAACGCCTTGATCTTGGACTTCCAGCCTCCGGAGCTGGGAGAAAATGAATTCCTGTGCTTTAAGTCACCCAGTCAGTGGTATCTTGCTTTGGGAAGAGCAGCAAGCGATACAGGGCCTGACGTGGGTCCCCGCTCCTGCAGGTGGCAGCCAGCCCGCACTTGACGTTCCCAGCTTTGTGTCCATCTTTCTTTCCCAGCCGACCTCCCTGCCAGCCTCGAGCTCCAGCATCAGAAAGGACCAGCCTCCCAGAGACGGCTGGACCGGCTCCCATAACTGCATCCGGTCAGATCCTGTAACAAGCCCTAGGGTCCTGCTTCCCTGACTGGAGCCTGACTGATGCAGGAGGGGAGGGGAGGAGCTTCTGGTGCCATCCTACGGAGTGGGCACTCAAGACAAGCATCGGCCGAGGATGTGGGCACACCGGGACACGCCCACGCATCCCTCTCTGAGCTTGGGTGGGAGGGGGCTGGCCTGCCACTGGAAACCCTCCGGCAGCGCCCCCGGGGGAGAGGGAACATAGGCAGAGGTGAGCTGAGCAGGTGGGGGCGGGTTTGCACTCTGTCCGCTGAGCAGATGCTGGCGGCCCCACCTGCAAGCTGCCAGGCCGGGTATGAGATCAAAACCCCCAGCCCCAACACCTGTGCGCCAGGCAGCCCGGCCCTGCTGTGACAGGCAGGGACCCAGGAGCCAGCTGCTTCCTCCCACGTGACAAAGCCCAGAGCCTACAGCTGTCAGGGATTAGGGTGCCTTGGTCCCGGTCACTAATGGGTTAAACCCCGGGCCATTTCCCTCCTCTGTCACCTGAGCCCACCTCCTCTGTCTTTTCCTGCTGCCGCTGCCGCCTTGCTCTCCCAGGTTCTGTGGTCCACTGGAGCCTCTGGGTTGCCACCATGGCTGGAGTGCAGGCCTCTTCATCAGGCCGATGCTGTCTTTAGGATTCATTTCTAAAGAACACAGCCCCTGGGATTTCGAGCATCCCAGGGTCCAGGAGTCCAGAGACCTGGTGGAGAAGTGGGAATCGAAGAGAAACTACTGTGTGCCAAACACGGGGTAACTGTCATTAGCTGACCTCGCACCGTGGACCACGTGGCTGCAGAGCTGCATCTCAGTGACTCTGTGAAGTTGGTCTTAGCCTCTGCGTTTTCTTTCTTTCTTTTCTTTTTTTTGGTCTTTTTACCTTTTTCTAGGGCCACACTCGCGGCGTATGGAGGTTCCCAGGCTAGGGGTCTAATAGGAGCTGTAGCCGCCGGTCTACACCACAGCCACAGCAACGCGGGATCTGAGCCACGTCTGCGACCTACACCACAGCTCACGGCAACACCAGATCCTTAACCCACTGAGCGAGGCCAGGGATCGAACCCACAACCTCATGGTTCCTAGTCAGATTCGTTAACCACTGAGCCACGACGGGAACTCCGAGCCTCTGCATTTTCTAGGGACTTCTCTGAGGCTCAGAGAAGTTAGGTAACTTAACAAAGGTCACACAGAGACTGAAAAGCCAACGAGAAAATCAAAACCCAGTTTGTCTGATTCCAAAGTCCTTTCTCATTTCGCTCCCTGAGGTGGCTGCCGGCTAACTGCCCCCTCTCAGCCCCGATGGGGTTGGGGTGTGGGTTGAGGGGAATAGCACGACGTATCACAGTGGTTCTCAAAGTGTGATCCAACCAGCAGCCTCTGGATCACTGGGGACTTTCCTTCTTAGAAATGCAAATTCTCAGGCCCAACCCGGACCTCCTGCGTCAGAAGTCCTGGGGTTAAGGTTCAGCCATCCCTGTGTTAACCAGTCCTGCAGGTGATTCCCATGTGTGCTCAGGTTTGAGAAAACCCTGGGTCTGGGGGTTGGGGCACCTAGGCCTCGGCTGGGGTGCCCTGGCCGAGTTTGTGGGGGTTCCCAGGTTGGCAGGGTTGAATGTCGGCCCAGTAGCAGGACACTGACCGGGGCTGGGTGGCCCCTTTCACTCACAAAGCACCTCTCCTTGACCTCAGCTGTTTCACCCTCAGAACAACTAAGAGAAAGCATCTGATTGCCCTCTTTTTTTTTTTTTTACAATTTTTTGCTATCAAAGTATAATCAATTTACAACATTTCTTCAAGTCCTGTTGTAAAGTGACCCAGTTAAACACAGGTCCCTGTGCTGTACCGTAGGGCCCCACCGCCTGTCCACTCCAAAGGTAACGGTTTGTATCCACCAGTCCCAAACTCCCTGTCCATCCCCCTCCCTCCCCTGCCCCCAGGCAACCACAAGTCTGCTGTGACTGTGGCGGATGAAGGCCAGCAGCGGCAGCTCCGATTTGACCCCTAGCCTGGGTACCTCCATATGCCACAGGTGCAGCCCTAAAACAGACCAAAAAAATAAAGGGGGTGAGTTTCCAGAGTTCCCTGGCGGCCTAGTGGATAAAGGATCTGGCTTTGTCACTGCTGTGGCTCTGGTTACAGCTGTGGTGCAGGTTTGAGCCCCTGGCCCAGGAACTTTGGCCTGCCAGGGGCACGGCCAGAAGAACAAAACACAAACAAAAAAAGTAGTTTCCAAAGTGAGGAAGCACAGTGTCCTTGCCACCAGATCACTTACCAGCCGTCCCCGTGGAGCCAGTGTTGCTCTTGAGGCGGCGGGAAGTGCCAGGCCCTGCATCACTTCCTCCTGGCCCGGCCGCAGGGTGGAAGCGGGTCTTCTGCCTGCACAGGGCGCCCTCGCGTGGGGCGGTTCGTGGGCTCTGGCAAAGGGCAGTCCTGCCGACCCTCAGTGCGTGAGCAGCATGCACTCCTTTCATGCAAATTCACAGAATAAAAACCTCCCTTTATGTAATTACGGAGGGTTTTCTGTCTCATGGGCTCCTCAGAGCTGTTCTGAGAGCACGGTGTCATCGAGCCCGTTTTGGAGATGTTGGTGCAACCAGAAAGCGTCAGGTCTGGGATCTCAGTCCCCATCTGCCAACGACAAGTGCAGCGCGACTGACTCTAGACCTAGGGATCCTAACGGGGGGCTATGAAGCCAGAGTTGTGGGCGAGACCGTCCCCAGGGGCCTCTGTGGGGGCGGCGGGTCCAGCCTTCTGCTTCAGGAGGGGGATGCAGGTCCAGGTGGCGCATCCTAGCTCTGAACTTTGCTGCTGTGTGTCCTTGGACAAATCAGCCAACTCCTCTGAGCTCAGCAGTTGCGGTTCGAGACTGTAGCCGTGTTTACTGCGAGGGGCGGCTCTTGGTTATTTCATGGGGAGAGGAAACTCTGACTGGTTCAGAGCTGATACATAAAAAGGAACAGAGGAGTTCCTGCTGTGGTGCGATGCGAGAGGCAGCATCTCTGTAGCGGCAGGACTGAGGTTGGATCCCCGGCCCGGCACAGTGGGTTTAAGATCCAGTGTTGCCACAGCAACGCAGCTCAGGTCTGATCCCTGGTCCATGAGCTCTGTATGCTGCCTGCCGGGCTGCCAAAATGGAAAAAGGAAACAAAACAAAAAAATGAATGGAGGAGTTCCCATGGTGGCTCAGTGGTTAACGAATCTGACTAAGAACCATGAGGTTGCGGGTTCGATCCCTGGCCTCGCTCAGTGGGTTAAGGATCCGGCGTTGCTGTGAGCTGTGTTGTAGGTCGCAGACGCGGCTGGATCCTCCGTTGCTGTGGCTACGGTGTAGGCCGGCAGCTACAGCTCCTGTTAGACCCCTAGCCTGGGAACCTCCATATGCCACAGGTATGGCTTTAGGTAAAGGCAAAAAGACAAAAAAAAAAAAAAAGAATGAATGGAGCTTCACTGTCCCATGGTAAAAGTGGGGTTTTGGGGGACTGGCAAAGTCTTTGAGGTATAGAGTCCACAGAGTGGGGGATAAGAAACAGAGGGACCCCCAGTAACGACCAGCTGGGGGACCAGAGCAGAGCCCTCAGCCGCCTTTGAACTGAGACTAGCAGCTCCTCAGAGAAGCAGTTTCATCCACACGCTCTTGGTGGCAGCTTTCTTGCCAGGAACCTCTCTGTGAGATCCCTGCGGAGTCCAGCTACCTCTCCTTGAACATTTCCAGTGACGGGGACCACCACCCCTCCAACCAGGGTAAACTCTTATAAGCCGGACGGCTCTGATTATTCCCAAACTCTTCCTAGAGCGCGTCAGATCCAGCCACGTGGGACCATGAGCCTCAGGTCTCACCCTGGCCTCCGAGGCGCCGGGCTAAGTCTAGGCCAGGCGTCCCCTGGGTGTTTGCAGACAGGTTCCGGAGTCTGCGCCAGCACAGTTTCGTGTTTGTTTTGAGTCCTCGGCCCTGGCACCTGTGCCTATCTTACTTCCAGAATATGCTGGCATCGTTTAAAAATTAAACTTAATTAAATTCACGTAAGGAATTTCATAACCCTCCCGTGCTTACATACCTAAGGGAAAAGTAGTAATATCACCCCCATCCGTTCCTGCAGCTCTGCAGCGAGTTTCCTTCAAGGCACCCCTGCATTTTCTATCTCAGTGGACCTCAGCAGCACCCCATGACATGGGCCAATGGGGACCAGGATCCTCACCTCATGGATGAGGAAACTGAGGCTCGGAGAGGCTGAGGGATTTAGCCATGAGTCAGCGGTGGGATTTGTTGTTATACTGGGAGCTCCTGATCCATGAGTGGTGTTCTTTCTGCGAGAACTCGTTATCAGAACCACCGCCAGGTTCAAAAGCAATCCACTTCTGAGAATTCATCCCACAGGGCTATTCATAAAAGATTGTTCATGTTTGTGTACAAGGGTGATCAGAGACAGATCATTCAGTGTTGGCAAATGATTATTTGCAATCTGATTGTCCAGTCAAGGAGAATTGGTCAAAAACTGGGACCAGCCATTAAAGTAATTCTACACAGCTTTTATTTTTATTTTTATTGTTAGGGCTGCACATGCAGCATATGGAAGTTCCCAGACTAGGGGTCGAATCTGAGCTGCAGCTGCCAGCCTATGCCACAGCCACAGCAACGTGGGATCCGAGCCACAGCTTGCGGCAATGCCAGATTCTTAACCCACTGAGGGAGGCCAGGGATCGAACCTGAATCCTCATGGACACCAGTTGGGTTCTTAACCCACTGAGCTTAGTGGGAACTCCTACAGAGCTTTTATATTTTTGTTCTTATTTTTATTTTTTTATTGGGTTATAGCTGATTTACAATGTTGTGTTAATTTCTGCTATAAAGCAAAGCGATTCAGTTATACATATATATACATTCTTTAAAAAATCTTGGAGCTCCCATCATGGCGCAGCAGAAACGAATCTGACTAGCATCCATGAGGAAGCAGGTTCCATCCCTGGCCTTGCTCAGTGGGTTAAGGATCCAGTGCTGCCATGATCTGTAGTGTAGGTGGTAGATGAGGCTAGGATCCCACATGGCTGTGGCTGTGGTGTAGGCCGGCGGCTACAGCTCCAATTCGACCCCTAGCCTGGGAATCTCCATGTGCCATAGGTGCAGCCCTAAAAAGACAAAAAATAAAAATAAAAAAAACCACTAGAGCGTACCCATTTTCTATCACACTCACCTCTGCCAGGGTAGTAAAAAATCAGCCAGTCTGTAAACAAAGGAATAGGTGCCAATAGAACTTTATGGACACTGAAATTTGAGTTTCACATAATTTTTACATGTCATAAAATATTATTCATCCTTTGATTATTTTTTCCCCTCTGTGAATCTACAATTGTTTCAAAATAAGAAACATTCCTCTTACACACACACACACACACACACACACACAAGCTGGGAGTTCACTGGTTGCACAGCAAGTTAAGGATCTGGTGTTGTCACTGCAGTGACCCTGGCCACTGCTCTGGTGAGGGTTTGATCCCTGGTCCAGAAACATGCTGCAGGTGTGAACAACAACAACAAAAAAACCTAAAAGATAAGATGAAATGTTTTTAATAGTGAACCTGTTTTTATAGGCAATATTGTTATTACCATTACAATATAAAATATATCTAATTCCACTAAAAGCCTCTTTCGAAAATAAATGGATCAATGTATTTTGTCTCTAATAGTCATGAATAATTCTTTTATTTTGGGATGGGCACTTCTCCCTGATTAATACCTAATATGAATAGTGCTTTATAGGTCACACAGGTTTTCACAGGCACTGTTTCACTGGAAACTATTAGTCCTGCAGGTACTTTGATTGGTATCTCTGTTTTATGGATGAGAAAACAAAGGCTCAGACATTAAAAACCCTGCACCTTAATTAAGAAGTAGAGCTCAGGAGTTCCTGTCGTGGCTCAGTGGTTAACAAACCCGACTAGCATCCATGAGGGTATGGGTTCAATCCCTGGCCTCGCTCAGCGGGTTAAGGATCTGTGAGCTGTGGTGTAGGTCGCAGATGCAGTTCATATCCCATGTTGCTGTGGCTGTGGTGTAGGCCGGCAGCTACAGCTTTGATTAGACCCCTAGCCTGGGAACTTCCATATGCCGTGGGTGAGGCCCTAAAAGACAAAAAGACAAAAGAAAATTAAAAATAAAAAAAATTTAAAAAAAAAGGAAAATAAGTAGAGCTCAGCGGAGTTCCCATTGTGGCTCAATGGGTCATGAATCCAACTAGTATCCATGAGGATGCATGTTCAACCACTGGCCTCACTCAGTGGGTTAAGGATCTGCTATTGCCACAACCTGCAGTGTGGGTCAAGGATGCGGCTGTGGTGTAGGCCGACCCCTAGCCTGGGTACCTCCATATGCCGTGGGTGCAGCCCAAAAGAGACAAAAAACAAACAAACACATTAAATAAACAAACAGTTGTTTTATAGCACCAAAAAAAAAAAAAAAAAAAAGTAGAGCTCAGTGATTCAGGACCCATTTCTCCAGATTCCAACTTTCCCCTTTTTCACCAAAGATATATGTTTGAATAACTGTTTGGAAATCTCAGATTAGCCTAAACATATGCTGGTATTCAGATTCTATATCCACTCTCCCCTCCAGAGGGCTGTGACCTCCCAACCAGCTCCAAGAGGCTAGTTAGCACTGCTTTTGAAAAACTCAAGGTGGACTAAGAGAGGAAAGAAAATCTGTTGGTTGTTGCTCATTTGCGGATGTTTTCCTTGTAAAACCACATCAAAGCAGGGAAGCCCACCGCGGACTTGGCCAGTAACCAGAGCTCGCTGGCCAATCTGAGAAGCGGCAAGTACCATCAGGCAGAAAACCATTTTATCTTCTGGGCCCAGATTCCTCCTTTAAAACTGATGGAGGCGGAACATGCCCCAGCACCAAGGGCCCCAAGCCCCCAGCTGGCTTAGGGAGCCCCCCAGTTAGGGAGCCCTGCCCCACACAGGCCTGCCTGGGACAGGAGTTGAGCTTCCAAACAAAGCCCACAGACTGTCAGTGGTGCCTACCTGGTGCAGGGCACATGGCAGATGGGACCTTGGGACCAGCCCCATCACATTCAGGTAGTAAAAAATGAAAATGAGGGAGTTCCCGTTGTGGCTCAGTGGTAATGAACCTGACTAGTATCCACGAGGACACGGGTTCCATCCCTGGCCTTGCTTGGTGGGTCAGCGATCTGGCGTTGCCACGAGCTGTGGTGTAGGTCACAGAAGTGGCTCAGATCCAAGTGGCTATGGCTGTGGTTCGACCCCTAGCCTGGGAACTTCCATATGCAGCAGGTGCGGCCCCAAAAACAAAATAGCGAAAAGGAGTTTTCATCTTCCTGAAAGGCATTACCGAACACATGCTCATTGTTTTGGGATGAGGAATTAGAGCGGCCATCGTGTTAGAAGCTCAGTGTGTTCTGCAGGCAGTGAGGGAAGCACACAGTAAACCACCGCTGGGTCCCACCCCCTCCCCCATACAGCTCGCCAGGGAATCTCAGCATTCAGAACCCCAAGAGAAACCTCTGGGAGGAGTCTAATGTCAATCTGAAGGAAGCGCGAGATTTACAGGCGACAAGCCTGGGACTCGGGGTGGGGGCAGGGGTGGCTGTCCTGGGGAGGGCATTTCAGCGAGAGGGCCGAGGACACTCAGCTGGGCTGTGGGTGCTCCCTGTCTCCGCAGGCAGTCGTGTTCCCATCCGTCTCCCAGGCTACGCCCTGAGCTTCCGTGGCTTTCATCTTTATATTCCAAGTCTCTAGCACCCAGAGTACCTGCTAGAGCCTTGGAATATAAGATCTCCTGGCAGTTAATAGGCCCCGATACACTCTGAGTGAAAGAATGGCTTAGGATCTTAGGAACAGACTCATCAATGATTTCTGAGCTGTGGCGGCGACACGATTTTACCTGTGTTTTAGGAATACCACCCCTGCGTAAGCTCTGGCCGTAGGAGGAGATCGGGGAGTTTTAACTGGAATTCCAAATCCGAAAGGATAAGGCAAGTCACTTTCATCTTTCCTCACCCCCAGTTTGACCTCTGGTCCCGTAAATAAAGAGCCCAGTTTAGGACTGGAGCGTACGGGATCTGAAAGGCTTTGAGCTCTGGGGACATCCGAGGTTTCGACAAAATGTGGCCGTCATTTTCCCATTCACTGTGCCTTACAGGGCCCTCAGACTTGATAAATCTGTGTGGATTCATTAAATGAAAATACCTGGGGAATTTCATAACTACGGAGGTGCGAGCACCTTTCAGTTTATTGCATTTTCTCTCTCTTCTCATGTTGGAAGGATCCTACTTATCAATCTTGGTGAGGGAGTTCCCTTAACTGACTATGTCAGTTAAGGACCTGACATAGTCTACAGGAGGATGTGGGTTTGATCCCTGGCCTCGCTCAGTGGGTTAAGGATCTGGCGTTGCCACAAGTTGAGGTGTCGGTCACAAACTGGGCTCAGATCCGGGTTGCGCTGACTGTGGCATAAGCCTCAGCTCTGGCTCCAATTCGACTCCTAGTCTGGGAACTTCCATATGCTGCAGGTGCAGTCGTAAAAAGGAAAAAAAAAATCTTGGTGCGCAAAAGAGCCCACTTCATAACGGAACTGGCACGGGACCAAAGTTAGCCGACCAGAAGCCCCCATCTTCCTTGGCTTTGATGAGGTACCAGTGACGCCATCTCACATCTCAGCCACGCTCTTCGTGCAGCACAGATATCATCCAGGGGGACAGGCCGTCACCGCAGACGCCGGTGATGATCCAGAGCATGTACAACAGAGCCAGCCCTGCTGCCACAAGGCCGCAGTAAGTGGCAGCCCAGCCTCCATGCCTAAGAGACGCCGCCGTAAAAAAGAAGCAGAGCAGATCCGCCAGGACCCCCCAACTCGGGGACAGGGCCTCCGATGGACAAGGGGAGGCTCCTTGACCCCGTATTTCAGACTCTAGGAAATGTCGCACTATCAAAAGCTAGAAGGTCCTTGAAAATCTTTTTCCTATGCCAATAGTTTCCAAACGTTCTGAGAAGATAAAATGTTGAGGTTGCTTCCTACAAAGGCGGGAGGTGAAAGTCTAATGTAGAGGCTCGAGACACTGACCCCAGGATCACACGAACTGGCATCTGGTTCTAAAACCCTCCAGCTGGGTGACTTTGGTGAGTTCAGTTACTTGTGGCTATTATTGTTATTGGTATTATTATTATTACTACTGGTACTACTATCTGGGGAGACAAGTTGAGCAGTCAGGATTGGAGAAACAGTGAGCAGACAGGCTGACTCCAAGAACTCCACCTGGAGGAGTTCCCACTGTGGCTCAGTGGTAACAAACCCGACCAGCATCCATAAGGACTCTGGTTCGATCCCTGGCCTTGCCCAGTGGGTTGGGGATCTGGCATTGCTATGAGCTGCAGTGTAGGTGGCAGATTCAACTAGGATCCGCAGTGCTGTGGCTGTGGTGTAGGCTGGCAGCCACAGCTCTGATTCAACCTCTAGCCTGGGAACTTCCAAACTTCCATATGCCGCGAGTGCGGCTCTAAAAAGCAAAACAGCAAACGAACAAACGAACAAACACAACGCAGTCTACCTGCTCCTAAGCAGAGGCAGGCAGTTGGGAGGAGGATTCAATTTGCTCATGGTAGCCCTGAGGCAGAGGACCAACCACAGCTAAAAGGTGACATATGTGGCCTCAGTATGTGATTTTTAAATAATAATCTGAAGATGTGCCAGGGCCATTTAGTGGACAGTGAATCTCCAGTAGGGGAGGTGTTTAAGCCAAAGTCGGAGAAATACTCGGTAAGCTGTTGGAAAGATGATTTAGATAGACATCAGATTCAATCAAAAGTTTAAACAATGAAACTTCCCTTGTAAAGGAAATGTACTGTGGAGCCCCAGTCAGGGCTGTGATTAGCCAGAAGGCATAGGAAGCATGTGCTTAGAACAGTCAAGTAGGCAAAGCGAGAGAGAAAAGCTCCACTTGAATAAACTCAGCTAGAATGTTTCCATCGGCAAATCTAGAAATGAGCTCCTTCGATGTCAGTGATTAAAAACAAGTCGTATGTAGGGCTGGAGGAATCACAATCTTCTCTGTGTTCGGGGGCCTTTAAAGTCTTAATCTGGTCCTGAGCTCATTAGAACAAGCAGATCAAAGCAGAGCTGCTTTAGAGAGAGCGGGAGAAAGAGCCAGGAGCCCGCTCCCACCGAGGCCGCTGCAGGGGCTCCGAGGCCCGCTGGAGAGGCCTGAGCCCGGCCTGAGAAATCGCAGAGCACCCTTCCAGTTCTGGGGTTAGTGGGAGTCCTTCCCACCTGACACGCTGGCTCGAGTCAAGCCCCACTTAGAGTTTCGTCTATAATATTTGATTTTAATATGCTTGATCATCTTAACTTTTCCTTTTTCTCCAGCCGTCTCTATTGTCTTAGTTTTACTCTCACAACATCCCCCCCCCCTTTTTTTTTGTCTTTTTACCTTATCTAGGGCCGCACCCGCAGCATGTGGAGGTTCCCAGGCTAGGGGTCTAACAGGAGCTGTAGCCGCCGGCCTTCACCACAGCCACAGCAACGCGGGATCCGAGCTGCGTCTGCAACCTACACCACAGCTCACGGCAACGCCAGATCCTTAACCCACTGAGCGAGGCCAGGGATCGAACCCGCAACCTCATGTTTCCTAGTCGGATTCGTTAACCACTGAGCCACGAAGGGGAACTCCCATCTCACAACATTTCTTGAAGGAGGTTAAAGAGTATCTCTTTTGTCTTTATTTTATAGTTAAGGAGACACATCTTGATCACACAGCTTTTTTTTTTGGCTGCACCCTTGGCCAGGCCCCTGGGCCAGGGATTGAAACTGTGCCACAGCAGGGACAGCAATGGATCCCTAACCCACTGAGCCACACGGAGACTCCACAAATTTTTAAAATTTTATTTTAATTATTCTTTTTTTTTAATTTTTTTTAGGGCCGCACCTGAGGCATATGGAAGTTTCCAGGCTAGAGGTCAAATCGGAGCTGCAGCTGCTGGTCTACACCACAGCCACAGCAACACAGGATCCGAGCCACATCTGCGACCTACACCACAGCTCACAGCAACGCTGAATCCTTAACCCACTGAGCAAGGCCAGGGATCAATCAAACCCACGTCCTCATGGATCCTAGTTGGGTTTATTACTGCTAAGCCATTACTGGAACTCCCCACAATTTTTTTAAGTGGAGAAAGTCTAACATACCAAAAGTGAATAGAAAAGCATGATGAACCCCCAAGTATCCATTATCCAGCCCCAATAACCATAGCCAATTTGACCTTATCTATACCTCATCCAAGTCCTTCTTCTGATTTTATTTGAAGCAAATCCCAGCCATCATATCATTTCATTAATGAATACTTCGGTGTATATCTTTTAAAGTTTGGGATTCTTCTTTCTCTCTTTTTAAAACAAAGCACTCATACCATTATTGTATTTTAAAAATTAAATATAATTCTTTAATATCATCAAGTATCTATTTGGTTTTCACATTTCCAACTATTTGGTAAATGTCAGAATTATTTCCATTAAAAAATCATAAATCGTGTGATTTAAAGTGTAAAGTAAGGACCCCACTTTACAATTTGTTAAGATTTTTTTGTTTTGTTTTGTTTTGTTTGTTTGTCTTTTCTTTTTAGAGCTTCACCCACAGCATATGGAAGCTCCCCAGCTAGGGGTCGAATCAGAGCTGCAGCTGCCGGCCTGTACCACAGCCACAGCAACGCCAGATCCTATCTTTGTCTGCCACCTACACCACAGCTCACGGCAATGACAAGTCCTCTAACCCACTGAGCAAGGCCAGGGATCAAACCCGCATCCTCACGGATACTAGTCAGGTTCTTAACCTGCTGAGCCACACAGGAACTCCTAAATTTTAAAATAATCTTTTAACTATGCGGTCTCTCATCTTGCAACTTACTTGTTGAAGAAATTCAGGCATTTTTCCCTATGAAGTTAGTTCCTCGAGTTTGGGTTTTGTTGATTGCGTCCCTCTGGTGTGATTTAAAGCGTTCTTCTCTCTTCTGTCCTCTGTATTCCCTGTAAATTAGTATTTGGGTCTAGAGCGTGCTGGGATTTAGATCGCAAAGCTATTTACAGATAGTAGGAAGCCGCCCGGTGTCCCGGAGTCCACGCTGTTGGGGCCAGGCATGACCTCTTCTCTGCCACCGGGCTGACTCTGCTCACGAGCCAGTGTGCGACCGCCGGGGAGGCTGAGGACAGAAGCGGGCTGACAGCTACTGGCTGACGTCCTAAGCGCTCAGTTGTTCATTCCTCTCCTTCTGCAGGAGATGCTCTCTGATGGGCATTCGCACAGCTCACGGCAACGCCGGATCCTTAACCTACTGAGTGAGGCCAGGGATCGAACCCGCAACCTCATGGTTCCTAGTCGGATTCGTTAACCGACTAGGGTCAATACAAAGATTCCCACCCACGGTGCCCACTCCCAGAAGTCTACCCACAGACCTCTGCCCCAAACTTTCTTCTCATTCATCTTCCAAGTTTGCTCCTTCTAGGCCCCGAAGAGCGAGGCCAGGCATCGAAACTGCATGCTCAAGGACACTGTGTTCTTAACCTTCTGAGCCACAACGGGGACTTCCAGTTCTCTGAATCTTTTATTGTTTCTCTCTAGAATGCAAGTCTAGAGGGCATGTTTTTTTTTACCAAGGCATCCGGAGTACTTTTTTGCAGGTTGAGCCAAAGTAGCATGATTTTACCAAGGTCTGGCCTGTGTGCGATGGAATACTGACAGGTGTCTCACCAAAAAACCCAAAGCACTATTTGCCGTATTACTGCTCTAAAAAATATTTTAAATACCTATACTTAAGAAGGGAGTTCCGCTTGTGGTTCAGCGGGTTAAGAACCCAACATAGTGTCCAGGAGGATGCATTTCCCATCCCTGGCCTTGCGACGTGGGTTAAACATCCAGCGTTACCACAGGCTACAGTATGTGTCTCAGATGGGGCTCAGATCTGGTGTTGCTGTGGCTGTGGTGCAGGACGGCAGCTGCGGTTCCCAGTCGACCCCTAGCCTGGGAACTTCCATATGCTACAAGTGTGGCCTTAGAAAGGTCAATCAGTCGGAGTTCCCGTCGTGGCACAGAGGTTAACAAATCCGACTAGGAACCATGAGGTTGCGGGTTTGATCCCTGGCCTCACTCAGTGGGTTAAGGATCCGGCGTTGCCGTGAGCTGTGGTGTAGGTTGCAGACGCGGCTCGGATCCCACGTTGCATGGCTGTGGTGTAGGCTGGCAGCTACAGCTCTGATTCAACCCCTAACCTGAGAACCTCCATATGCCATGGGTTCAGCCCTAAAAAGACAATAAAATAAAATATATATTTAAAATTTTGATCTATTTAATTAATAATAAGGTTAAGTTGGTTTAATTTATAGAATTTGGCACAACTTAATTAAAAACACAAGGGAGTTCCCCTTGTGACTCAGAGGTAACAAACCTGACTAGTATCCATGAGAATGTGGGTTTGATCCCCGGCCTTGCTCAGTGGGTTAAGGATCCAGCGTTTTGTGAGCTGTGGTGTAGGTCACAGATGTGGCTCTGATGTCGAGTTGCTGTGGCATCGGCTGGCAGCTGCAGCTTTGATTTGACCCCTAACCTGGGACCCTTAGTGCAGGTGTGCCCACCCAAAAAAGGGCAATAAATAAATAAAAATAAAAACCTTTTTATAATTTCTTGCTGCAATTAGCCAAAAGAAAGTTACTCTGTGTAACTATCTACTTCCACCTGGTATGATCCAAGCACAGTATTGTCTTTTAATCATCTTGGCAGGGCCTCAGTCCTTTATAACTTTTTTTTTTAATTTTATGAAAGTTCCTGGGCGAGGGATTGAATCCAAGCGACAGCTGCGGCAACACTGGATCCTTTAACCCATTGTGCTGGGCCAGGGATCGAACCCCCACCCCCACCTCCATGGCGACCTAAGCATGACGGGAACTCCAATCCATTATGCTTTTAAAAAGTATTTCCTGATGACAGAAGTTGGAGAGATGTGGTCACAACAGCAAGTGGATGTGCACGGGGCCTTGGAGTCAGACAGATTTGGGTTTGAGCCTCTTTCCGGCCATTTCTTTCCTGTGAGCCTGGGACAAGTTCCCCCTCTTCTCTTGGTCCCTGTTTTCTGTCTTTAGTACGAGGGCAGAGGACAGTCATACTACAGTGATCGGAGCCAGCCAACATCTGCCAGAGATCTGCGGAATCCGCGAGAAGCTTCCACCCTCAGTGCTGAGGGAGGTGCTGTGGGACCCGCAGCTTTGGCTTCAAGAAGATCTTGTTTACTTACCGCTCCGGAGTTTGCCTCCCAGTCTCCTGAAACTGCCTGTCCTGCTCCCCCAAAGTTGCCGGGGTGTCCCACAGCCGCGCCCCTAGCCGGGTGTGCCTCAGGGCAGCCCAGCTGGTGCCTCTGTCCTGGGTCTGTCTTCACGGAGGCCCCTCGAATCTGGTTGATTCCTGGCAAAGGACTGGTTTTCGATTTCTGCCTTGGGGGGCTCCAGCAATCCTGTCTCTGTGTCTGTCTGTCTGTCTGTCTGTCTGTCTCACACACGGGACTGAAGGGCACACAGCTCACAGTCCCGGGCGCTGGGCCCTAATCCTATGTGGAAACTGTCCCAGGGGACGGAAGTCACCAAGGTGCCCCCTCCTGGCGCTAGTCCCCAACCAGTGCGACTCATTGATGTGGGGGATAAACGCTGCCCATGCGTGCTTCTTTCCCTTCCTCTCCTCGGAAAAGACCACCCCAGGATTACTCTTCTCTGTCACCCCCAGCCCCCTCCCCTAGCCGGGTCGCCAGCTCTGAGCCGCTTCCTCCAGGCTTCTCTGCCGGCGCCGTTGCTGGTTCTCGGACCCAGACCTTCCTTCCCGACTGGCCTCTGTCAAGGCTCCTGTCCGGTTCCGCTTTGTTGTGTATCACGGGGAAGAAAAAAAGAGGGAAACTCTCAGAAAAGAAGAGGGAAAGGAGAGCAGAGAGGGTTGGGGAGAGTCAGCCTGCAGGTTTTTTGAAGCCCAAGCCAGTCGGTCAGAGGATTTCATCCACGTTTTCTTAGAGAAGAAGAAAAGGCACGCCTACCTTCAGGCAGTGAAACTGCAGGGGAGTCCTTCCCCTCTTCCTTCCTTCCTTCGTTTCTTGCTTTCTTTTTCCCTGCTTTCCCAGATTTTCAGGATTTTTTTTTTTTTTGCAATGAGCTAGAAATTAGGAAAAAAAAAACCAAGGCCATCCTGAAGAAGGAGCAGGGCTGGAGGGCTTGACTCCTCCCTCCCCGGCCCCTCCTTTTCTGCCCCAAGAGCTGCGCTGTCCGGTCCCAGGGTGGAGGGTGGCTGTGGGCAGAGGAAGCCGGGCCCCAAGGCTCAGAGGCAGCTCAAAGCCGGGATTTCTGGCCCAGCAGACTCCCCCGTTCTTTGCTTCCAGCCCCAAATCCCACGCTTACTCACTTCACAGCACCTACTTTCAACCTGCCAAATGCCGCTAAATCTGCAAATTAAACCTCTGATTACAGAATTCCTTTTGATGTAAAAAAAAAATGGGGATTTTAAAAAATGTAATTATTCATACACTAAGATTTTAATTGTGCTGCTTTTCTCTCTCTCGCGCCTTTTTTTTTTTTTTTCCGGGGCAGGGTGATTCCTGGGTGTGGGCTTGCCCAGGCAGCCCCAGCGGGGCCGGCACAGGAAGGAGCTTGCAGGAGTTGTCAGCTGCCGATCAGGCTGCTCCCTTCCGGGGAGGTTTCGAACAGAAGGGTCTGGGTGGCGGCTGGTAGGCCAGGCCTCCACCTCGCAGCCTTCCACCCCCCCGCGACAAGATGACACCAAAGGCAGGGCCATGGTGCAGTTTCTACATGGCGAGCCTTGGACCGATGCTTAATATCCACGGCACTGGGCTTGGCAGAGGTCTTGGGTAGAAGCCCTGGAGCCCACCTGGTAGGGTACAAAGTGATGGGAAGTGGTCTGGGTAGCCCACTTTCATCCAGGCTGCTCCTCGCTCCCCTCTTGTGTTTTTTTTTTTTGTTGTTGTTGTTGTTTTTTTTGCTATAAGATACACATAACATAAAATTTACCATTTTAACCATTTTATTTATTTATTTTTTGCTTTTTAGGGCTGCACCCGCAGCATATGGAGGTTCCCAGGCTAGGGGTCCAATTGGAGCTACTGCAACCTACACCACAGCTCATGGCAACACCAGATCGTTAACCCACTGAACAAGGCCAGGAATCGAACCTGCAACCTCATGGTTCCTGGTCGGATTCATTAACTGCTGTGCCACGATGGGAACTCCCATTTTAAAATGCCCAGCAGTGCCTGCTGTGGCGCAACGGGCTCAGCGGCATCTTGAGAGCGCTGGGATATAGGCTTGTTCCCCAGCCTGGCGCAGTGGGTTAAAGATCTGGTGTTGTAGCAGCTGTGGCTTAGGGCGCAGCTATGGCTGGGATCTGATCCCTGGCCTGGGAACTCCATATGCTGCGGGGGTGGCCAAAACAGACCAAAAAAAAAAAAAAAAAAGCAGTGTCCAGTTCAGTAGAGTTAAGTACAATCACAATATTGGTCAACCGGAGTTCCCTTCGTGGCTCAGTGGTTAACGAATCCAACTAAGAACCATGAGGTTGTGGGTTCGATCCCTGGCCTTGCTCAGTGGGTTAAGGATCTGGCGTTGCGGTGAGCTGTGGTGTAGGTCGCAGACGTGGCTCGGATCCCGCATTGCTGTGGCTGTGGCGAAGGCCGGCAGCTACAGCTCCTGTTAGACCCTTAGCCTGGGAACCTCCACATGCTGCGGGTGCGGCCCCAGATAAGGCAAAAAGACAAAAAAAAAAACCAACATTGGTCAACCATCACCACCATCCTCCTCCAGAGCACTTGATCATCCCAAACAGAAGCCCTGTACCTGTCAAAACTAACTCCCATTGTGCGCTCCCCCGAACCCCAGCGAGCACCTTTTCTCTCTGTCTCTATGGGTCTGTCTATTCTACAGGTGCCTCATCTAAGTAGAGTCATATGCCGTTTGTCCTTTTGTGTCTGGCTCTTTCATGTAGCATCATATCTTCAAGGTTCACCCATGTTGCAGCATGTGTTAAAATTTCTCTCCTTCTTAAGACAAGATAATACTGCACTGCCTGGACAGATCACCCGCTGACACCTTCATCGGCTGAGGGACACTCGGGTTGCTTCCATCTTTCGGCCATTGCGGATAATGCTGCTATGAACAGAAGGGCGAACGTATTTGTTCAGGTCCCCGCTGTCGGCTCTTTGGGCTGCGTACCCAGAGGTAGCATTGCTGCGTCCTATGGCGCAGACTGACCTCTTAAGCTTGCAGATTAAACCCTGTTGTCCCGAGCCTCCCCTGGGGCCCACGAGGGTCCGCATGATGGGGTCCCAGCCAGGCTCAGGAGCTCACTTCTTGCCTCTGTCCCCTTACGGACGCTGCCACAACCACGCTCACCTGCTTGGGGATTTGCACGCACTCGAGCACGCCCCACCCTTAAGCCCCTGCTCTGGCTGTGACTCCCCACCCTGGAATGTTCTCGTGCTGGGTTAGCCAGTCCTCACAGCCGGGGTGGCGGCTCCTCAGGGACCATTCCCTGACCACGCCACCAAAAGGTGGCCCTGCCCCTCTGATGTCCACCACATCTGTACCCCGCCCC
>PVHT021183520.1:6466357-6477912 GCA_004024745.2 Catagonus wagneri | reverse complement strand
TTATTTATTTACTCCTCTACCGCCAGCCCTCTGCCCTCCCCAAAATGAAAGTTTCAGAGGAGCAGGTACTTGATCTGTTATATCCTTGCACCTAAAACCATACCTAGCTTGTAGCCAGCACCCCTTAAAATTTGTTGGATGGATGAATGCAAGCCCATGCCTTTCCAAGTGGGTGGAGTGAGGGCCACGGGGTATATACCTTGAACCACAGACTAAGCATGGATGTCTTATAGGAATATACACTTTATTTGAATATGGGATGTGTTATATGCATATTTATTTTTTAAAGGTATTTTAAGGAGTATAATAATTTCCTGGAGCCGCCAGTGCTCAGTACCACAAACTGGGTGACTTGAGAGAAATTTATTGTCTCTTGGTCCTAGAGGCTGGGAGTCTGAGAATAAGGTGTCAGCAGGGCTGGTTCTTTCTAATGGCCACGAAGACAGGCTCCGTCTCCTTGGCTTGACAGTGGCAGCTTTTCCCCGCGTCTTCACATTGCCTTCCCTCCGCACGTGTCTATGTCCTAATCTCCTCTTTTTATAAAGACATTAATCATGTTGGATCCGGGCCCGCCCCAGTGACCTCACCTTCACTTAATTACCTCTTTGAAAATCCTGTCTTCAGGTACAGTCACGTTCTCAGGTATTGAGGTTTAGGACTTCAGCGTGTGACTATCTGGGTCACTCAGTTCGGCCCGTAACAGCCGATAAGAATTCCCTCAGCTAAAGCCCACAAGATACCTGACTCACTCCTTCTAGAAGCTTTTCCTCATGCCCACACTGCAGCAGTGATTTCCTCCCTTCTCAGAAACACCGCAGGAAATTACCCAAGACTCCCACCACTTCGGGGGTGTGTGTGTGTGTGTGTGTGTGTGTGTGTATACAGGTCTTCTGGCAACTCCTGGAGAACTGGCGCTACCTTCTTCACGATGGCCCCTCATGCCTTGCGTGGTACCAAACACATAGTAGGGGCTTTGTAAATACTGAATGTTCGACTGACCACTGACAACAAACCCGACACTGACAGCAATCTTCATTTTTTTTTTAATTTTTTTTTTTAGGGTTGCATCAACAGCATGTGGAGGTTCCCAGGCTAGAGGTTGAATCAGAGCTGTAGTGGCCGTCCGATACCACAGCCACAGCAACAGGGAATCTGAGCCTCGTCTGTGACTTACACCACTGATCACAGCAGCGCCGGATCCTTAACCCACTGAGAGAGGCCAGGGATCGAACCCACATCCTCATGGATACTAGCAGGATTCGTTACCATTGAGCCACAATGGGAACTTCCAGTTTTTTATTCTGAGGAACCTGCCCCCTCCCTCCAAAGGACCAGTGCAAGTGAAAGATGCGGCCCAGTGGAGGGTGGTCAGAGCCCAGGGGCGTGGGGACTGGCGAGGAACAGAGGACATGGGACCACCCCCACACCCCCCACCCCGCCCAATCACAGTGCCGAGTGCAGGAGAGGTTCTCTGAGACCACCAGCTGAACAGTGGCTGAAGCAGAAGCAGGAATGGGGCCTCCTGACTCCCAGGCCACTCCCCTCTGTCCACCACAAGTGCCACCTCTGTCCCCAAGACAGGCCTGGATGCCTAGAACAAGCTGCCCCAGACCCTTGAGCCGATTACACACAGACGGACACACCCAAACACAGCAAACTTTCTTTTACCTGGAATACAAGGGGGGGTATCCCGGCACATTGAGAGAAACCACTTAAATCACAGAAGGATTATCCACTTTCAAAGAGCTGTAGAGACTAGAAGGGAAGGTCCTGGCACCAGATGTCACTGGGCAGACCGACCCTTTCTTTGATGATGCTGATGGCCTTGGTCCTGGCAGGTCCTCATGTCACCATTCTGAGCACCCTCCATAGCAATCTGTGAGTGGACCCACTCCAAGGATGGGTTCCCAGGAAACTGGGGTCTACAATCAATCTGCCATTTTAACATGTGTATTTTCTCCACTTCTCTTTGTCCTCAAGCTGAGAACAGAATAAGTGCCTGTCCCAGTTTGCTTATCATCTTTCAACCATTTTATTAACCATTCTGCACAACCTCATCCTCACATCACCTCTAAAGTGTGCTTTCTAGAGCATAAATCTCACCATTTCTGTTCCTTCTTCCAATCATTTAACCCTACACCCCACCCACCCACATCATCACCTCTGGGGATAAGCCACAAGCTCCTTAGGAGAGCATGGAAGTCTCCCCTAACGTGGCCCTACCTCTCTCTTCATGCACACCCTCTCACTAGCATGCCTTGAGCCACAAGGTATAGAAAACTCAACTAAAATGGACTTAAGTATAACTAGCCTCGTGATCACCTGTAACCAGAAGTCCAGATGTGGGACTCTGCAGGGCTGATTAGCTCAGAGGTTCACATCATCTCTTGGGGCCGAGGACCTTGCCCATTCTCTGTTCTACCATCCTCCTGGGGGCAAAGTGGCTGCAGTGGCTCCAAGTGTTCCCACCTCCCATTCCAGTGTCAGAGGCAGAGCCAGTCCTGGATGATTCCCTTACATCTCATGGGCCACAGCCAGGTGACCGGCCCTTTCTGAAACTAGCATGGAAAACGGAGTACCACGATTGCTTTATACCCCAAGTCCCAGGGATTATCCCAAACCTCTTTTCCTCTGAAGTAGTTCCTATTGCACCCACACGAGGATGACTTGGTGTCTTCTCATCTAATCACTCAACAAACATCTACTGAGCATCTAGGAAGTGCCAGGCATGAAGGATACAGCAGTGAACAAAAGCAGGTAAGGTGCTATCCTCATTTTGTCCCTGTTTCTGTTGAAGCACTGGACACACTGATTATATTTTGATATTAGGCATTTCTCTGAGCCCCAATTTCCCCATGTATAAAAGGGAATAGTAATATCCAGTTCAGTGTTGTAAGACGTAGTGAAAATGTATCACACAGAACCCAGCATGTGTCCGCTTAATAGTTGATGCACAAGAAATGCTAACTCTGCACATTTGTTTTCCTCCGAATGAGAGTATTTTGCTTGTGTGTGACTGCCTTCAACTCAACAGCCTGGAATAATATTTTCAAGTGCACAAAATAAAGTACATGGGATAAGAAAGGAAAATAATTATACTGAAATACAGTTATCAAAGTACTTTAAAATATTTGTAACATAGAAATACCTGCTCAGAGTTCCCATTGTGGCACAGCGGAAACGAATCCAACTAGCAACCGTGAGGTTGCAGGTTTGATCCCTGGCCTCGCTCAGTGGGTTAAGGATCCAGTGTCGCCGTGAACTCTGGTGTAGGACGCAGATGCAGCTCAGATCCTGCATTGCTGTGGCTGTGGCTGTGACTGGCAGCTGCAGCTCCAGTTCAACGCCTAGGCTAGGAACGTCCATATGCCACGGGTGCGGCCCTAAAAAAGAAAAAAGGAAAGAAAGAAATATATGCTCTGCATTGATAATTAACATAATGTAGTGTACACATATAACTGAATCACTTTGTTGTACAGCAGAAATTATCACAACTTTATAAATCAACTACAAAAAATATTAAAAAAAAATAGTGTCAGATCTACTATCATTTTAAAGTAGTGAGGAGCAGGAAAGATATTTCAAGACAACTACAACTGCTGCCACACCTCCATGTGAAAATGTCTGTGACTTCCCTCTTCCGTAAAGTGCCAGGTGTTACCAGTGTTAATTGGTTTGTCACCAACATTTGTGTTTTTAGGAAGTGCTAACTTTCAGATACAAGCTGGGGAAAATAAAAATGCATTTTTTTTTTCCCATTTGACTCTCAAACCCTCTGAATTCTATCCATGGACCCCTTGAGAGTTAACAGACATCAGAGTAAAACTTGCCGCTGGAGGTGGGGCAGAAATGGTCTATTTTCTTTAAGCCCTAAAAATAGTATCCAATAAGGCCTCAATATCTAAAAGACTTAATGAGCATATTTTTTCTATATATTTTTTCACATATTTGTGTATTCACACACACACACACAGACATGTATATACACATATGAGACCAATGAAGAGTTCTGTTGTGGCTTATCAGTAACCAACCCAACTAGTATCCATGAGGACGAGGGTTCGATCCCTGGCCTTGCTCAGTGGGTTAAGAATCCGGCATTGCTATGAGCTGTGGCGTAGGTCACAGATGAGGCTCAGATCCTATGTTGCTGTGGCTGTGGCTGTGGCTGGCAGACGTAGCTCCAATTCAACCCCTCGACTGGGAACCTCCATACACCGCGAGTGCAGCCCTGAAAAGCTAAAAAAAGATAGAAAGAAAAACAAAATGAGAACACACAGAAAGGTGGGGCCTGGGCCTTATTTGCAGACCCTGGAGTCTGGAAGGGCTTTAGACAATTTTCTTTTCTCTGGCAGTATATCCATTTTCTCTCTGGTTCCAAGCTTGGAAAGATGACTGCTTGGAACCTACGGGAAATTACCCAGACTACAGTGGTTCATCCTTTAGAGGATCCCCCAAACCCTTTTTCCTGGGTCAAGCCTATATCGGGCTGCCTGAGTGTGTTGATGGAAAGTATTGCTGTGCAAAATGAGAGCATGTCAGAGTTCTCAAGCTGCCCCACCTGGTTAGCTGCGTGATCTTGGCTAAGCCAGCCTTCCTCTCTGAGCCTGTTCCTTCACCTTAAAAAGCAAAGTTTGGGAGAGATGATGTTTGTCAAATGAGGCTTCAGATGATATACATTTTTAAAATTTTGTTTATTTATCTAATTGAAGTATAGTTATTTATCAATAATATGTTAGTTTCAGGTGTACAGCATAGCGTAGGTAAAAATTCAGTATTTTTACAGATTATAAGCCATTAAAAGTCATTATAAGATAATGACTATAATTCCCTGTGTCACACAATTTATCCTTCTTGCAGATCTACTTTATACATAGCAGTTTGTATTTCTTAATCCCATACCTCTAATTTGCCCCTCCCCCCTCCTCTCTCCTCTTTGGTAACTACTAGCTTTCTGTATCTGTCTGTTTCTGATTTGCATATACATTTGTTTGTATTAGTTCTTAGATTCCACATATAAGTGATATGATACAGTATTCTTACTATTGAACAATTCTTCTTTTTTTTTTTGTCTTTTTAGGGCCACACCCGCAACACAGGGTGGTTCCCAGGCTAGGGGTCGAATAGGAGCTGTGGCCACTGGCCTACATCACAGCCAGAGCAACATGGGATCTGAGCTGCACCTGCAACCTACACCACAGTTCATGGCAACTCCAGATCCTTAAGCCACTGAGCGAGGCCAGGATCAAACCTGTGTCCTCAGAGATACCAGTCAGATTCATTTCTGCTGAGCCAAGACGGGAACTCCTGTTTAAGGATTCTTAATCAATGGTGTATTTCTCTCTGTGTGTGTGAGAGAGACAGAGAGATTTAATTTGATAATTTTTTAAAAAATATTTTCTGGATCAGTCCAGCTTCCGTAAAAGTAAGTCGTTACATAATTTTAGTGTCTGTGTTTTAAACATGCATTTACAGTTGGAGCAGCAACATCGCCTCAGTTGTCACAAGGTAAGGAGAGGCAGACAGCTGTGACAAGTATCTGACGAGCTGGTGCCACATAAAGCTTATATGACATCACAGCGTGCTGTGCTTGGGGTGTTTCCCGGTGGTGAGAAGATGAGAAGTGACAGAACAGCAAAATTATTCGGCCACAAAAGGAAGGTAAATACCCTAAACAAACAACACAAAAATCATGCCTTAGGGGGTACAGTGCCGCCGTCACCTGGCACCAGAGATTTGAGTGCAGTACACGCTGGATCACATGTATTGATGAGACCACTTTGAATTGTATTGATTTTCTTTGGAGATTTGTTTTCATCTGAGTTTTTATTACTGTTTCTCCCCATATGGGGGTTACCACTATAAGGAGTTCACAGGTAGTTTTATGTTTGTAAATGTTTGAGCAGCATTAATAGAAAACAAAAACTAAAACAACATTGAAATCATCTGTGTGTGTGTGTGTGTGTGTGTGTGTGTGTGTGTGTTTTACTCTTAAAGGAGGGAGGTCGCAGTATTAAATTTGAGCAACAATAAACTAAAACAAAAACTCTCTGGGCCCCCATCTGCGCTCCGACCTTCGACCTTCGGGGGCTCTTAATTCCTCAAGAACAGAGTCAGACCCGCAGGGTGGGGGTTGGGGGTGGGGCTCAGTCCCCTCGGGAGGGAGAGGGACTTGGAGTGAGTTCTGCTGCCCCCTGCTGGCCGTGTGAACCGTCAGGGGGCTCAGTCTGGGCTTGGAGAAGAATTTGGAGCGCACAGTTCACCCCGCGGTTAAGGGGGGCAGGCGAGGGGCAAGGACATAATGAGAAGGGGCTCTATTTGCAGGAGCCTGGCCCAGAGCTGGGCCCTGACTGTTCTGACCCACAAGACCTAAATTGTGTCCATTTCACAAGTAAGCGCTGTCCCTGCTTGGGGATGAGTCCTGGATCAGGGATAGTGGAGAACAGTCATGCCAGCGACATGAGGACACCGAGGGGAGGCTGGAGAGCTGGCACTCCGTCGGTCCCCCCAGCGGCCAAACCAAGGGAGGCTCCTGGCCTGACCCACGGTTTTCCTGTTCCAGGACCTTGGCCTTGGTGACTTCGGCCCTGAGCATTCATTCGGAGGGTGGGAGGTCCCCTCCCCAAGGGGCAAGTGTACAGACACTCTGCTGCCACGAGAGGTCCCTCATCTTCCTATAACAGACCTTTGTGGAGTTCCCATTGTGGCTCAGCAGTAACGAATCCAACTAGTATCCAGGAGGTTGCGGGTTCGATCCCTGGCCTCGCTCAGCGGGTTAAGGATCTGGCGTTGCCATGAGCTGTGGTGTAGGTCACAGACGTGACTCGGATCCAGCATTGCTGCGGCTGTAGCTCCGATTAGACCCCTAGCCTGGGAACCTCCATATGCCACGGATGCGGCCCTAAAAATCACAAAGACCAAAAAAAAAAAAAAAAAGGTACCCAGTGGTTCAGTGCAGATGAAATTCTGGTGCGAGGAAGAAGCATTTGTTCGGCCTGTTAGCACTTCCCCAGCAAGTGCAACTATGTGATCTCATGTGATCTTCAAAAGAAACTGGAGTGGGGAGTGTGAGAATTAGCAGATGAGGAAACCGAGGCTCGCGGAGATGAATGGCCTTTGTGGTCCCCTGGCCAGTGAGCCGATGGCTCAGGAGGGACAACTTCAACCTGACTTTGAGTTCATTTGGTACCAGGATCCATGCTTTTTCCACTGAGGGGGATGTGTGCATGTAGATGTGTCTGTCTGTCTGTCCGTGTTTGCCTGTGTATGTGTTCGCAGGGGTGGGTGTTTCTTTGGACTTCATCTCACTCCTGTTCTTCTCCTCCTTTCAGCCCCAGGAGACCCTGTGGCCAGAATCTCCTGTAGCTCATCTCGTCCGTTTGTGCTGACAGTGGCTTTATTCTGGGCCCTCCCTCACAGGTCCGGTGGACTCTGAGCTGGACAGGACTTGGAAGCATCCAGAAGGTAAGGAGTTTTGTGAACCCCAACACTGCCCTCGGGCCCTCAGAAACGTGGCAGTGAAGGATAAGGATCCAGCGGCTCTGGCTGCCCGCAGCAGGTCCTCAGTGCCAGGGCAGGTGCCAGGGGCAGGGACCTAGAAGTTGGGCCTCTGGTGGGCCTCCTAGAGCAGCACGGCCGTGCCCCCAAATCCGACCACGAAAGGGAGGGTGGAAGATGCCCCTGCAGAAGGGCCACGGCCCCGGGCAGGGCGGAGAGGGGCAGACACAGCAGAACACGGCCAGACCCATAGGAACAATGCACATCGAACTTGAAGCCACATGCCTGGGTTCAAGTCCCAGCCCCTCTGTTCTGTCCTGGTGCCTAATGACAGGTTCCCTTATCCCTCAGTGCCTCCGTTTCCTCATCTCTAAAATGCAGATGATAGTAACACCTCCTTCACCGCTTGCAGTCAGGCTTAAAGGAGTTGATTTTGGTGAAGTATTTACCAGGCTAGAGTAGGGGTGCATGATGACTTTTGTGGGTCCTGGCACTTTTGCTTCAAGGGGCTCTTCCTAGATAAACAATATTTAAATTTCTTTTGTATTATCGTGTTGGTCTAAAGATGGATTCTATTCATTTTTTTCTTTCAATTTCTTATAAAAGAAATGAAAACATTTTCTCTTCCTTTTTTCCTTTTTTTTTTCTTTTTACAGCCACACATACAGCAAGTGGAAGTTCCCAGAGCAGAGGCTGAATGGGAGCTGTAGCTGCTGGCCACAGCCACAGCAACACCAAATCCGAGCAATTTCTTGGACCTACACTGCAGTTTATGGCTAGAACAGATGCTTAACCCAGCGTGGGTGACCAGCAGCTCCTTTAGACCTCGGGGCGGGCAAGGCAGCTTTGGAGACCAAATGCCCACTAGGTCCTTTCACGGCAGCCCTCAGAATGGTGGCAACACTGCCGTCTAGTGGCCAAAGGTCTCTCTGCACCCTGCCTGCCTTGACCAGACTTGCAGAGGGGCCCCCCCCACCCAGTCCAGGTCCTCAGGCTTTTCTAACAGCCACGTGTTTGTGTTTGTCTAACCCCCTCCCTCAATCCACACAGGATTTGAACCCAGTAATATAACTAAATCCATGACTATCTGTGATGTGTTCATGTATACACAGAGCCAAGATTAAGCTCTGAGTTACTGCTGTCCACAGAAATACAATGTGTGCCTCAAGGGCGAGCCACACATATAATTTTAAACATCCTTGGAAAAGGACAAATATTGAAGCAATTAATTTTGAGAATATATATATATATTTACATATATATATATATATATGTATATATATATTTTTTGTCTTTTTGCCTTATCTAGGGCCACACCCGTGGCATATGGAGGTTCCCAGGCTAGGGGTCTAGCAGGAGCTGTAGCTGCCGGCCTTCGCCACAGCCACAGCAACGCGGGATCCAAGCCACGTCTGCAACCTACACCACAGCTCACGGCAACGCCGGATCCTTAACCCACTGAGCGAGGCCAGGGATCGAACCCGCGACCTCATGGTTCTTAGTCGGATTCATTAACCACTGAGCCACCAAGGGAACTCCGAGAATATATTTTATTTCACCCAGTATATCAAAATATTATCCTCTCAACAGGTCATCCATAAAAAATTGTTAACGAGATATTTTAGATTTTCATTCGAAGTCTTTGAAATCCAGTATGTATTTTACATATTTCATTGCAAATATTTGCAATGGAAATTCAGAACCCTGAATTTCCACTGCAAATATTTATCTGTATTTTAGGTACTTCATGAGTTTTGCAGCTGAAAAAGAAGATTCACATACCTGCAGTTTTCCAATCATACTTAAAAGTGTTCCAATAACCAAATCAAGTAAGAATTTTGAAATTTAAATGCAAATTAATTAAAATTAAAGTTTTATTTTTTGTGTGTGTGTAGGTTTTTTTTCTGGTTTTGGGTTTTTTTTGTTGTTTTTTCACTTTTTAGGGCCAAACTCATGGCATATGGAGGTTCCCAGGCTAGGGGTCTAATTGGAGCTGTAGCCACCAGGCTATACCACAGCCACAGCAAAGCAGAATCCAAGCCGCATCTGTGACCTACACCACAGCTCATGGCAACGCCAGATCCCCGACCCACTGAGCGAGGCCAGGGATTAAACCTGTGTCCTCATGGATACTGGTCTGCTGCGCCACAATGGGAATTCCTAAATAAAATTTTAAGTTCAGTTCCTTCATCATACCATTCACATCGCAAATGCTCAGGTCACATGTGGGCACTGGCTACCGAGCTGGACAGTGCTGGCTACCGAGCTGGACAGTGCTGGCTACCGAGCTGGACAGTGCTGGCTACCGAGCTGGACAGTGCTGGCTACCGAGCTGGACAGTGCAGGCTGGACCGTGAAAACAGAAGCAGGCAGAAAGCACGCCCTTGGGAAAATGGAGCACCTCCCTCTGGGAGAGAATTACTGACACACTTGAAGTTCTCAGCCAGGGTTTCCCGAATGAGAGTGCAGACACTTGGGCAAACTGTAAGAACTGCCAATGCCCAGCCCATGCCCAGAGATTTGCCTCTGAAAGTGGGGAGGGGTGGGGGGCGAGAAGGCAGGAGCGTGCATTTGAGGGAAACCCCAGGGCCATGCTTTGAGAATCATCACACACAGTGAGGCAGGTGTGCCCTCACAGGGGAGCCGGGCCCCGGTTCGTTTGGTTACGGAATTCACCAGGCACTGGACGCCGTCCTCTTCTTTTAGCCTGTGGGCACCACAGAGAGGCAGAGCTGGAAGTGCTGATGCTGAGGTGGCAGGAAGAGAACCGGGAACGCTGGGCACGGGCCCGCAGGTAAGCCACGGGAACGTGGGGGGCGAAGCTAAAGGCAGATGCTGTTATCTCGTCGTGTCTATTTTACTAGATACCCAATTTAGTACACATTTGTTGGGAGAACATATTACAACTTCGTTTTTTCTTTAATCAATGGGGGCAAATCCAGAAGGTTTCAGCCTATTGCATTAAACAACATATCTTCCAGGAGCTTAGAGACAGGGAGCTCATGTCTTACATGGGTAACCGTAAAACAGGGCGGAAGGGAATAAAGACCGTAAGAAAGCTCCAGCTGAAGTCCTGCCAGAGTTCCGAGACAAGAGTCCTTATTTGCAGGTAGGCCGATGGGAGACAGCGCCGCAGTAATCAAGACGCAGGAACCGAGACATACACAGCCTGAGATGGGACTTGCAGCCCCAGAGGCAAGTGCAGGGTCAAAGGCTTGGAGAGGGGAGAACGAGAGTCATGACTTCAGGAAAAAGAATCTCATTCTCTGGGGCAGCGTGATTACCGAGGGCCCTATGGAAATGTATTCGGACTTCAATTCGTGCTTAAAGAGGGCTCGTTGCTTCTCGCCGCCATGACCATGACTTGCTTTAATAAAGACAGTCAACCTGATACATGAAGAGCAGGGCACCTTGACGCAGTCTGAGGCCCAACTGGTGATCCCGAACCCCAAGTCCATTCACCGTCACCAGTGTCACCTGCCCCACCGACCACCTGGGGCGGCAGGTGGATGGGGACACCGAGGCACCACCGTCGCCACTTGGCACCCACCACGCTCCGCCCACGGGCCGTGCAGTCACCATCACACTGAACGGGCACTTTCATTCCAGGGACTCCCACATTTTAATAGGGTAGCGGCCTCTGACAAGGCAGGCCTGGACTTCTGCATCTGGCTTGGGGACCGGATAAGCTAAGGCTCAGAGACGGGGAGCCCCAGACCTGTGTTAATGGAGTGAGTGGCCCCCACCTGCACAGGTTTAGGGTCTGGGGGCCAAAACCCTGGAGCCGAGGTTGAGCCTGAGCCCAAGACTTTGCCTTTGCAGGCCCTCAACTTTCCACGCGGCCGTGATGCCCCTGCACGGTCCTGCAGTGGGAAGGCACCTCCAGCCATCACCCACACCCCTCCCTGGGACCAGGCACGACAGGACCCGGTGAGAGCACACAGCAGCCAGGGAACAGCACAGCCCGCTGGCTCCAGACCCCGCTAAGCCGCCCCTGACAACCTCCTGCACCGGCTCTTAACCAGAAGCAGGTGCACAAGGCACATCCGAAGGGCCGC
>PVHT021183520.1:6442931-6461231 GCA_004024745.2 Catagonus wagneri | reverse complement strand
GGGGAGGAGGGAGAAGGGGGGAGGGGAGGGGAAGGAGGAGGAGAGTGTTTCTACCCCCAAATACTGTTCTCCGTGCTGCACTCCCCACCGGGTCAGTCCCCGGTGACACACATGCTCGCCCTCACTTGCAGAAGAGTAAATAGAGGTTCTGAGAAGTTGCAGTGAGCCACCCAAAGCAAGCAAACTTGCAGGGTAAGGCTTTGAACTAGGTCCTAAGTCCTAGTCCGCAACTCAGCCTCCTAGAAGCAGCACCTTTGGACTGGTTCCTGGAAACGGACTGAGGGAGGCCAGAGCAGCAGCCTCCAGCCACTCTAGCAGCAGATCCTGTTCGCGTGGAACAAACAAGGAATTCCTCTCCCCAGAGTTGGAGGGCCTGGAAAGGTAACGCAGTTTAGGAAGGTTCCTGCTTCCATCCATGAATGGTTTATCCCTGACGAGCAGGTAAAAGGAGCTAGGGGTAACCACACCACCCAACATCACTCTTAATTGTGCAAAGCACTTTCTCTTATTTCGCTGGATTGTCCTGTCGATGTCATGACATCCTGCGTGACAGAGGAGCAGTGGAGGCTCAGGAGGGTCCAAGGCTTAAGGCCGAGCAGCTAGATCCTGATGGAGCAGGGCTAGATCGGAGCTCCCTCAGCAAAAGTCATTTTTGTACCAGGCACTGTGGCGGGTTCTGGGACACGTGCAGGCGCCATCACTCACTGGAGGGGGCTGCAGATGGGCAGCGTGGTGGGCTTCACCGCGTGGGGAGGAAGGCTGAGCCGTCTTTGTCTAAAAGCTCACCATGCTGTCCACCCCTGTGTCAGTGGAAGTCGGGAGGCCTCCTGACCGCTGAGATGCTTTCATGATCTCGACTGAGCCATCCTCGGTGCCCATCAGAAGCGACACCATCAGAAATAGCAATGCCCCTCAGGAAGCAGCCTATCCAGCTTCCAAGGTGGAGGTTCTGGAGACAGCCTGCGTGGGCTGCGTCCTGGCTCTGGGACTGATAGGCGTGTAACCAGGGGCAGGCTGACGACTTCTCTGTGCCTCGGCTTCCTCATTAAAAAATGGAAATAACAGGCGTTCCCGCTGTGGCGCCACGGGATCCCTGGCAACTTGCAAGTGCTGGGATGTAGGTTCGATTCCCGGCCCGGCACAGTGGGTTTAAGGATCTGACGTTACTGCAACTGCAGCTTAGGTTGCAGCCGTGGCTTGGATCTGATCCCTGGCTCAGGAACTCCACAGGCCACGGGGTTGCTGAAAACCAAACCAAACCAAACAAAAGCAAAAAAACAAACAAAAAAGGAATAACAGCATGGTCCCCCTCCACCCCACAGGCACATGCAAGGATTAAAGAAGTTAATTCGAGAGAAGCACTTACAGCAGTGCCCGACACATAGCAAGTGCTTGATAAACGTTACCTATTACTACAGGAAATGTACAGCTTTTGGAGTTCCCATTGTGGCTCAGTGGTTAACGAATCCGATTAAGAACCATGAGGTTGTGGGTTCGGTCCCTGGCCTTGCTCAGTGGGTTAAGGATCCGGCGTTGCCATGAGCTGTGGTGTAGGTTGCAGACGCGGCTCGGATCCCGCGTTGCTGTGGCTGTGGCGAAGGCCGGCAGCTACAGCTGCTATTAGACCCCTAGCCTGGGAACCTCCATATGCCGCAGGTGCGGCTCTACATAAAAGGCAAAAAGACAAAAAAAAAAAAAAGAAATGTACAGCTTTTGACCCTCACGAAGTTCGCATACACACATCACCAATCTTATGTGTGCCTCACCGTCACCCTAAGAGATATGATAAGTGGTCTAATCTTCCTTTTACAGCCTCGGAGCTGAGCCTAAGGGACAGCCCTTCTGCTAATAAAGGACAGACCTGGGGCCAGAAGCCTAAGTCCGGAACTCTTGCCACATCACGGGGTCTCCAGGGAGAACACGCTGTGCCAGGCGAGCCTTTATCCTTGGGGCAGGCGGCTGGTGAGCCTGGCAGCAAAGTCCATGTTGCTGGCAGAGGGCAGTGCCAGCCAGGCAGAGGGCAGTGCCAGCCAGGCAGAGGGCAGTGCCAGCCAGGCACAGCGGCTCAACCTTGACCTCATCTCCCCACACTCTGCTGAGCGCACACATCAGATCAGGCAGCTGGAGCACATCGCATTAACCCATCCTGCTCCCTGCTGCAGCAAGAGCCCCAGATCTCCCTCCTCCGCCCGATTCGGGGCGGGAGGCGGGGGGAAGAGTTTTCTGGATGCTTCTTCTGTGTTGTTTTCCAGCCCCTTCAGACTCAAGACCTGAATGCAACCTTTCTCCTCATAGTTGCAGCCCGAGGGCAGCTGGAGGGATGGGGGCCACGGGCATTTTTCACGAAAGGCCCTTCCCGCCCCGGGGGTCTCCTTACCTGCAAGGTTACCGGCAGCCCCCGTCGGCACGACCACCTCCACGCGGGGCAGGGGGTGTGTGTCTAAGGACGGTGCACACCGGAAATACGCGAAGAAGTGGTGGGCCATTTGCACGAGGACCCGGGACCAGTTGATGGAATTCAGACTCATCAGATTGTGCCTCTTAACAAAGGCCGCGTCGGCAAACACAGCCTTGATCGGCTCGTCCAGCTCGTCGCTGTTTCCCTCCACTGTCAGGGGACAGAGAAGACAGAGCCACCGGGCACTTGCCCCAGAGGCCGCCCAGGCTGAGCCTGTCCTGCTGGGAACGCCACTCACCTCAGCGTCTTTACTCTCACGGATCTCAGCCTACTCAAAATTAAGCTCCTCAAGGATAGAAGCCCCATCTCATATCCTTGTGGTCACGTTTCTAATGTTTCTACCATTCTATCATTAGACAGAAAATGTCAACCTACTGGAATACGGGGGGAAGAATTCCTCTCTGTGTTCCGTGCCCCCTTCCCCACTCTCTGCGCTCAAGGAGGTGTGGTTTCTCAGGCTGTGAGACGGAGACGGCTGACCTTTACTTCACGGTCCGCAATCGGGACTTGGGTCACCCTCCCACGCGGTCTGCCTTCTTCCTTCGTTTAGATCAAAGGGTGGAGGTTCTGCCCTCTGCCCCTGTGTGGCAGGTAGGCTGGCAGGGAAGGGCTTCTCCTCTCTGAGTACGTACACACTTTAATGTATAGATGAATTATTGGGTAAGTCGATGGGCAAATTGGCTACTTGTCCAAGCTGCATTCCTCCATCCAGCCCAACCAGCCATCAAGCCAATATCGATCTCATATCTGAAACCTGGGTCTGTTTCTCCACTGGATCCATCTTGGAGGAGGGGGGCTAAGGTCAGAGGGGGAAGTGGCAGAGCAGGCACTGAGGTTATTATTCGTTCCACCCATCACATAGCAGTGATGAGGCTGCGGGACTGACTCTAGATCCACGTACGAGGAGGCTATTTGCTGAGGTTCTAGGAAAAGATTCACTGCTCTTAAGAGACAGCCACAGGAAGTGGCTCAGTAACCCTCAGTAACCACCACAGGCCACAAGAGGAACAAGGCTGAGGACTGGGGACAAGCTGTCAGAGAACCTGGGACCCCAAAGGCAGTGCCCACAGCCTCCCTAGACCTCCAGGTATGTGAGCTGGAAAATATCCCTGTTCAGGCTAGTCTGCGTTTTCTGTTACTTCCAGCCAAAAACATCCCACATAATATATAACCAGCACTTGATGATTATCTTGTACTTAAGAAGGACCAAGTATTCAGCATTCACGGAAAGTAATGACTTTATAAAACGTCAGTGTCCAACACGCAGCTATCCAGGTGGCCCATCTGTTCTCCGAGGGAAAACCTGTGTCCACTCTTAGCTCCCGAACTAACACACATCCTCCTGGAAACCAAATCAGAAGATTCCAGAATGGAAAGGAAGAACTTGAACAGTGCTGTTTCAAAACAAAGACTAATTCTTTTAACGGATCCTGCCTTATTTTCTTTCTTTCCTTCTTTCTTCTTTCTTTCTCCCCTCCCTCCCTTCCTTCCTTCTCCCTCTCTCTCCCTTTCTCTCTCTCCCATTTTTTTTTTTTTTTTGGGCTACACCTGCAGCACATGGAAGTTCCAGGCCAGGGACTGAATCCGAGTCAGAGATCGAATCCAAGCTGGAGCTGCGACCTATGCTACAGTTGTGACAACCCCAGATCCTTATCCCACTGTGCCAGGCCAGGGATCGAACCCATGCAGCTGCAGAGAAAATGCCAGATCCCTAATGCACAGCACGATGGCAAGAACTCCATCCTACCTTATTTTCTTTTTTTTTTTAGGGCCACACCTGCGGCATATGGAAGTTCCCAGGCTAGGGGTTGAATCGGAGCTGCAGCTGCTGGCCTACACCACAGTTCAGGGCAATGCCAGATCCTTAACCCACTGAGGGAAGCCAGGGATCGAACCCGCATCCTCACGGATCCTAGTCAGGTTCGTTACAGCTGAGCCACGAAGGGAACACCAATCTGCCTTATTTTCTTGAAGCCCAGAACAAGCTTGAAGCAGAAGTGCTCCTTCAGCTCCAGCAACAACATACTACACTCATCACCAACCACATATCTGCCACTATTTTTCAAATGGACACCATTCTCCAACCTAGAATCAAGAACGGAGCTTGGATGCATGCCCTTGGGTGTAAAGAAGGGAGAAGCCTTCCAACATCTGTAGACAAGATGAGAAAGGCGTAGATGCAGAACAGAGGTACAGAAAGCTATTCTCTGCTTTGATTCTAGGCAAAGATAGTCCTAGATCCACACCTAGCAACTTTGGTGCTGAAGACCTAACAGGGACCCACAGGAACCTGAATCTTGTGCACTAAAAGCTTGCCATGACTGCAGTACAACGCAGCCAGAAACGGGCGATTAATTACCAAGGCTAACTTGTAAGACTTTGCCAACACCAGCCTCAGCTAATGCTCTTCGCTGCAATGTGTATGTGCCTGCTAAAAAAAGAAAAGAAAAGAAAAGAAAAAAAGAGTAGAAGGGGCTTTTTGTTCACTCTTGAACAAATGGACAAAGAATGCTACTCTCATAGGTAAGGTTTGTTTTCACTGTGCTTTTGGCCCTCGACAAAACTGGTGTTACACAGAAGCATCCTCTATGGGCCATAACAGGAGGCCAGGCCAGTTCCAGAAGGGATGTTTTCTGTCACCACATTTGCTGCCCTGCCAGGTGGGGGACCAAGCCAAGCCAGGCCAGCTGGAGAGCTTGCCCAAGGCCACGGTGTATGCAATCTAACCAAGACCCCTACTGCTTATGGTCCCACCTCCACCCTGGGGTTACAGGGGTGTCTTGGGATGTGAGGGCTAGAAATAAAAAATAAAAAGTATGGCTCCACTCAAGCTCACCCCACCTTCCTATACTCTTGAGCTCCGTGATTAAATGCACTCAGAATAGATGGCCAGGCATGAAGATGGTTTTTTACCTTTCTGCCCAAAATGCTATGATCCATGGTGTGGCTCCAGAAGGGGGGGGGTCACTCGTGATGGGTACCGCTGAATAGCATTTTATTATTTTATTTTATCTTATCTTACTTTACTTTATTTGGCTGCACCCACAGCATATAAAAGTTCCCAGGCCAGGGATTAAATCCAAGCCGAAGCTGCAACCTATGCCACAGCTACGGTAATGTCAGATCCTCAACCCACTGCACCAGGCTGGGGATCGATTCCATGCCACCCAGGAAACAACTCTGGGTCTTTAACCCACTGTACCACAGAGGGAACTCTGCGTAGCTTCCTATTTTAAATACTCACACCTGTTAACCAAGTGTGTGACTTAGCTGACTCTCTGCTACAAGGAAGGACACGAGCCGCCAACATGTAATGACATAGTCCCTTAAAATGATTATTTAACGTGTTTCTGACCTCTGAACTTCAGTACCTTGGGACAAAACCCAAGCCACTTGGCTCACGCTATGGCTCCGGATGGCTAGCTGCATCCAGAGCCCCAGCAGGCTGAACGTGCACGGAGGTGGAACTGTCCAGGGTGTGATTTTAAACCCACACTTCCTCGGTTATACAGTCAGTTCTGGCTTATGCACCTGTCACCGCCAGTTGTCTCTGAGACTGAGGAACCATGAGGCTACTCAGAGCTAAGCCAAGGCTTGCGCCAGCCCAGATACAACTGATGCAGGAAAGAAAGGAGAGATGGGGGAGAGGGAGGATGGTCAGCCGGTCAGGTGACCAGTTTTGTTCCAGCCCATCCTCCCGAAGAGAGCCACGCAGGGCGGGCCGTGCCGTCCAGCACTCACCTCCAAACACGTGGACATTCTCTCTCAGCACCGTTGTCATCTGGAGCTCCTGAATCTTTGTGCAGTGACCCTTGGGCAGCAGAACAATGATGTCCACGTTCTTTGCCCCCTGAACGCTCTCGATGGCAGCACTCCCTGTGTCCCCAGAAGTTCCTGCGTGGGAAGAAGGAAGAACCCTCCCCTGTACAACGAGGGAGATGGAACGGAAAGAAACAGCCCCTAAAGCGTTGCTGTCAAGTGAGGCAATATCTACTTTCAGTTACTTGGATGGAAGATGGCTGGTCTTAACCTGGGGCCCTTGAACCTCCAAGAGATCCATAGATTAAAATTAGGGCAACTGGGAACTTGGCACCATATAATCTAAGTATTTAAAACTACTATTCTGAGGAGTTCCCCCTGCGGTGCAGTGGGTTAAAAATCTGACTGCAGTGGCTTGGGTCACTGGAGAGGCGAGGGTTCAATCCCTGGCCCCAAGCAGTGTTTTAAAGGATCCGGCATTGCCCCAGCAGTGGCATAGGTCACAGCTGCAGCCAGGATTCAAACCCTGGCCCTGGAACTTCCACATGCCTTGAGTATGGCCATAATATATGTATATATACATATATATATACACACACACACTATTTTGAGACGCATCCAGAGCCTCCACCAGACTGCCAAAAGGACCCGCAGCACAAGAAAAGGTGAAGAACTCTGCTCTCGAAGAACCGATAACACGTTCCCTGAGAGGCATCAGCGGAGGATGCTGGCAAGCTGGGGTGCGAGGGGGCTCCGGGGCACATCCCCTCCACACACACCTACAACCACAATGATGTGCTTCTTCCTCTTCTCCAGAAAGTACTGCAGGAACTGTGCCGTGCAGCACAGGGACAGGTCCTTAAATGCATACGTGACCCCATGCCACAGCTCTAGCACATTCAGTCCGTTCCTCAACCTGGACAGACGGACCACCTCTTTGCATCGGAATCTGCTGAAGGCTCGGTCGATCAGATCTGCAAGGGGAGGGAGGGGAGGTTGGACAATGAATAAAGAGCATGAGCTCTTTCTTCGAGTTCTCTCTCAGGCCCTTTATACTTTTAAATTTGAAGTTTCTACCTCTTGCTACCAGCTAAGTAGACCAGAAATTTTTTTATTGTAAAGGATCCTGTGTGTGAAGATGATTGCATCAACCTAGGGAAAAAGTCTAAAAAGACATGAAGCAAACTGTTCATGGGTTCCTCGTGGTGATTCTGGCAGAGAGAATCAGTGCTGTAAGACTTCCATTGTTTACTTTATAAATTCTGCATCGTTTGGAGCTCTTGTATGCATGAATTCGAGTAGAGGCTCAGTTCATCAATTATGCAACAAATAAATCAAATGGCTCATTTCAGAGTTCCCACTGTGGCAAAGTGGGTTAAGGATCCAGCACTGCTACAGCAGAGCCATAGGTTGTGGCTGTGGCTCAGATGCAGTCCCTGGTCTGGGAACTTCCATGTACTGTGGGTACAACTGAAAAAAGGAAAAAAAAAAGGTCCCATCGCTTCTAATTTTCCTTCCTAAAGACAGAGAGTTGCTTATTTTTTCATCACCCGATCTCAGACCTGTGATGCCAGAACCTTAAAATGGTTTACACAAAAGTCCTACCTAAGGCTAAGTCATCTAGGATAGTGTGTCTCAAACTTTAATTGGAAAACCAACCACCTCAGATCCTATGATGCAGGTTTTGGCTGAGTAGGTCTGAGGAAGTCTAAGAATTCTAGGAAGACCCCAGGCAATGCCATCAGTGCTGGTCATTGAACCATATTTTTGAGTCCTCTTCTTCTCAGCCCCCAAATCTCACCATCATGTGATGGATTGATTATATTATACACTTGGCCCGTGCAGCGTTTGTATCATCTGAACACTTGATAGGAATGCAGAATTCTCGGGCCCATCCCAGGCTCACTCAGTCAGGATGAGCATTTTAACAAGATTCCGAGGCAGAATCCGTAGGCACCTAAGAGTCTGAAACGAGCTGGTCCAGGACACTCTCAAAGTCCCTTCTGGAATTACCGTTCAAGGCCATAAACAGCAAGCTGAGGGTCTGGGTGCTTTATATGAGGAAGGCAATATCCCAGCATTCAAGCAACTCAGGACGACAGTGAAATCTCTAGTCTTTTTTAAAATTTATTTTTATTTTTTTAAAGTCATTCTCAAAATCAGACCTAGTAAGCTGCTTCAAGGCCATAAGAGGGCCGTGAAGTACAACGGTCAGCGTTCACGTGAGTATAGCTACCTAAGCTGTGGTTCTGTCCCTTCCACGGTTGATCACGCAGCCCATTTACCTTTCACTGAGTCGGGGCTGGTATCAGAGAGCCTAACAGGTCTTGGCCCAGATTTGGTCAGCACTGTCTCTCACCTGCAGTCTTTGGCCTCTTTCAGGCTGGTGGATTTGGGAAGTACGAGCTGGAAGAGGACGGCGCCCCTTCCAGGCAGGATTCAAACTCTTCTTGTGAAGTGATGCACCTGACCTACCTGCCAGCCTCTCCTCTGCTGGCAGGTTCCACCAGCCCCGTGACTGACATCGGGGCTTTCACATCGACATTAACCTTCTCCCCGACCAAAAAATAGTCAAATAAACTGCAGTCTCATTAGCCTGAAGCACTGTGTATTTAAAAGTGTTTGTATCTGACGAAGTTACACTACCACTGCCTTAGGGCTTCCACTGAATTTTTTGCACGGGCATCATAGAATATGATTTGCTTGCCCACACTTCTTCTGTTGTAACTAACAAACCAAGGGTTAACATATCGGCTGCACACAGAAACCGGGGTGGGCCAAGTGCAACCAGTCCGAGAAGCCCTGGCCTGCCTTGGTCCTAGTTTTTTGTTTTTGTTGTTTTTTTTTAATTAAAGTAGAGTTGTTTTACAACGTTGTGCCACTTTCTGCTGTACAGCAAAGTGACTCAGGCATATATATATATATATATATATATATATATATGGCATATGGAGGTTCCCAGGCTAGGGGTCAAATTGGAGCTGCAGCTGCCGGCCTACGCCACAGCCACAGCAATACGGGATCTGAGCTGCATCTGCAACCTACACCACAGCTCACAGCAACATCAGATCCTTAACCCACTGAGCGAGGCCAGGGATAGAACCTGGGTCCTCATGGATACTAGTCAGATTCGTTTCCGATGAGCATGACAAGAAGTCCTATACTTTTTGACATTATTTTCTATCCAGTCTAAAGGTAATTGTTTGCATCAACTAACCCCAAACTCCCAGTCCATCCCACTCCGTCGAGCCTTTTTTTAAAAAATGTATTTTACTGAAGAGTAGTTGATTATAACGTTGTGCTAATTTCTGCTGTACAGCAAAGTGATTCAGTTATACTACAAACATTCCTTTTCATATTCTTCTCCGTTATGCTTTATCACAGGATACTGAACATAGTTGCCTGTACTATACAGGAGGACCTTGCGGTTTATTCTTTCTGCATATAATAGATTGCATCTGCTAATCCCAACTCTAGTCTTGAAAGGGTTTTTACATAATAAACAATCTGCAGATCGCTTCGGTATTCCTCTCACTGGAGGTGAGAGCTGGAATGGATGAAGTCTGGGGGATATTTCCAATTGGGGGATTCCAGAGTCTAGAAAAAAACTCCAAAGTTGTGGGAAGTGTGACCAGGGACCTCCTAGGGGTTAAACGATGGATTTGCAACTCTGTGGGGGGTTGGGCTGGCCCGAAGAGTAAAGGGAGAGGACAGGTAGGGGTGGCTCACCGTTTAAGTCATCCTTTGCAATGAGCTCAGGGCCAATGAAGAGGCTGCACAGTGCCTTCACCAGGCCGGGGTAGGAGAGCGCGCTCCACTGGCGCAGGGTCTCCGTGCCCAGCTGCGGCAGCGCCTCCGGCACGTAGAGGCCCCCGACCGGCGCATAGCCAGAGAAGAGGGCCCCCTCGAAGTCCACCCGAGGGGCCATTCCCCGAGTGCTGACGTACCACATGATCCCGGAGACCTGCAGAGGGGACAGTCCCAGAGGCACCTGACCTCCAAGCTCGGTACCCCAGGGGGCAAAGCTGAAGTACCCGCAGCCCCCTCGGCTAGCCCCTGGGCCATCCTTCACGGGGTGCGATCTCACGGCAGCAAACTGTGACCTCACCCATCAAAAGGAGGCAACTCCACTGAACTACAAGCTCAAAAGAGGGGGTAACGGAGCATGCTGGGAAAGGAGAAAGCTTGGTGCCCACCGAAGAAGAAGTCCCTGGGGTGGGGAAAAATAATAGCAATGATAAGGCAAGTGCCATTTTGATACCCCCCCCCCAGTAAGGACAGGACTACACTCTTGATTATGCACCTTTCTGAGACAACTGCATCCACTTCTGCTCAAACAAATCATTACCTTCAACGGATCTTCACTCTGCTAGCTTGTTGGAATCAACTTGGGAACTTTTTTTTAAAAAAAAAAATATCCCTACCTGGGGCTCCACCTGGATCAGTTAAATTGAAATCTCCACACAGGCCTCCTTGGGTGGGTCTAATATGCAGCAAGGATTAAGGACTGGGTAGCGAAGTCAGCCCAGTTTGCTTAGAAGTTTCCTAGTTTTAAAACTTAAAGTCCCCGGGGAGTTCCTACTACGGCCACATCTGCAGCTCTTAAAAAAAAAAAAAAATTAAGCTGGGACAATGGAGATAAACCAGAACTGTCTGGGGCCAAATAGGAAATATCACATTGTATGGCGTACATGCCCCAGAAATGGAATCAGGGTAATTCCCAAAGCCAACTGCAGGATACTTCAGATAAGCAAAGCCCAAAACAGAACCAAGGCAGGAGGGCAGGGGCTGGAAGTGTTTTCAACAAAGGGAGGACTTTCCCTTTTTTTTTTTTTTTCCAGGGCCGCATCCAAGGCACATGGAGGTTCCCAGGCTAGGGATCTAACTGGAGCTACAGCTGCTGGCCTACACCACAGCCACGGCAACGCCAGATCCAAGCTGCGTCTGCAACCTACACCACAGCTCACGGCAATGCCGTATCTTTAACCCACTGAGCAAGGCCAGGGATCGAACCCACAACCACATGGTTCCTAGTCAGATTGATTTCCGCTGCACCAGAAGAGGAACTCCAAGGGAGGGCTTTCTGTAACTCTGTGCCAAGGGTTGGAGCCAATGCAAACTGCCCAAGACCTTGGAGTAACCAGGAGGCGAGCCTACCTGGCCACTTCCTGGGGTCAGACTAAAGGCAAGGAGACAATTGCGCTGCCAAAGAATCTGAGTCGGGCATGAGGGCAGGAGCACAGGCGGACAGGGCTCTGACCAAGAGTCAAAGAAAACATCTGCAGAAGGCCCTGCCCCGGGGTGCTGCGGGAGAGCGGCTTACATCACAGCTGGGCCCTGTTCTGGGTTCCTCCCCACGTCAAGGAGGATGTGGACAAACCGGCCCAGGAACAAAAGAGAGGGCCTGACACCGGGCTCTGCAACCGGCAGTGAGAGAACTGGACTGACTAACACACGGGCAGCTGTCTTCACCAGGAAAGGTCGCCCCTGTTCTGTCCAAGGACCACAAGGGGCCAGCACCGGCAAAACTACAAACGACGTACACTGCTGGGTTCATGTTAGGTGAACCAAACAGAGGAGCCCCGAAGTAGAAGCAGCTGCCACAGTGAGACAAGCTGGGACCTGGGACCTGGGACACTGCTGTAGTGCTTGCACCTCGTCAATCTCCCTGAGGAACAAAATACAAAGAAACCATAAGGAACTGAAAATAACTGCGCACCTGCAGGCAGCGGGAACAAACTGTGGGCAAAAAGATACAAATACACTAAAACCCCAGCTGCCATTTCTGAAAAGCCCAGAGCAAAGGCACCATGTTGGGGGCAAAAGCAGGGTACTGGGCACGCCCCCCCTCCCCGCACGCAATTCCGCTAGTGGGGAGGGCAGACCACCTAAGCCACAAGTCTCTGGCAGGACCCCCGGACCTGCCCCTACCCACACCCCATACAAGGAACTAGCTCCCCACCCTTCCTCCCGCAAACCTGTTGCTTGATTTTGCTCCCACCTGCCGCAGCAGGGGCCCCATACAGCCCGGCCTGAATTCCTGTCCTGGCCTCTCATTTCTATTGACTAAGGTCGGCCAAGAACCCAGGTAACAACAGGATGTGGTGAAGCTGGGGAAGAAAATCAAGCATCCTGGCTGGACTGCTGTATGGGGTGGGACTAAGTGGCTTCTGGTGGAGGAGGTTTTACAATTTGCCCATGCCACTCCACCGGACCCTGTTCCAGAACGGAGCGGGTCAAAAAACTCTGACCGATAACGCAGAGAAAAAGAACAAAGGAGCAGGGTTCCAGTGGTCAAAAAAAAAAAAAATTCTGACCAATAACCCAGAGGAAAAAAAAACAAGGGAAAAGAGACACTGCCCCAAGGTAGGGACGCATTTCAGGAAGGGCTCCTTGAGGAGGCGATTTTTCTGAGCAGGCGTGGAGGCAGTGCGGACGCTTAAACCAGACTGGCCCCTGGGGTGGAGGCCCGGCAGACCCAAGGCGGCCGGCCTAAGGTCCCTGGGCACTGGTCCCCAGCTGGCCTGGCCTTGGGGCAGGAAGATTCTAGTAAGATCTGCGAGACAAGGCTCTACTCCCAGCCTCTGAAAACCCCGCAGACTTCTCAACTCGGGGCTCTGCGAGAACTGCCGACATCCTGCGAAGGGTGCAAAGCATCGGAAGCCCCCAACCCTACCGGGCCCCTCCACGTCGCAGCGCGCAAACTAGAGGTGGAAGAAAAGGGCTCGGAGGCCGAGTCGGCCGCGCCGAAGTCAGGGTTGAGCGAAATCGCGAGAAGTTCCAGAGCTCAGAAGTCTCGCTGCGATTACACTCGGAAGGGCGACGCGATCGCCGAGAGGGGACCTGGGAGGGGACTCGGGGCCGGCGCGCGCCCGCCGGAGGCTCGGCCGCTGGGGACCCCCGCCCCCCGCCCCGGAATCGGCTGGCTGGGCAGCGGGGTGGGAGGTCTGCGGGGCTGAGAACGGGTGCGGTTACCGGGTCCCAGGCTCTGGGGACGGCGAGGCGCGGCCCGGGAGGCGGATCGAGCGCGGCGGGACCGCCCTGGTCCGGCCCCCGCGCAGGACGCGGCGGGCACCGTCCAGGCTTCCGGTTGGAGGATGAGCAGGGCCGCCCGGCACCCAGGCAGGGGACGGAAGAAAGCGGCGTGGGAGAGGTGGGGGGCGAAAGGAAATGATAATGAGAGGGAAACCGTTGATTCCTCACTTGGCATCTTGTAAGACCCTTTGCACAGCGTTTTATTCACAGTCTTGAGCTTCACTGCAGCCCTGGACTTGCCGCTTCACCGCATTTTGCAGATGGGAGAACTGAGCGCAAGATGAGAAGAAAGGCTTCATGCTTCCCAACTGCAAAACCAGAAGGCTGACAAACTATTTCTCAAAGTAGCGTGTCAGTGAATTCAGAATCCATGGGAATACATGACATCGTTTTAGTTCCCAAATTTTTTGTAGGAAACCATTTTTTTAATTTATTTATCGTCTTCTTGTCTTTTTAGGGCGGCAGCTGCGGCACATGGAGGCTCTCAGGCTAGGGGTGTGCAGAGCCTCAGCTGCCGGCCTACACCACAGCCACAGCAACCCGGGATCCGAGCCGCGTCTACACCACAGCTCACGGCAACCCCGGATCCCTAACCCACTGGGCAAGGCCAGGGATCAAACCTGCATGTTCATAGATGCTAGGCAGGTTCATTTCCGCTGAGCCACGCGGGAACTCCCTGTAGGAAACCATTTTCTCTTTTTTTTTTGCCTTTTATGTAGAGCCGCACCCGCGGCATATGGAGGTTCCCAGGCTAGGGGTCTAACAGGAGCTGTAGCTGCCGGCCTTCGCCACGGCCACAGCAACGCGGGATCCGAGCCGTGTCTGCAACCTTCACCACAGCTCACGGCAACGCCGGATCCTTAACCCACTGAGCAAGGCCAGGGATCGAACCCGCAACCTCATGGTTCTTAGTCGGATTCGTTAACCACTGAGCCACGAAGGGAACTCCTAGGAAACCATTTTAAATCAAGCGGAGATTCTAGGGTAAAATGCCTCCCCAATTTATTTTAAAGGAAAAAAAAAAAAAAAAGGCAAGACACTTGAGAAAATGGCCTCCATCTATAGTCAAGTGCCCCCTGGATTCACGTTTGTGCTCCTGGGACCAGAACCACTTAGATGTCAAAATTGGAGGAGCTGGAAGGCTCAGATGCTGGCTCCACTTGCCTCTCTGGTCACTGTGGCAGGTGCTGCTGGGCCTCCTGGGGATGGAGCCCGGGGAAGGCTGCCCTGGGGTGTTGCCATGTTCTTCTCTTTTCTTTCTTGTAATTACGACATGCTCCTAAACTTGCAGCCTATGCTTACTCAAGTTATCTGCCCTCCAAACGCTGGCCCACACACGGTGCCCATTTAACGGATCTACGCAGGTTCAGGCACCTGCCATTGACTGACTCTACTCTTGAGTAGGTTTTAAATTCCTGAAAGTGAAAGTCTGACTGATCACTGCTCAACTTAGGGATTGTTGTCATGGAATTCACACAGAGGTCAGGGGACCATGCCCAAAGAGGGACAGAGGCCAGGCAGGGACTGCCCCCCCACCCCAAAAGAGTTCATACCCCCTACATCAAGCGTATTTAATCACTCAGAGGCCAGGAAATGCTGTAATGATGCCAGAAATGCTGTAAGATGCCACAGCATTTGTTACAACACTCATAATCAACCAAGCTGGCATCTCAACACCCATCACCAGACGAGAGTGCCTTCCGCAGGGTACTTGCCAGACTCACAGGGGTCTGCGGGACTTCCTCTCGATTCTGTGAGCAGGAGGGGAAGCTAGAAGATTTTCTGTGAATTGTAACTTGAATCCCTAACAAAGAAGAGGGGCGAAAGGCTCAGGGATTAGAGATTTAATTGAGAATCCCTGCCTAGGACATTTAGAACAGTGCAGTTACAGAAAAGAAGTCTCTGCGTGACCCACTAAGGGAGACAGAATTCTGAGTGTCGAGCAGGAGCAGTCGGAAGCTGGGGGTCTCTGAAATTTCTACACTGGAGCAATATTTCGTTTATAAGATTAAAAACTGCTTTTATTTTATTTTCATTTTGCTCTTTGACCTTATGGATTAGGGTGCTTAGCTGTCTCCAGCTTCAAAGCCAATGAGCTTCAAAGCTGAGCTGAAGCAGAGTCCGGGGTCCGGGCAGTGTGTTCCTTCCAAGCCCTCTTCAGGGAGACTTCCACGAGACTGGGGGATTTATCATGGTCTCTATGCTCTGCGATGTCAGAGTGAGGGACCAGAGACCTCTTTAAGGGTTAGAGAGCACACAGACTGCTGGAGGAGACAGTGACCTCCATCAGAAGGCCACCAGCCATGTGTGCAGGGCACAGGCCAGCACTCAGGCTCTTTCTAGAGTCTAAGCTCGGCATGGACGAAGAGAAAGGACGGAGGGCAAGGCAGAGGGGGGAGAAGCTGACTTTCAGAGTCAAGACACGTCTGTTCTCTGTGAACGTTTTTGACCTTCTAAATCAATGATCCATGGTTTCATTTAACGTGCCTGGTGGTTGTTTGAGGACAAGGGGTAATATTTAAGCTCAAATATTCTGAATCACCCTCAGATCACTCTTGAGTTCCCAACTCTGTAACTAAGGCTTCCAAATAAATAGTCTCAAATTATCAAGCAGGAACTAACTGGCATCATTCAAACTGCCCCCGTCCCCCCCCCCTTTTTTTTTCCAGAAATGGACACATCGATCCTAAAACTTACATGGAAATGCACAGGACCCAGAACAGCCAAAACAATCTTGGAAAAGAAGAACAAAGTTGTAGGATTAATACTCTGAGTTTAAAACTTAGGGCAAAGTTATAATAATGAAGGCAGTGTGGGGCTGGCGTAATGATAGACACACAGACCAATGGAATAGCATTGAGAATCCAGGAATACACCCATACACGTGTGGTCAATTGATTTATTTTTCTTATTAACAATGAATTTTATTTCAGTTATAAGTGTACAAAGATCATAAGTCAATTCGATAGATTTTTGTGTCCCAAACCCACAGTGCATCCCCCACCCCCCAGACTGTCTTATTTGAAGAACCATGGTTTTCCAAAATCTGTGAGTCATTGTCTGTTCTTCAAAGAAGTTCATTGTGTCTCTTTAGTTTCCACATGTAAGCCCTAGCATTGGGTGTTGCTGTCTAATTGTCTGACTGGTTTCACTTCCTATGATACTTTCTAGGTTCATCCATGTTGCTGCAAATGTTGTTATTCTGTTTCTTTTAATGGCTGAGTAATATTCCATTGTGTGTATGTACCATATCTTCCCTATCCACTCCTCTGTGGATGGGCATTTAGGTTGTTTCCATGACCTGGCTTCTTCCCTCTCTAGCTGCTTTAGATGTAAAGTTAGGCTGTTTATTTGAGCTTTTTCTTGTTTCCTGAGGTAGGCTTGTATTGCTATATACTTTCCTCTTAGCGCTGCTTTTGCTGCATCCCAGAGGTTTTGGAGTGTCGTGTCTTTGTTTTCATTTGCTTCTAGGTATTTTTTAATTTCCTCTTTGATTTCTTCAGTGATCCATTGGTTGTTTTCTTGTTTTTGCATCCATTCAGCTAATCTATGTCTTTTGGTTGGGGCATTCAGTCCATTAACATTTAAGGTAATTACTGATATATATGTTCTTATTGCCATTGTATTAACTGTTTGGGGTTTTTTTGCCCTTTTTTTTATTTTACCCTGAAATTTTGATATAGGAGTCTATATACAAATGAGATTGTTTTAAGTTGTTGGTTTCTTAATTGCACGTGCATCTCCAGTGACCTGCATTTGTGCTCTCTTCTCACGATTTCTGATTTTGGTAGCATAGTTGTGCATGGATGATTTAGTATCGTTATCGTATATATGCCTTTACTGGTGAGCCTTGTCATTTGTGGTGTTTTTGCTTCTGGTTGTGGCATTTTCTTTTCTGACTAGAGAAGTTCCTTTAAGATTTGTTGTAAAGCTGGTTTAGTGTTGCAGAAACCTCTTAGCTTTTGCTTATCTGTAAAGGTTTTGATCTCTCCTTCAAATCTGAATGTGAGCCTTGCAGGGTAAAGCAATCTTAGTTGGAAGTTTTTCCCTTTCATCACATTAAGTATATCATGCCACTCCCTTCTGGCCTGCAGAGTTTCAGATGAAAAATCTGCTGATAACCTTATTGGGGTTCCCTTGTATGTCATTTGTTTCTTTTCCCTAGCTGCTTTCAAAATTTTCTCTTTGTCTTTAATTTTGGTCATTTTGATTAATATGTGTCTGGCGGTGTTCCTCCTTGGGTTTATTTTATATGGTACTCTTTGCACTTCTTGGATTTGAGTGAGTGGTTCCTTTCCCATATTAGGGAAGTTTTCGGCTATTATCTCTTCAAATATTTTTTCTGTCCCCTTCTCTCTCTGGCACCCCTATAATACGGATGTTGGTGCGTTTAACATTATCCCAGAGTTCTCTGAGACTCAGCTCATTTCCTTTCAATCTTTTATCTCTTTTCTCTTCCGCATTAGTGATCTCCACTAATCTGTCCTCCACCTCGCTGATTCGTTCTTCTGCCTCCTGTATTCTACTGTTGGCTGCTTCTAATGAATTTTTTATTTCAGTTATTGTATTTTGCATCTCTTCTTGTTTAATTTTTACAGCTTGTATTTCTCTGCTCAGTGTTTCCTGTAAATTATCAATCTTTGCCTCCAGTTTATTTCCAATGGCTTGCATCATCTTCAGCAACAACAGTCTAAAGTCTCTTTCTGAGAGGCTGATAATCTCCTCATCACTGAGCTGTTTTTCTGGGCTTTTCTCTTTCTCCCTTATCTGGGTTATAGTTTTCTTTCTTTTCATTTTTATAGGTTTTTGGTGTGGTGGCCTTTTTGCCAACAATAGAGTGGTAGCCTCTCTTAGTTCTGTTGTTTGTCTCCCCTGTGACTAAAGCTGGTATGGGCGGGGCTTGCTGTAGGCTTCCTGATGGGAGGGACTGATGCCTGCCCACTGGTAGGTGGGGTTGATTCCTTTCCCTCTGATGGGTGGGGCTTTGTCTCTGGATGAGATTAGAGGCTGGCTGTGTGCCTGAGGGGTCTTTAGGCAGCCTGTTTAGT
>PVHT021183520.1:6406638-6441931 GCA_004024745.2 Catagonus wagneri | reverse complement strand
GGCGGGGCTTGCTGTAGGCTTCCTGATGGGAGGGACTGATGCCTGCCCACTGGTAGGTGGGGTTGATTCCTTTCCCTCTGATGGGTGGGGCTTTGTCTCTGGATGAGATTAGAGGCTGGCTGTGTGCCTGAGGGGTCTTTAGGCAGCCTGTTTAGTGGTGGGTGGGGCTGGGATCCCACCTGGATTATTGTTTGGCCTGGGGCTTCTCAGTGCTGATGGGAAGGACCAGATTTTCCCAGAAATGACCCCCTCTAGAGAAATGCAGGCTGCTGAATGTCCCCGAGAGCTTCACCTCCAATGCCCTTCCCCCACAACAAGCCACAGTCACCCCTGTTTTCCCAGGAGATCCCCCACAAATTGCAGTCAGGTTCCACCCGGATTCCTCTGGAGACTGCTTTGCCCTGGGACCCAGAGCACGTGAAAGTCTGCGTGTGCCTTTCAAGGATGGGGTCTCTGTTTCCCCCAGTCCTGTGGAGCTCCTGCACACAAGCCCCGCTGGCCTTCAATGCCAGATGCTCCGGGGGCTCTGTCTCCCTGTGCCCAATCCCCAGGCATGGGGTTTTGACATGGGGCTCAGAACTCTCAGTCCTGTAGCTGAGTCTCTATGATGCAGTTACTTTCCAGCCTGTGGGTTTCCCACCCGGGTGGTATGGGGTCGCTTCTATCATGTAATCGCCCCTCCTACCTCTTGATGTGGTCTCCTCTTTGTCTTCTGGAGTAGAATATCTTTTTTGGAAGTTTACAGTCCATTTGGTTGAAGGCTGCTCGGCTTTTGGTTGTAGTTTTGCTGTTTTTCGGGAGAGAAGTTGAGCTCCAGTCCTTCTATTCCACCATCTTAATCCAATCTCCAGTCAATTGATTTTTAACAAGGGTGCCAAGGCCATTCAAAGAAAAGAAGAGTCTCAACAAATGATCATGAGACAACTGGACATCCACATGCAAATGAGTGAATTTAGACCCGTTTCACATAATATGCACAAATAAGCTGAAAATGGATCAAAGACCTAAATGTAGGAACTAAAACTATAATACTCTTGGAAGAAAATATAGGAGTAAATGTTTGTGGCCTTGTATTAAGCAACAGTTTCTTAGCTATGACACAAAATCCTGTTCAACTAAAGAAATAGCCTGGACTTAAAAATTAAAAATGTGTGTCCATCAAAAAAAAAAAAAACACTACTAAGAAAGTGAATGGACAATCAAGAAAACATTTGCAAATTATCTACTTAATAAGAATCAGGTATCCATGAGTTCCCGTTTTGGTCAGCGGTAATGAACCCGACTGGTAACCATGAGGATGCAGGTTTGATCTCTGGGCCTTGCTCAGTGGGTTAAGTATCCAGCATTTCCATGAGCTGTGGTATAGGTCACAGACTGTGAATCAGATCCTGCGTTGCTATGGCTGTGATGCAGGCCGGCAGGTGCAACTCCGATTAAGCCCCTAGCCTGGGAACTTCCATATGCCACATGTATGGTCCTAAAAAAAAAAAAAAGAATCAGGTATCCAGAATATACAGAAGCTCTTACAAGTTAATAATTTAAAAATAACCTAAGTTTTAAAATGGGCAAAGGAGAGTTCCCTAGTGGCTCAGAGGGGTTAAGGATCCAGTGTTGTCACTGCTTTACTGCTGTGGCATAGGTTTAATCCCTGGCTCCAGAATTTACGCATGCTGTGGACACAGCCAAAAATAAATGAATAAATAAAACGGGCAAAGAGGTTTAAATAGACTTTTCTTTTCTTTTCTTTTGCTTTTTAGGGCTGCGCACGCAGCCTATGGAGGTTCCCAGGCTAGGGGTCCAATCGGAGCTACAGCTGCCGGCCTATACCACAGCCACAGCAATGCAGGATCCAAGCCACATCTGCGACTACACCACAGTTCATGACAATGCCAGATCCTTAACCCACTGAGCGAGGCCAGGGATCCAACCCGCAACCTCATGGTTCCTAGTTGGATTCATTTCCGCTGTGCCACAATGGGAACTCCCTAACTAGACATTTCTTCAGTGAAGATATATAAATGGTCTATATGAAACACTGTTAGTCATTAGGGAGATACATAGCAAAACCACAATGGGATAGCACTTCATACCCACTAGAGAGCTAGAATCAAAAACGTTATGTTGATGAGCATGTGGAGTAATCTGGAGCCCTCAAGTACACTGGGACCCGTTGTTGATGGAAATGTAAACTAGTGCAGCCACTTTGGAAAACAATTTGGCAGTTTCTCGAAATGTTAAGCATAGAGTTAGCAGATGACCCAGCAATTCCATTCCTGGGTGCACACCCAAGACAACTGAGAACATATCTTTATACAAAATCTTGTATGTGAATGTTCATAGCAGCATTCATTATTCGTAACAGGCAAAAAGTAGAAACAACCCAAATGCCCATTAACTGGTGAATATATAGGCAGGCAAAATGTGGTATAGCTATTCAACGAAATATTACTCAGCCATAAAAGGAAAGACATACTGATAAAGACATACTAGTAACATCATATCAATATGATAACATACTGATAACAGTATGATAAAGACGTACTGATAACATGGATGAAACAGACTGATAACAGCATGAAAAAGATATTTTGATAACGTGGATGAAACTTGAAAGCATTTATGTTGAGTGAAAGAAACCAGACACAAAAGTCAGCCTATTTTATGTTTATCGCTCTACTTGAAATGTGCAAAATAGGCAAATCCATAGCAACAGAAAGTAGATTCAGATTTAGTGGTTACAAGGGGCTGGGTCAGAGAGAAATAAAGTGTGACCGCCAATGAGGGCGGAGTTCTTCTGAGGGAGATTAAAAGGTTTGGGAATTGGTGCTGATGGTTGCACAAATTTGTGACTGTACTAAAAATCCACTGAGTTGTACACTTTGACCAGTGAGTTTTCTGCTATGTGAGTTATGCGGCAATGCAAAAAAAAAAAAAATGGCAAAAAACTGATTGGCTAAGAGTCAGGGCACATTATAAAAACAGCTGCCCAGAGAGGAAAGCTCCGAGAGCCTGAAGGGGCAGACTGGGTCCTGGGAAGGAGAATGTTATTCGCATGGGAGTACAAAGCCATCAGAGAATGGCTTAGATTCAGACATGATCTGATTTGTCAGTAGACAACTTTAGGAATCATTTATAAAAATTTAGAAAAGAGCAATCATTGTCTTCTATTGCTGGAAGCTTTTAGATGTATTAATTACGCACCTTTTCCTATTGTTCTTTTTTGGGGGGAGGGGCAGCACCCTTGGTAAGTGGAAGTTCTGGGCCAGGGACTGAACCTGTGACACAGCAGTGACCAGAGCCGCCGCAGTGGCAGTGCTGGATCCTTAACCCACTGTGCCACAAGGGAACTCCTTTTCCCGTTGTCCTAAGTAAATTCTTCCATTGCTGAATTTATTTGGAATGACAGTAAATGGTACATAATTAATACAAACAGAGATGCCTTTTAATGTGCTGATATCTGGTTTTACTCAATAACTTAAAAAAAAAACTTGTAGAAGACATTTGAGAAGGGTTCATATAGTTCGGCAGTTAATGTTACTTCACGTGCTGCTCTTTTGTACCTGAGTATGGTGTGTGCATTTATGAGATGTTTATTACAGGGACTAGATGCTAGTTTCTCAGTTATGTCTTTTCCCTTCCCCTGGTCTGAGCTAAACATTGCTCTGTGTGCATGATAGCATCTGCGCCAAGTTCAAAGGTACCCTTTTTTTTTTGCCTTTTAGGGCGGCACCTGGGACATAGGGAAGTTCCCAGGCTAAGGATCAAATCGGAGCTGCAGTTGCTGGCCTGCCACAGCCACAGCAATGCAGGGTCCAAGCTGCATCTGTAACCAATACTACAGCTCACAGCAACACCAGATCCTTAACCCACTGAGCGAGGCCAGGGATCGAACCCACATCCTCAAGATTACCAGTCATGTTCCTAACCTGCTGAGCCACAACGAGAAATCCTCAGAGGTACTTCTGGTGACCCCAATAGGAAGCATGCTTACCCAATTATCTCCACTGGAACAGAAGTAAATGGAAGCCTAGACTCATGTTCCATTAGCTGGAGACCATTTTCCGGGCTGACCCTGTATGCTCAGCATGTTTCCTCCGCATGGTAATAGCTGCAAATTGCTTGTACAGTTCAGCTATCACAGTTGGCTGTCGGGACCTTACACGGATTTGGGTATGTCACATCTGGAGCAGGCTATTGCTTTGTTCTGGAGGTGACCTGGCTCCCTGTGCCTGACAGGTGCTGGGACCTGCCCTCTTACCTTTCCACGCTGGCTTTCTGCCAGCTTGTCCCAGAATCTTCACATATATCAGCGCGTTCATCCACTCAGTCACGATGTCTGCAGGGAGCAGGAAGAGAGAAGGTGCCTGGGCTTTCGGTGGCTTCCTTGAGTAGCTAAACCAGCCCTGGGCTCGCTCACTATTTAAACCCTAGTTGCCCCGTATACACACCACTACGTACAAAAGAGATTATCAACAAGGACATACTCTATCTCACTGAACGCTGCTCAGTATTCTGCAATAACCTATATGGGAAAGGAATCTGAAAAAGAATGGATATGGGTATCTGTATAACTGAATCCCTTTGCTGGACACCTGAACTAACACAACATTGTAAATCAGTGATACACCTATATAAAATAAAAATCAATTAAAAAAAAATCCCTGGGTTTCTCGGAGTTTCTTTTGATAGAAGCCAAACAATATCCTAACTGCCACAGGTCTTCTACTAGAAGCTGAGAGAGTGAAAAGAAGAAGAAGAAGAAAAAGAAAAAAGCTTCAAAAAGCAAAATAAATAAATAAGGGGGGGGGCAGAGAAAGGGGCCAAAGAATCATTACAATCTAGAGGATGGAAAGACATGCTCACTTCATCTTCACTGCCACATGCCCTACGCAGAACTCTTCACCTTTTTTCCCTCCCCCAGCTCTTCCCTTGCTCAGTAAATGGCACCCCTCAATCTCCCAGGAGGACGTCTTACCTTATCCCCCAGATCCAATCCATCAGTAGCCCCGGAGGTTGTGCTTACAAAACGTATCTCCTTAGCCCACACCGCACTGTCTCTGCCTCCTACACACTCTCCCCGCTATCCCTCTACCCGTCCCCCAGCGTCCATTTGCCCAGCAGCAGGGCTGGTCCCAGTGCGCCAGTCATTCAGTCCCCAATAGTTCTCATCACAATTACTATTCAGTTCTGAGCCCATGTGACCCTGAGAGATTTCTCCAGCCTCCCCTCGGAAACCCAACCCTCACCCACTGTGCTGGTGGCACTTAGCTTTTCCTCCTTTTTAGAATAAGACAAATCTTTTCATATCCCTGGGCATTGCTGTTCCTCTGACAAAATGCTGTTCCTGTGATCATGATCTCTTATTAAGAGAGCATGCCATCCTTGGGGACAATGGGCCTGGATTCATATTTTGGGAAACAGCTGGAGCAGCAGCTCCTTTTCACAGGCAGTTAGAAATATGAGTATTAATATTTAACTTCATCTCCTACACTCTTTTCTGCTCCGGCCACAATGGCACCGACATGGCACCACCTTAGGTTATATGTATAATTATGATGTATAACTAAGTACATTACATATATATTGTGTACCTTAAAAAGTACCAGGCACTGGGCCAGGCTCTAGACAGGAAACAAGACCTCTGTCCTCCAGGATCACGGAGTCTGGGGAGCAGAGGGACAGGGACAGACAGAAGGACACGTACAGCCTGAGAAGTGCTCAAAGGGAAGCGAGCACAGGCCCGGCTCAGCAGAGTTAGGGCTTAGGAGAGGCAGCCAAGGCTTCACAGAGGAGCCTCAGCGACTCAGGTTTGCAACTGTGGGTGGAGCAGAGGAGGGCTTTTCTCTCTCCCACGGGGTACCTCCACCCAGAATTCAAACCGATTCCTGGTTCTGGCGTACATCGAGGTGTTTACTTTCACGGACGCTAGGTGGCAGTTTTGGGCAGCCCCTGCTGATTTTGCTTTGACCTGGGGAGTTGGAGAAGAAAGGCATGGATCTAAGAGGGGACAAGGGAAGAAGGGAGGGATGAGGAAGGGAAAGAAGGAATGGAATAGAATTTCTAATGTTTTTAAATTTAATCCATCAAATTGCATATGGCATATATTCATGTGCCCAGAAGGATTTTAAAAAAGCAAAGGAGTTCCTGATGTGGCCGGGCAGTTAACAAACCTGACTAAAATTCATGAAGATGCGGGTTCGTTCCCTGGCTTCGCTCAGGGGGTTAAGCCGTGAGCTGTGGTGTAGGCTGCAGACACAGCTCGGATCCCGCGTTGCAGTGGCTGTGGTGCAGGCCGGCAGCTACAGCTCCTGTTAGACCCCTAGCCTGGGAACCTCCATAGGCCACGGTGCAGCACACACACACAAAAAAATCTAAAATATGACACAAATAAACCTATTAATGAAACAGAAACAGAGTCACAAACACAGAGAACAGATTTGTGGTTGCCACGGGGGAGGGAGTTGGGGAGGAATGGAGTGGGAGGTTGGGGGTTAGCAGGTGTAAGCTGCTATATCTAGAATGGATGAACAACAAGGTATTACTGTATAGCACGGGGAAATATATCCAATCTCCTGGGCTAGAGCATGATGGAAAGTAATATTTAAAAAGAATGTATATACATATGTATTCCTAAGTCAATTTGCTGTGCAGCAGAAATTGGCACAACATTGTAAATGAACTATACTTTAATTAAAATTTTATTTTATTTTATTTGTTTGCTTTTCAGGGCCGCACTTGCAGCTGCAGCTGCTGGCCTACACCGCATCCACAGCAACGTAGGATCAGAGACATGTCTGCGACCTACACCAAAGCTCACAGCAACTCTGGATCCTTAAGCCACTTAGCGAGGCTGGGGCTTAAACCCACATGCTCCTGGATACTAGTCGGGTTCGTTGCCACTGAGCCACAATGGGAACTCCAATAATTTTTTTTTTAATATGTGGGATCGAATATATGGCACAAATGAGCCTGTCAATGGAACAGAAACAGATTCATAGACAAGGAGAACAGACTTGTAGTTACCAAGGTGGAGGTGGGGAGAGGGATGGGCTGGGAGTTTGCCCTTAGAGGATGAGATATTTAGAATGGAGAGACAATGAGGTCCTACTCTGCAGCAGTAGAACCACATCCAGTCTCCTGGGACAGACCATGATGGAAAGGAATACTTAAAAAAAAAAAGAAAAGAAATGTATATATTTTTATATACAGCAAGTCACTTTGCTGTACAGCAGAAATTAACACAATATTGTAAATCAACAATACCTTAAAAAATAAATTTAAAATCTCTTTACAAAGAAGAGTGCAAAGGAAGGAAGGAATCCTCGGGGAGTAGGAGAGGGCACAGAGCGGGAGCGGGCTGGCATCGCAAGTCAGGAGAAGGCAGAGATCACATCTCTTACCCACACATTCCTCTAGAGAAGGTGGATGAGGGCTTCTTAGCTTCTCATTGGTTCAAAGCAGCTGTGGAGGGCGGCTGGGAACACGGAGCACGGAGCTTGCCACCCCTCCACCCCCCACCCCCCAGAAAAGAGGTTGATCTGTCTGCGGCAGGTGAAATTGGGCATGTCTGGGGCACCTCCTCATGGCAGGATGGCAGAAGCGTGCCCAACGGGGCACCTGAAAAACCACCAAGTAAGCCTCATGACCCTAATTTTCCATGATAATCAATCAATGATAATATCTAAAGCTGAAGGAGGAGGAGGAGGAAAGGAAGAAAGGTCATAAAATGATGTTATTTAGAAATGGAGGGAAAACTACTAGAAAAAAATAGCTAAGAGGGTTGAAAGTGGTTGCATTTTCTTATTATTTTAACCTTTTAAAATTCGTTTTTATATGCATTTTTAAATTCTAGGCATGATCCTAGATTCCCAACTTTAGGGTGCCCCCAAACACCAGGAGGGTTTGCTAAACACCTAGACCCTGCCTTCATAGATCTGACTGGCAGCTCTGCAGGGGCACACACGTTTGAATGACTAACCTGATACAAGACCTCGGACCGCTTAGGGGGACTCTGCTCTAGATTCCAAGCGGAGGGCAAAGAGTGGAACGGAGCCGTCCCCAGGCCTGGCCCAGCTCCGCTCCTGTGGGACTGTGGGACTTTGAGTCCGTCATGTCCCTTCTCTGCTCCCTCAGGTTGATAAGGGGTCACTTCTTGAATAGTTTGAGAAGTGAAGGTTGAGAATCTAACCAAAGTCTTACTTAAAAATGCACTATGATGCTTTGCATACAATTCTAGGGTGTTCCTAGACCCTTCGGGTTCCCATAGATTCTTGGTTACAATTTCTCGGATCAAAAGCTTTCAAGGAAAATTTTTCATGTCTCTTTCAGCTCTGATGTTCAGCGTTGCTCTGGATTCTGGATGCTGTGGATCTGGAGAGCAGCTTTAAAACACAGCCCGTGGGGCCCCCACGCCACACATTGAGCGGGCACCTCATACGGCTCTTCATGGAATCAAAGAGCTCGTCGCTAACTCGTCAGATACAAACAGGACACAAATCTCCTCCACCTTGACCAAGACCCTAGTAACGAAACCTTCTGGGAGCCGTGAGGGACCAAGACACCCAGGCCCACGAGAAAGCAGAAGATCTCAAAAGAGTTGCAGTTAATCGGAAACTGACTTCTGTGAGAGATAAACGTATCAACTTGGAGAAGCGGTCCAGCTCTCCCGTCTTTTTCATATCTTAGGAAGAATCCTATTTATTTCTTTATTCAGGCCATGCCTGCGGCAGGTGGAGCTTCCTCGGCCTGGGATCGAGCCTGGGCCGTACCAGCAACCTGAGCCACCGCTGTGACAATGCCAGATCCTTAACCTGCTGCGCCACAAGAGAACTCTAGCCTTTTAAGATAATTACATAATGATGTTGATAACGGCCTCATTCCTCATCCAGCCCCCGGGCTGACCTTCACCGGGAAGGGGCTGAATCCGTGCAGTTGGGATGCTCAAAGGTCTTTTGCCATCTTGTTCAAGCCTTTCATCCAGACGGGGGCCAGGGTACGGCTCTGCCCTTTAGCGCCATGGAGGCCTCTGCACTGAGTGCTGAGTTCAGATTCTCTCGGGCTCATCAAAGGAGCCAGAGGCTCCTGCTGCTTCCCTAATCTCATGAGATTAAGTGAATCTGCGGTTTGTGGCCAGCTGGTCAATGGTCACAGGGCCACGTTCTTAGACAGGAGGAGCACATTCAGGGCCCCGTGTGTGCTGGCACTGGGATCCGGACCACAGTCCACCACCCCTCCCAGCTGTGAAGGTGAGGCCATGGGGGGTGGGGGACGAGGGGGACACATCAGCAGACTCTCTGCTCACGATGTTTATGTCCCTCATCAGCCTGCAGTTCTCCTCTGCTCAATCCCAGCCTGGAAATCTCGCTGTCACCTCGTGACTATGCATTTGGTGAGTGTAAGTCCCTGTGGAGAGTTCCCTAGTGGCTCAGTGGGTTAAGGATCCAGTGTTGTCACTGCTGTGGCGGGGGTTCGATCCCTGGCCCAGGAACTTCCACATGCCACTGGTGCAGCCAAAAACTAAACGAATGAATGGATGAATGAATGAATGAATGAATCCCTGTGGATCTTGACAGCCCTGGGAAATCAAATCGATTCTGGCTTCTCATCTTGGATTGATGTCACTGGGTCCAGACTCAGCCATGTCACTGGCAAGGAAGGGCTCCACGATTTGAATCCTGGCTCCCCTATTTCTCGCCTGGGAGAGTTTGAGTAAGTGTCTTTACTCTGCTGTGCCTCGGAGCCCTCATGTCTAAAATGGGTCCTAATATACTGTGAAAACGGGATAATTCATGGAAACATGCTCAGCAACAGTGAGTGCGCGGTGTCAGCCGTGCATAGCTGTGACTGCCAAGGACACACTGCAGTGATGGGGTGGCCCTGCAGTCGTGCAACTGTGGGGCCTAGAAAGACGAGTGACTGTGGGTCAGGTGACAAGGCAGCCTCAATGAGTTCCGCCTAACCACCTTCATCTGCCTTTGGCTCTTTCTGTTGAGCCGTTGACGTCGATGCTGGGTTTCGCCCTCAGGATTTTAAAGGCGCCACGGACCTGTGACTATGTACAAACAATCTATTAGCAACTGCAGAGGGTGGGGAGGAGAGGAGAGGAGGTGGCGTGCAATCGCATAAATAGCCATCATGACACTATTTCCGCCATTGCTTCCGTCATCGGACATTTACTGACCAGACTCTGTGCCAGGGACCATGAACGCCTGGCAGCAGACACAAGGATGAATGCCTGCACCCTGCCACCGGGCACCCTGCCGTCTGAGGGAAAGGAAGACAGGAAACCTGGAGAGGCTGAAAGATAAGGGTGGTGCAAACAATAAGGGAAGCACAGTTACTAGAGTTCGGAGTGAGGAGGAAGTACTTTCGGCCAGGAGGGCAAAAGCGAAGGCGCCAGGACGGCTGTCTTCTTCCTGCATCTCCCACGTGCATGGGTGGCGCTAACATCACCACGGTAACCCAAGCTGGGGCTTCCCAGCACATCTTCAACTCCCATTCCCTCCTTCCCACCTACCAATGGTTTTCCCCAACACTCCCAGTTACAATCACAGAATAGCTCTCCAGTCCACACCCTCCACCTCCTCCCAAGTTCAGATCCTCATCATCTCTTGACAGAATTTTGCCAGGAGTCTCCTGTTTCTCCACCTCCAGTTCTCCCTCCATGCAGCCCATCTTTCATACCTACCACGAGAGTGATCTTCCAAAATCACAAATCTGGTTATGGTTCTTCTGCCTAAGAAGGCTGGGAGTACCCGTCGTGGCTCAGCACTTAATGAATCCGACTAGGATCCATGAGGATGCGGGGTCGATCCCTGGCCTTGCTCAGTGGGTTAAGGATCCAGCATTGCCGTGAGCTATGGTGTAGGTCACAGATGTGGCTCAGATCAGGCCAGCAGCTGCAGCTCTGATTCGAGACCTAACCTGGGAACCTCCATATGCCTCAGGTGCGGTCCTAAAAAGACCAAAACAAAAAAATTGGGTCTTATCCAAAGCAATAATACCCACGAGGTTGGTGCATTTTTTTTTTTTTTTAATTTTCATGGTTGTACCCACGGCATGTGGAAGTTCCCGGGTCAGGGCAGAAATCCGAGCCACAGCTGCAACCCATGTGGCAGCTGTGGCAACACCGGATCCTTTAACCCACTGCACTGAGCTGGGGATCGAACCCACACCTCTGCAATGACCTGAGCTGTTGTAGTCAGGTTCTTAACCCACTGCACCACAGCGGGAACTCCGGTGTGTATTTTTCTCATACATATTAGACTAAGTGCAAAACAATTAATATTGAAATGATTCATCCAGGCCCCATCTAAAATCATTGCTAACGCTGATATACGCACCATTCCGGGAAATACGGTCTGCAGAATACAGTCCGGCCTCCCCGTCAGCACCTGGTTGTGGCCTCCCTCTCCAGCTCCCCACTCTACTCCCCACTCTAGTTTCCTTACGCAGACTCTTCCACCCTCCTCTCTATCCTTCCTCCTTGAACCACATGCCTTTCTTCTGCAACAGCTGATCTGTTCACGCCTTTGCAGGCTTTTTCCTCTATTCATGATTCCTTCCCTGACCAGAAAGTCCTTCTAACTCTTTATTCAATCATTCTCTACATTTCGAAGTATTATTTTATTTAAACTTCGACCTATTCAAAAGCCAGCTTTGGCTCCATTCATGCTGCCTACCGGACAGTGAGTACCTTTGTAGATTCAATGTCACATAGTAGGTCAGTGTCACATAGTATGCTTATTGAGTGAACGATCACCTGATGCCTGTGGCTTGAGTGGGATCTGAGGCTGGGGAGAGGCTATGCTGGCGGAGGGAACGAAACGAGGTGCATGATCAGCTCGGAGCACACGTGTGCTTAGAGTGGCCCGGATGGGATATTCCACTTAAGTCCAATACAAGACGAACGGCACACCCTGACTTTAAAGAATTAGAATCCAGTAAAATACAGCTTGCCCCACATGTCTACTGAACACGAGGGCTCAGCAGCCACTCAGGACCTTTCATTTCTTTGAGATCTCGCCTCACACACGTGGACTGTCTGTTTCTTTGATCTAGAGAAATAGGACACTCCTAAACTGATAGTAACCCAACTCAAGCGGTCGATGGCACTTGAACTATTGTCTTATCAACATTTTCTTGGAGTTCCCATCGTGTCTCAGTGGTTAACAAATCTGACTAGGAACCACGAGGTTGCAGGTTCGATCCCTGGCCTTGCCTAGTGGGTTAAGGATCCGGCGTTGCCATGAGCTGTGGTGTAGGTCGCAGACGCGGCTCGAATCCCGCATTGCTGTGGCTGTGGCGAAGGCCGGCAGCTACAGCTCTTGTTAGACCCCTAGCCTGGGAACCTCCATATGCCGCGAGTGCGGCCCTAGATAAGGAAAAAAAAAAAAATTTTCTAGACACGTGCTCCATGGAAAGGGCAATGCTAAGCTCTGGTTTAGAAGAACTGTCATGAGATTAACCAAGCTATAGCTTTAAAAATTATAATATGGAAATAATGAAAGTCAAAAACATAAGCTTTGGAATGAAACAGATGGAGTTCATACTTCGATTTGACCACTTCCTACTCAGGTAGCAATTACTAACCTATTCTTCTTCTTCTTCTTCTTCTTCTTCTTCTTCTTCTTTTTTGGCTGTGCCCATGGCATGTGAAAGTTCCCAGGTCAGGGAATGAACGTTAGCCATGGCAGTGACAACACTAGCCCCTTAACCCTCTGAGCCACCAGGGAACTCATAAGCTCTTCTTATCTCCGTTTTCTGCTCTGAAAAATGGGGATAATAACACTTATCCTAGAGTACTATTTTGAGAATTCAGCGAGAATTCTCAGAGAAACACCTACTTAGTATTTATTCAGCTAGTGGAAGCTGCAGTTTATCACTCTTAGTGTAATGGAATTAATGGAATCGAATAGAAATCCCTGTTGGGGATGTGGATCCAGAGGAGCGGAGCCCTCAGGAGGACTGTATGGAGAGAGACTGTGAGGCTGAGCCTCAAGAGATGTCGGCAGAGTGGCCAGCCTGGCTCGAAAGGGCTGCGGTTCGTGGCTCTAAGGCAGAGAGAACGCAGGGCTCTAACGCAGGGCAGCGAGTTAGCCAAGGGTTACTTGCAAGCAATTTCTCTTTGAAGTGTCAGGCTGACTTCTAAGCCAGCTGGAAGCTCTCAACCCGCAGAGGGCAAGGGACACGAGGACACAGTGACACAGGACAAGTAAACACTATTAGCTTTTCACAGCCAAGGCAGGAGATTTGGGAACCAGCCTTGCAGATAAGTTTTGAACTCTCCCTTGATTACATCAGCCTCAAGTTAGTGCCACCGCCTGACCCTTAATCCACAGGATTTTGAAATCTTCTGAGTCACAGGGAAAGAGAACGCACTGGGGGCCCCAAAGTAAATCACTGGAAGGTCTTAATTCCTCACAATAAGGATATTCCTAAAAGTTATTGCGCAAAGGGAAATTTTGTTGAATACATTTTTCAGTAGAGTGTGTGTAAAGGGGATTCCTCTTACAGGGTAAAACGGCCACCCAAGGTTTTTCTTTGGTATCTTTATACTTTTGCCCCCCCAGAGGCTTCTGTGAGCAGGCAGATCCCTAAAATGCCAAGGATGCTGAGTGGTTTCAAGGCAGATCCCATTCTAGGTTCTAGACTGTTTTTATAGTGGGGAGACTCTTAGGATTTTACAGTGGTTGAGGAGACAGAATAGGCATATGAAAAGCAGACTTGAGAATATCTTTTAAAAGTTTTTATTGAATGACACGCATCCTGACATCCCACCATCAGCATTTAAAACAGCACATAGGAGTTCCCGCTGGGCTCAGCAGGTTAAGAAGCCCACATAGTGTCTGTGAGGATGCGGGTTGAGTCCTTGGCCTTGCTCAGTGGGTTAAGGATCTGATGTTGTCACCAGTTGAGGCACAGGTCAAAGATGTGACTTGAGTGTGGCATTGCTGTGGTGCAGGCCAGAGCTACAGCTCCAATTCAGACCCTAGCCTGGGAACCTCCATATGCTGCAGGTGCAGCCATTAAAAAAAAAAAAAATCAAAAATCACATAAAACAGCACATAATGAAAACACAGGACCTGTAAGACACATGACATGGCCAAGGAAGCTGATGCAAACGCTTCCCTCAGGACGCATAGGCTGCGCCCCTTGACCCATAACAGCTTTTCAAATATGCAGTCGAGGTCACATGAATGAAAGAAAAACCCCCAGAAGCCAGGAGCACAGTAGGAACTGAAAACTGGAGCGGTAAGCAGTGAGCTGAGGCTGGGGCAGCCAGAGACACTACCCACTGGCCCAGGGGAATGGGAAGGAAGTTTGTCCCCAAGCCAGAAGACTCACAGAAAAACGGGTCCTGGGCCAGGGATGCCTGTGGGCATCTGGAAGAAGCAGACGCAAAGTGTTCTGATGCCTCTGATAGGAACTTCATGTTCCTAGAGGACTTGACGCAGTGCCTTCACAAGGCAGAGAATGTCAGGACCATTTAATGGATAAGGAAGTGGAAGCTCAGTAAGGCCGGGGGCACGTCCATCCACATCTGTTAGTGAGAAGAGCTGGCCTTTCTCAAGGCCTTTCTCTCCACAGCCCTGCCTTTAGGGGAAGTCAGGCTCCATGGCATCTCCTGAAACATCTGGGAAACGGGCAAACCTGACATCACAAAAATCGTGGGATCAGACACAAGCGCAGGGGTATCTGGGCTCAAATGAATGGCAGTCATATCCTGGCCACTAAGAGTCTGTCACCCATCTCACAACTTCATGTTCTCCCTCTGAGTAGGGAAAGTGGGGAGAGGGACTGCTTTGTGGGGATGCGGGGGGGCTGGAGTCTCCGAGTGGACAAAAATTTGAAGCTCAGAGTTCCCATTGTGGCTAGCAGTAACAAATCTGACTAGTATCCTGGAGGTTGCGGGTTCGATCCCTGGCCTCGCTCAGTGGGTTAAGGATTTGGCATTGCCATGAGCTGCAGTGTAGGTCGTGGACACGGCTCTGATCTCGCGTTGCTGAGTGTGGTGTAGGCCGGCAGCTACAGCTCGGATTCAACCCCTGGTCTGGGAAGTTCCATATGCCACAGGGGGGGCCCTAAATTAAAAAAAAAAAAAAAATCCAAAGCTGGGCCCATGAAGTGGTAGTCTGTTTTTTTTTCTTGAAAGCCACTTGAACTTTGTCATTGCAATTAAGCTTATCTCTTGTGTTTGCTTAGCTTGTGGGTGGGAGATGTCATTACCCTTTTCTAATTTGATGGAAAAGCCCTTATAAGTGTAAAATTTTGAAATGGCCACTCATCTCTGTGACTTACACACACACACACACACACACACACACACACACACACACACACACACACATACACACAATCTAGCCAAAAGGAGGCCATTGGGGCCTGGCTAAGAATCTCCCTGACTCAGATCTGCATTGAATGGGAGCCGAAGCTGCTGGCCCAGGCCACAGCCATGGCAACACCAGATCCAAGTCACATCTGCAACGTCGGATCCTAATCCCACCGAGCGTCGAGGCCAGGGATCAAACCCCCATCCTCACCGACACTACGTCAGGTTCTTAACCTGCTGAGCCACAATGGGAACTCCAGGATGTGGATCTCATATGCCTGGTATCCCTTTGGCTGAGGAGGACGGTTGGGCAGGCAGTGGTTGCACGAGAGAGCGTGGTGTGTCCAGGGCACTGCCAGTGAGTCCTCCCCGTCAGAGCACTGGAAGGCGGGAAGGGTCTGTGTCGGGAGCGTCTTCGGTGTAAGTTGAATTTAGCCCAGGCGTTAACCACCACACTGTCATTAGATGGACACACGCCAGCTCTTAGCCTGTGGGGACGTTATCGTGATGCCACCGGGGATCGATGGTGCTCTGGGATTTGGGCAAAATAACTTGAGACCCCCCCAAAGCCCTTTCTGAGATTTCCAGGGATCCCCTCGGGGAATGTTCCCCAAGGTCACTCAGCTCCCTGGCACATCTTGGTTATGCTGTCTCGGCTCCATCACGTCAACCCAGAAACAAAACCCAGTGCCTCATCATTTTCCACGTACACTGACTCAGATTCTGATTTACTGAAGCACTGAAGGAAGTGGGGAGAGAATCAGAGAAAGATGGATGGGGGGAGCCGGTTGTGGCTCAGCAGATTACGAACAAAACTAGTATCCATGAGGATGTGGGTTCGATCCCTGGCCTTGCTCAGTGGGCTAAGGGTCCAGCGTTGCCGTGGGCATACCGGGTTTAAGTCACAGATGCAGCTCGGATCCTAAGTTGTTGTGTCTGTGGTGTAGGCCAGCAGCGGTAGCACCAATTCAGCCCCTAGTCTGGGAACTTCCATATGCCAAGGGTGTGCCCCTAAAAAGGAAAAAAAAAAAATGAGACTTCCCCTGGCAGCAAATGAGCAGCTTCTTATCCAACAGCGGCCCTCCCAGAAGCTTCCCAGCTCTTGGGGGTGCTTTAGTGGCCATCACCCCACACCCTCTTCCTGGCCTCTCTTTTTTCTGCCAGCTGCCCGACTTTCTCTTCTCTCCCATCACCCAGGAGGGAGAAAGAAGATGCCACCGGGCCTCTTGCAGTTTCCTGCTCAGCACAGCCCTGCCTCCTCATGGATTCAGGCTTGCTGAACACGGAACCCAGGCTCCCTCACCCTCCCTCTCTCCCAAGCAGCTTATCTGGTAACTTCCCCTTTCTCTCTCTCTCTCTTATGTGCACACATGCGTGCGCACACACACACAGAATTCCCTAAGACAAAGTCTGTTGCTAATTCTTAAGATAATGGATTTTGCATTTCCTTACATACACAAAAATAAAAAACTGTCTTTCCACCTGCAGGAGACAAAGCACACTTAGCACAAGGAGACATGTTAAAAGGGCCATAATCAAGCCTCAGAATGAGATAAGAAGAGACCGAGGCTGTGCCTGTCATCCTCTGTGCCACTTTTCCCACTGCTGTCCAGGTGCCAGGGCTTTGGTGGTGACTAAAAATGGCTGTGAGTTCTCAGCACACAAGCCTGTCCCATATTCTCCAGAGACAGCCCTGACCTGTGGCCTAGAAAGCCCTCGGTGTCCTGGGCAAGGCCTGAGGGGGCGGGGAGGGCAGAGCAGAGCCCGCCTCTTGCTTAGAGGGGAAGGCTTCTGGCACCTGTTCCTGGGGACGGCACATCCACCCGCCGCTGCCCTCTGCCCACGCTGCGCGGAAGGTGGTGAGATTTTCGTGGCAGGGTTTATTATAAGGCACCTGTCAGAGATGCCGGAGGCGGGCTCAGGTTTTGAGCAGGTGGACTTCTAAGGTGTTTGCTGGATGAACGTATCTAAATTCTGGACGTTTGAGGAGTTCCCACTGCAACTCAGCAGTAACGAACTGGACTCGTATCCATGAGGATGCAGGTTCAATCCCTGGCCTCGCTCACTGGGCAAGGACCTGTCTGTGGCTGTGGTGTAGGTCAGCAGCTACATCTCCGATTTGACCCCTAGCCAGGGAACCGCCATATGCTGCGAGTGTGACCCTAAAAAGACAAAAAAAAAAAAAAAAAATTCTGGAAGTTCTGGAGAGTATCGTGAAGATAGCAGAACACACCTCTACTGTGGGCTGACACACTGTGTTAGTCTCACGCTTTTCTTCCCCTGGCATCGGTGTCCCCTGATGTGAATCCTCACCCACTCGCAAGTCCGCTGCCCCACACACAACCTGAGGGCTTCTGAGCCTCCAGAGTGGAGGCCCCGGCAGCCCAGCCGTTCCGGGGTTCAGATCCAGGGTCCAGGGGTACCGGTTTGGCAGATGAGGGAGCGAGCGTCTCGGTGACTGTGCGTTAGGAAGCACCAGACAGGATCCAACCCCACCCCCCAGGGGAGAGAACAGTCCAGAAAACAGAGATGGAATCTCCCACCAGCCACTCAGACTCAGGCTGGAGCGGCCGAGCAGGACAGCAGAGGAGGGAGAGGGAACCGCTTGGGACGGGAGGACGGAGAAGGCTCTGGGGCCCGGGACCGGCGTGGCCAGCCCCATTCACACACTCCCACACCGCACTCTCAGCCCAGAGCGACGGCCTCTCTTCTTCCTGCTTAATGAAATGCATGTCACACCTGCTTTAAATGTACTCTTTAGGAGGTCCCTGATGGCCGAGAAGTTAAGGATCCGGTGCTGTCATTGATGTGGCTCAGGTCGCTGCGATGGCCTGGGTTCGATCCCCAGCCCGAGGATTTTGTATGCTGTAGGTGCGGCCAAAAGCAAATAAATAAATAAACAAATAAATAAGCAAACAAGCAAAAAGTAAATAAAGCCTTTACTACTTCCAAAAGAACCCATTTGGACGGTGGAGGTAACCTGCAGCATTCCCAGAATATGAAACAGCTCTAGGGACTGATGACAACTTTGTGAAAATTAGGTTAGTCTGATGATAAAGGTGGGAAGAGATCACAGGATCATGGAACGAAGGGGAATTTTAGAGATTAAAAGGATTCCTTGGTATTTTTCTGTGTGTCAAGATTTAGATCCACACACACAGAGCTGTCTACATGCATATATGGGCAGCACACATCTGGGTGACATGCAGGCAGGCGCATACCTGTGTATGTGTGTAGGGCACACATGCATACACACACCCACACCCGCGGCTCATGGGAGAGCAGCTCCTTAAAGGCTGCCGGGCCGTAGAGATTTGCACTTGATTGACACTCATCCATGTTTGCTGAATTGGAGCCAACCATGGCTGTGCCCATCCTGGTTTTTTATCATTGACCATTGCTCTCGGAAGTTAATGTTTGAACCTGGTCATAAAGGAGTTGACAGCTGCTGACCTATGACCCACAATGAAAGGGGAAGGAGCCCCTATAAATGAGCCCACACTGGCAGCCCGGCCTGCAGAGCTGCTGATCAGCTGTTGGGGGAGCCTCGTTGCCACCATGAACTTCTCCGGCAAGTACCAAGTACAGAGCCAGGAAAACTTTGAGGCCTTCATGAAGGCAGCTGGTGAGTACTGGGCCAAGGCTGGGGTCACACCAACGGGAGTCTGGCCCGGCAGGGTCTCGATGTTGGGACGGGAGGACCGGGGGCCCTGTGCTTCCCGTTAACTTTCTCAGCTCGTGCTATCCCTCCCTGGGCAAGGCCAGGCCACGGGCAAGTGCAAAGAGCACTGAACTAGGGTCTGATCTGGGTGGATGCCACCTGCGCTGGTACCGCATTGTGTGGCCCCATTCGTTCACTCTTTTATTCATTCTTCTGACACATATGGATTCAAGGCCAGCCCCCAACGCTGAGCTGAGCGCCGTGCTGGGCAGACACCACGGAGACAGACAGCAAACAGCAAGCCACATTTTCAAGGTCCCAATGTAGAAAGAGAAAAAGGGAAGAAATAAATGCAGCAAAGCTCCTCCCAAGGTGTGGTGAGCTGTGCTAAGCCCTTCAGAGGCAGCATCTTGTGGATTCCTGGCCAAACGCCCAGTGGGGCACTACTATTCTTCCCATTTCACAGTTGAGTCAAGTGAGGCCTAGAAAGGTCAGGAAATCCCAACCGAGGTCACACAGGGGTCGTCATCCTAAACCGAGGTGGGATGTGAAGCAGGCACCAGTCCCCAGAGACCCCGTTTTACATCCCCGTGCCCACCCAGAGTCACTTACAGGAGGACGTGGGAGGCCGGGGGTCCGGGAAGGCGGGGCCTGGCTGTCCCTGGAAGCGGGACGGGGCAAAGGGGCGCAGAGACAAGGAGGGAGGCTGAGAGGACAGGGTGAGGGAGCCAGCAAGGCAGAGAGAGGGGGCCCAGGGGCCCATCTGGGCAGCCAGCCCTCCCCACCGCCGTCCACGCACATGGCTTTCGTGCACCTCAATTCATGTAACAGCGCAGACATGCACCGAAAATGCCGCAAAAGGCTACATCTGGGCGAGAGACTCCCGGGACGTCACTCAAAGCGCTAAGTGTCCAGGCGTTAAGGCTGCTCGGCAGGAGAAGCTTCTTCGGGACAGCTGGCTGTGGGTTTTCATAAACCAGATGGCGGGATGGCAGGCTTTCGAGGACAGACCAAGCCAGGCCGCTGACCTTCCCTTTCAGAGGAGAAGGTCCTGCCCACCGGACTCCAGGAAGTGCCCGGGCCCCTGGGAAGCGCAGCAGCTCCCATCCCCAACCCCAGCCCCACGCGGCCTCGGGGTCATGCCTTGGGGTCGCGCCCTGCTGTTCCCACGGCTGCCCGCCCCTCAGCTGCCAGTGCTTCTCACCAGGTCTGCCCGAGGAGCTCATCCAGAAGGGGAAGGACATCAAAGGGACATCGGAAATCGTGCAGAATGGGAAGCACTTCAAGCTGACTATCACCAGCGGGTCCAAAGTCGTCCACAACGAGTTCACCTTGGGGGAGGAGTGTGAGATGGAGACACTGACTGGGGAGAAGGTCAAGGTAGGAGGGGCACCCCCCCCCACGCCCCGCCAAGTCAGCCTCTGCTTCCAGAACTTTCCCTGGAGCTTAGCCCCAGGGCTTCCTCCCTCAAGGCTCCCAGGTCACAATCACCATGGCCGGTGGATCCTTATCTCTGAACCCCCTGCTGGGGTGAGAGGCAGAGAGAGAGAGAGAGAGAGAGAGAGAGAGAGAGAGAGAGAGAGAGAGAGAGAGAGGCAATAAGAATAAGAATAAGAATAAGGAGGAAGGTCTTGGGGAAGCACCCAGTTTCCTGGGACTGAGGATCCATAGCTGGGGAATCTCCCATGAGGAGCCCAGTGCAGGAGCCTAAGATGCAGGCTCTCCCAAGCCCAGCAACCGGCAAGTGCGAGTCAGTGCAAAAACCCGAACAGAGCCCAGAGGTCCTCCTTGAGCCCAAGGAAACCGGCCTTGGCTGAGCCTAGAGCTGGCGGTCATGGGGAGAGACTTCCTGGACGGGGTGCTGGCGATACCAGAGGACCAAGACCCCAGCCTTCCCCGGTGGTGCCTGAGCTCCTGGCCTTTGCTTCCTCATCTGTGAAATGGGCACAGTCACCTTTCCCAGAACTACGGCAGTGAGCCGGGCAGCACACCTCCGCTGGGCTGTGGCTAAGGCGTGCGATGAGAGCTGGGTGCAGGCTATGTACCGGAGGTGGCAGGGGGATCCAGGCAGTGAGTGCCCCCCCCCGAAGGGCCTCTCTCCTTCCCTCCAAACCCCCAGCCCCCATGGAGGGGCCGTCCTCACTCCCCACCTCCCCAAGATAACTTTGCACACTGCGCCCAGTGGGTTGGCCCTTTACCCGCTCTAATTCCTGCTTCTCCAGACGGAACATTACAGGTCAAGAAATCCATGATACATTTTAGGAGGGACGTTCTCTTGCACGGCAGGCCATCATGGGCTTTACCGTTTCCAATGGCCCATTAGGGAGGCAAAGTTTTAAACTCGGCCAGTGTCTCTCCCTGCTGGGTTTCTGTAACCTCTTGCTGGGTGCATGAAAAAGAGACCACGATAAGGAAGGATAAAGGTGGTGGAAAGAATACTTCATACCAAAACAAATATGTATCCTCCCAGCTGGCAATTATTTTGAATTTTGCTACTCTCTCTGTCCATTCGCTTGGAGAATTGCGAGGTTACTAGAGTTTATTCTAGTGTTTGCATTTGAGGCCACTTAGTGGGCCTATGTTGAGATCTAGATCACAGCCCATAAATGAAAAGTCTGACAAAAGAACTCCTGCCATTTTCTTAGTTTTTTTTTGTTTGTTTGTTTGTTTTAGTGCTGCACCTATGGCATATGGAAGTTCCCAGGCTAGGGGTTGAATTGGAACTGTAGCCCCTGGCCAACACCACAGCCACACCCACTCAGTGAGGCCAGGAATCAAACTCGAGTCCTTAGGGATACTAGTCGGGTTCAGTACTGCTGAGTCACAGTGGGAACTCCAGATTTTCTTTAGTTCTTAAGGCCCCTTTAGTTCAGAGCCAGAGAAGAGGGAGGGGCGGTGTCACACACAGCCAGGAGGTTTGGTGGCCATCCACAGAGACCTATGCAGGGAAGCCAACCTCGCTAGTAAGAGGTTTACCCTCTTCCAGACCCTTCCTCATGGTTCCTTATTCTTCTGTCCCCTGCAGACAGTGGTTCATATGGAAGGTGACAATAAACTGGTGACAACTTTCAAAGGCATCAAGTCTGTGACTGAACTCAACGGTGACACAATCACCAGTGTAAGTTGGTGCCCAGAGCTTGTGACTCCTAATGCTGGCGGGGGGTGGGGGGGCAGCGAGGGAAGTGAGGGCTGCCAATATCCTTTGATATGCCCACGGCCCCTGAACCTCCCATCTCTGGTGAGGGAGGCAGGATGAGGGATTTCATAGGCAGGTTGACTTGTCCAAGGTCATCTAGCTAATGAGTTATAGAACCAAGGGTCACACCTGGATCTTTCCATTCCATTGCTGTTGAGGTTGAGAGGCTACTTTTTTTATTCTGATGACATTACTCCCTCATCGTTGCCACAGTCTCGTTCCAGAGGACCAGCAGGAGAGAGGGGCTGAGCGATAAAGGAACATCCTTCAAAAACTGCAAAACTTTATAAATCAACTATAATTTTTTAAAGAAATGATGGAAAAAAACTCCAAAACTTATGAATCCAATGCATCTAATGTTTCCGTAGTCCTCACAGCTTTGAGAGGAAAATTATGCACTACCTACTCTGTGTTAGCATTTTAGGGGCTTAATTTGCCTTTACAATTCAACCTCAGATGAACGTTTCGTAATTTCTTTTCTTTCAGACCATGACACTGGGTGACGTTGTCTTCAAGAGAGTCAGCAAGAGAATTTAGACAAGTCAGCATTTCATTGTCCTATATTGTGTAAAATTAATGCAATAAAGTGAACTTCCTTTTTAAAAACGATGTCTTTTCTTCTTGATGGCTTTTCATTGAAGGTGCTGTTTATTGAGCACCCATCACCTCTATTTTTGTGAACCTCGATGATCTGCATGCTCCGTCCTGCTGGGTCAAGTCTGAAGGGTGATGTTTACCTTGATGGCAGAACCTAGGCTGTCCACTAGGTGACCCCATGAGGAACAAGCTGGGTCTGTCTGTAGAGCAGCCGTGGAATGACCTTTTCCGGTCAGCCACATGGCAGGGAGCTGGCGCAAGAGGGTGTGCGGTGTGCTGGGTCATTCCCAGGCAAGGGGAGGGAGGAGCAGGAACGCTAGGCGGGCAAAGAGGAGCTATGCTCACAGTGCCCCCCGCACTCCAGGGGACACGAACAAAAAGAACAGGCACTTACCCACCAAATGAACAAGTTTCTCTCGTAGAGGAGAGCTAATGGGGGAGCTTAGCAGAAGGTGCCAGAAGTGGACAGAGGAAGCTTGGCTGGAAACTCTCTCCATGTTGAACTTCAAGGTCCCTTCAAGGGGATAGAACTCAAAGCCTCTGGCCAAGAGGAGACTTACCAGGCTCTCATCATCGCCCCACCCGTCCCATTGTAATGCCCCTCCCCCACCTTGAGCAGCGTGTCCGACTCCTTCCTACCCCTGCTAGGAAAGGTATATGGCCCATCCTCCCCCGACCCCTACGGGGCCCTTGTACCCCACCCCAAGCAACCAGCAAGTGTATCGTAAGACCCCTCCTTCCCCAGCCAATCAGCAGGTCAGCGGGTGTATCAGGAGACCTCTCCTCTCCCAGGGTTATACAAACAGACATGACCACGTGCTTGGCCTTGGCTCTCCCTGATTGACAGCAAGTCGTCCCGCTGCCCTTTCAGCATTTCTATTCTCAATAAACTGTTCTTTATTTTCACCCTATATGGGTCTGGAAATTCTTCTTCCAACCCGCGTGCAGAGACCGCGAACCTCCATGCTGCAGACGGAGGTTGAATGCAGGAGAAGAGGGATTTCTTCAAACAGCACCCAGTACTGGGCTCTGGGAGCTGCTGTGGGTTTAATTGTGTCTCCCCGACACTCACACGTCAAAGTCCTAACCTTCAGTACTTTGGATTGTGACCTTATGCAGAGTCATTGCAGATGTAACTAGTTAAAATGAGGTCATACTGGAGTAGGGTGCGCCCCCAATCCAACGTGGCCGGTGTTCTCAGAAGACAGAGAATTGTATGGACGCAGAGACATGCACGTGGGTAGTTCACCATTTGGAGACTGGAGTCATAAAACCACAAGCCAAGGAGCTGGCAGAAGCCAGGAGAGAGCACCGGGGCAGATCCTTCTCCGCCTCCCTCAGAGGGAGCGTGGCCCTGTCTGCTTGGTCTCACACCTCTGACCTCCAGAACTCGGAGACGATGCATTCCTGTTGTGTGAACTACCCAGTCTGTGTGGAATGTGGTTGTGACATCGCTAGCAAACAAATACGGGGTTCGCCCCTGGATCCGAAAGGCTGCCAAGCTTGAGCATTTTCAACTTCTCTCTCTCTCAGGTCTTAGAACGGTGCCCCGGGAATTCCTGCTGCAGCTCAGCAGGTTAACAACCGACATAGCGTCCGTGAGGATGCAGGTTCGAGCCCTGGCCTTGCTTAGTGGGTTACGGATCTGGTGCTGCCCCAAGGTACGGTGTAAGTTGCAGATGTGGCTCAGATACGGGGTTGCTGTGGCTGTGGTGTATGCTTCAGCGGCAGTTCTGATTCAACCCCTAGCCCAGGAACTTCCAGAAGCCACAGGGCGGCCACCAAATAAGTAAATAAAGCAAACAAATAAATAAAACACTGCGCCGCCCACAGAATGCTCTCAACAAAGATGCCTTAATGAATGAATGACTTTATCGTTTTTCCTACCACCTGTCTCACTTCTGGAGTTGAAACCCCATTACTTGCTACTTTGGATTGTTTCATCAGCTGCTATCCCATCCCCCTGCCTTTCTCTCTCTCTTACCTTCGAACCCCCACCCCACTAACCGTCATCTTCCCAACAAACAGCACTGATCATAGTGTTTCCTGCAGGGAGAACAGACCGTGTTTGGCCACCGGGGAGAGGGCTGGGGGAGGGACAGAGTGGGAGGCTGGGATTAGCGGAGGTCCGCTCTTACACACCAAGGCCCACTGCAGAGCATAGTAAACTGTACTCAATGTCTTACAATAAACCGTAATGGAAAACAATATTCTTTTAAGAGTGCATGTGCATGTATAACTGAATCACTTTGCTGTATGGCAGAAATTAACACAATGTTGTAAATTAACTATGCTTAAAAATAAATAAGTAAATAAGATGTGTCCCCACCCATCACCTCACACACAAGAATCAAACCATGAAGCGGGCATTCAGCTCTCATAACAGAAGTCGGTAAACTTTTTCTGCAAAAACCCAGAGAATAGATATTTTCAGTTGTGTGGGCTACCCCGTCTCTGCCACAGTTCCCCAATCTGCTGTTGTAGCATTGAAGCGGCCACAGATAATACTCAACTAGTTGGGTGTGGCTGTGTTCCCATAGAACTAGATTTATCGACAGGGCAACGTGAATTTCATATCCTTTTCATATGTCAGAAAATAGTATTCTTCTTTTGACTTTTTCCAACCATTTAAACATGGAAAACTATTCATAGCCTACATACCACATAGAACAGGTGGCAGGCGGATCAGAGTCCTAGACCGTAGGTGGCTAACATTTGCTCCATCGGAGCCTGTCTTGTCTTATCTAGCTTCGCACCGTTCCTATAATATCCATCCAAACAAGCTCAACAGTCTGTCACTCATCTCATAATTTAGGTGCCACCTGCTAAACTGCGGCTGAAAGTACCGGCTCCGAATGCCTCTCTCTGGCGTTCCGCCTGCACTAGTCTGCTGGATGAAGTTCTTCCTGCCTTACAACTGCACATCAGCCCTCCGTCTCCCAAGGGGAACGGGACCTTGGGGGGAGAAAAGGGAGACGATTATTTCAGAAACTAAGACTTAAGGAAAGAGCTTCAGAGCTTCAGTAAGAACTCAGAGCTGGGAGATAACAGGGGAAATACAGCCAGCAGAACACTACAGCATACCATTCACAAAAATAAATTCCAGAGGAACTAAAGGGCTAAATGAGTAAATGTGAAATAATAGAAATAGATTTGATGATACATAGCTTGAAGTATAGAAGAACTTTTAAATAAGGTGCAACATACATGAAGGGAAGTTCATTCCAATTCATTTTACCGCTGTATAAAATTAAAAGTTTATATGATCTGACTAGGTCACTACTATGCTGTGCAGTGGAAGCTGTAAATCAAATATACTCTAAATAAAAATAAAATAAATAGGAGTTCCCGTCGTGGTGCAATGGAAACGAATCTCACTAGGAACCATGAGGTTGCGGGTTCAAGCCCTGGCCATGCTCAGTGAGTTGAGGATCTGGCGTTGCCATGAGCTGTGGTGTAGGTTGCAGACGCGGCTCGGATCCCGCGTTGCTGTGGCTGTGGCGTAGGCCGGCAGCTGCAGCTCCAATTAGAGCCCAAGTCTGGGAACCGCCATATGCCGCGGGTGCAGCCCTAAAATGACAAAAATAAAATAAAATAAAATAAAATAAATTTAATTCTTGGGAGTTCCCTGGTGGCTCAGTGGGTTAAGGATCTGGCATTGTTGCTGCAGTGACTCTGGTTACTGCTGTAGTTCAGGTGTGGTCCCTGGCCCAGGATTGTCCATATGCCACGGGTACAGTTTAAAAAAAAATGTAATTCTTATAGAAGCACTATGTGGTGGGTAGAAATGAGGAAACCGGGGCATGGGTGAATAACTGCTCCAAAGTCATCTAGCTAAGGCCAGAAGAGCTGAAATAGGAACTGAAACCATTTGTCTCAGTGTCCAGAATCTTGAAAACTACACTGAAGTATTCTCTAAAAGTGCACTGTCTAATCCAGCAGCCACTAGCCACACTAGCTATTTTAATTGAAATGAAATCATGAAACGCTCAGTTCCTCACTCACACTAGGCACATCTCAAATGCTCAGTAGTCACATGTTGCCAGTGACTGCTGTGCTGGACAACACAGCATACATTTCTATCATGGCAGGAAGTCTGTTAGTGCTACTCTAAATAAATTATCAAAAAGAAAGAAGCCATACATTATTTGCCTGGAAACACGGAAAATTTAATGGCTTCTGTGGACTGTTATAACAGAAAACTTAGGATCCGCAAGTTTCGTGTCTCTTCTGCTCTGATCTAAGCAAACTCATTCACTCGTTCATTCATTCATTTATTCAATACACGTTAACTGAGCACCTACTACGTTCCAGGACCTGTACTGGGTTCTGGGGATAGAAAAATGAATAAAGGGACAAATCTTCTAACCCCCAGAGGCCCACAGTCTGATGGAGGAGACAGAAGTAAAAGGGCAATTATAAGATGAGGAGAGGGTAGAATGACAGACCCAGAGAGGCAGCCAGCGGAATCTAAGACTTTCAGGGGCGGCTTCACAGAAGGGGTGATTTCCAAAGTGGGTGCTGAAGGATGAATAGAAGTTGGCAGCTTTCAGGTATTTTTAGGTAGACTGTTTCAAAACTCAAAGAGAGGCACAGGACAATATCAGTCACCCAGGGCCCCGTGAGTGCGTGGGTCTGACTCAAGTAGAGAATGCAGGAGACACGCAGGAAGTGACTAGACCAGAAGTCAGGTGTTCTCCTTGGGGCAGGAGAGAAATCCCATCAAAGGACCATCGCAAGGATGTGGTGCCCAAAAATCAAGGGCGGTGATGCCAGCTGAGGCAGAAAAGCCCAGTCACACTAGGGCTGAAAAGTACCCACGTGAGTCAGTCCTGGAGAGAGCCATGTTCGTGGACTCGGGAAGAAGTATATTCAAGAAGAAATGGAAAGGGAAGAATGACAGATAATAACCGTCCCCCCCAAACACGCACCAGACACATGCCCGTCACTGTCCCTTTCTCTCATATAGCTTACCGCTGCGTTTATTATCGCGCTGGGCTTAAACCGTTTAACATTTTGCCTCATCAGCAACATCTAGAGTTTTTTATCCCTAGGTCCTAGCACCTAAGATATTTGCAGGATGAGTTGGGCTGGGCTGGGCTGGGACAGAGTTCAGCTGGGTTGAAATGAACCAAAATGACACTGGGGAACACAGAGCGGTACATTCCCACGGCAACAAGGTTGAGCTGGTCGAGTTACCCCGACTTCTTCATCAAGGGGCTCCCCAGAAACCCATCCCCTCCAGAACGTCTCCCCAGTTCCCCAGCCGCGGCGCCCCTCCCCGACCAGGCAGGTCCTCATTGCTTCTTGTGGAACAGAGCAGGCACCGGCTCGTGGCTGGGCTCGGCCATGACCTGCATGGGCTGGTTGTTCAGGGCCGCCTCGCGCATCTTGTGATACATGAACTCGTTCTGGCGGAACATGCGCAGCTCCATCTCCGTCTGCATCCGCATGCTCTGTGGGACGAGGGCGCACGGTCAGCAGCGGTGATGACGAGTGCCCCAGGGCATTTTGGAAACGACAGGCAATGTGGTAAATGGCTCCCAGCCACCAAGATTCAACAGAACCCCCTCAGAGGACACGGACTCAGACACACAGACACACAGACACACAGACACACACACACACACACACACACACACACACACTCTGGGGGCCTAATGTCCTGGTACCTGGCTCTGTTGTTAGGGAGAGGGAGTCAGATCCCCCAGACAGCAGCTTGAAGGACTCTTCTCAGCAGACTGTGTTTGTTCTCAGGAACTGCCAGGTGGGGACCTGGATTTGAACCCTGACTCCTGCACTTAAGTCCCAACCAGGGAGGTGGGACATTAAGCAAGTGACTTAATCCCATCAGCCCTCAGTTGGATGGAGTGAGAGTCCCTTGACATTCACAGTGGGCTGGGGAGAGTACAGCATGTGACACATAGAAAAGCCTTCATTCGCCCCCATATTCAGTCAACAAACATTCATCAAGGCCCAGGCTTCATTGAGGGGCTGAGGTTACATGAGTGAATAAGATGCTAAAGCCTATCTTGCTTGTCAAATTTAATATCCTGACATAAAGTTAGTTTTCTTGTACATTCTATGACACTAAAGTCTGTCCTCTTGCCCTCTACTAGCACCTGGGACAGTTCTTTGAACCCTATGACTTTCAAATAAACTAGCCCTCAGGAGTTTCCGTGTGGCTCAGTGGGTTAAGAGACCAACTAGTATCCATGAGGATATGGGTTCAATCCCTGGCCTCGCTCAGTGGGTTAAGGATCCGACGTCACAGATGAGGCTCGGATCTGGTGTTGCCGTGGCTGTGGCGGAGGCTGGCAGCTGCAGCTCCAATTCAACCCCTAGCCTGGGAACTTGATATGCCCAGGTGGGACCCTATAAAGAAAAAAAAATAAACGAGCCCTCAAAGCACAAAGGAAACGAGCAGCTGTGAAGAGCGTGCCACTCTCCAGATACTGTTCTAAGTGCTTTCACACATTAACTCATGGAACTCTTGTCACACCCTATTCAATACTTCACTGAAGAGAAGACGATACTTGCTGTCACATGGCGAGAAAGTGGTGTGGCTGGAATTCCGACCCAGCAGGTCTGATTCCAGGCCTGTGCTCCCTGACTCCATGCCACGCAGCCCCATATTTTCTAACCTACTTGCTGCACACTCAGGCACACGTGCGCACCACCATTTAGGTTTTTCTCAGTCCAGGCTTGGAGCATCCAAGGTTCAAGTCTCAGCTTCGCTGTCCACTCACCTAGTGACTAGGGACAGGTCACTCCCCTTCCCTGGGCCTCAGTTGTCTCCAATATAAAACAAGGGGAGTGTGTCAAGCATTTCTGAATTCCATTCAGGTCTAGCAGGCAATCTCTGGTCTTTCCAAAAGCAGAGTCTAGAACTCAGCTGTCCTCTTCAGAGAGCCCAGACCAGCCCCAAGATGCCACTTGCCTCCAAATCCTTGGTGATGGGGTGGGAGGGTCCGTGCGTCACCAGGAGAATGGCATAGGCTTTGCAGATCATGCCGTGGCCCACCTCGATGTTGCCAGCGTGCCAGTTGGTCAGCCCTGCCCGCATGATGGCCATGCCCAGCTGGGCGTTGTTGGGGTGATAGAGTTTCCTGTTGGGGCATTGCAAACAATCTTAGCACATATTCCCGATGTTCAGCACAGCCTCTGATGACTTCTCAAGTGACCTCCCTGGAGTTGCCGCTGTGGCACAACGGGATCAGCAGCTTCTCTGCAGTGCCAGAACGCAAGTTCAATCCCCAGCCCGGCACAGTGGGTTAAAGGGTCTGCCGTTGCCCCAGCTGCAGCATAGGTCACAAATGCAGCTCAGATCAGATCCCTGGCCCAGGAACTCCATATGCCGTGGAGAAGCAGCAAAGTAAATAAATAAATAAAGTGACCTCACTGATCAAGTCCATCAGCTCGCCCACCAGTGCCGTGACCACCAGCTCTCCCACCGTGAAGGACAGACCGAGGCGTTCAGAGATGCACTGAGATGCCAAACACCCCACGTCCTATGGCTGTGAGATCTGAGACTGACCTGAGCCACCAAGCCAAGCCCTACTGGGGAATCGGGGTCAGGATTGTGCTTGTACTGGAGTACAAGACTGGGAGCTGGGAGTTTCAGGAGCGTGTCAGCCCTCTCCTTGGAAAGAGGTAGGAAGTTTAAGGGGAAAAGTAATTTGAACAAAGTCATGTTTTCAGTTCTTTGGTACCCTCTCAACAGGGCTTCCTCTTAGCATCTTGTACAGCTTTCCCAGGTTTTGTTTATAACCTCCAGTCAAGAAAAAAAAAAAGGGCAGCTTTCTTGTGCCACCTTATTCATTTGGCCAGAAATACCAATTCACATACTGCTGTGGACCCAAGAAGGAAAATAGGACATTAAGCGGAGGGAAGGCAAGGGAGTTACATTTTGATAATTTACAAGCAAGGATGGTTGACACCTCTTTTTTTCTTTCTTAATAAAATCTAGAGCTGACAAGATTGTTTCTGTTGATTCTTAGGAAGGGGAAAAAAAACCTTTCCAAGCAAGCCAGATTTAGCATCAAGGAAATCAAAAGCAGGAGATGCCACCCAAGCAACAGATGAGCTGGAGGTGATGAGAAATGGGGATAGAAAACAGCTTTCATCACAGGTATCAATCTGAATATTTGGTGATTATTGCCCAGAACATCATGATAAAAAGGCTCAGTAGTAAAGAGGATGGTGATTGATTACTAATGCCTGCCGTGGGCGCAGGAGGGAGAGGTGGTAACGTGTAAGCCATCTCCTTGCCATTCCTGGAACAGACCCATTTCCAAGAGAGTACCTGAGACCCAGGGGTGTCACCTACATATAGCCATCCACCATCCTCCTGGCGTAGTGCGAGGCCTCCTCAAAGGCCTGCAGGTAGGAGAGGACCTCGGAAACAATGCTCAGTAAGCGCAGCGTGTAGATGTTGGTGTCAGCAAACACTGGCTCCTGCTTCTGCAGGCACTCTCGGCATAATTTCACAACCTAGGAGACACAGGACCAGAGCACAGGCTTAATTCACGTACGGGGGATTCACAATGGCGTTGGACACTTGTTCTTCGAAGATTGAGGGAACGGCTGACAGAGACGGGAGAGAGCCAGTTTGGGATCTGAATAGCCAAATGGTCCTGTTTGGTTAAGATGCAGGGATGGAGAGGGGAGCAGTGGGAGACGCAGCTGGCCTGGCAGAATGAGGAGTTATCACATGTCACTGGGTGGCAGGGGTTACAAAAGCTGTGTTCATACCTATATATTTCCTTCCCCTCGCAGCAGTGCAAGGATGTGCTAATATTCCCATTTCACCAGATGAGGAAACTGAAACACGGAGAGGGTACGTGCTTTGCAAGGTGCACAGGGAACAATGGAGCAAGGATTCAAATCAAGCAGCAGAACTTTATCTTAACCATCACTCCCATGATTCTCCTTCTCATGGCTGTGCTTGGAAATCATCTGGAGAGATTTATTTTATTTTATTTTATTTTATTTTATTTCATTCTATTTTATTTTAGATCTTCTTAGGAGCACACCTGTGGCATGTAGAATTTTCCAGGCTAAGGGTCGAATCTGAGCTATAGCCACCCGCCTACACCACAGCCACAGCAACGCCAGATCCGAGCTGTGTCTGCGACCTACAGCGAATCCTTTAACCCACTAAGCGAGGCCAGGGATCGAACCTGCATCCTCATGGATACAAGTCAGGTTCTTAACCCGCCGAACCAAAACAGGAACTCCTGGAGAGCTTTTTAAAATCCCGATGTCTGAGTCCTACCCCAGGCCAATTGAAACTGAGTATCTGGGAAGGGACCTGGCATCTGCTGTTCATATACGCCCCTGGGTGGGTCTTAGAGTAAGGCTGGACAGTCTGGCCCTGATAGAAGTGTACAGGATGAATCTGCAGAAAGAGAGGCAGGAGGCCCACCAGGAAGATGCCGCATTGGTCCTGGTGAGGAAAATGAGGGGCCTGACCCCAAGTGGCTTGGAGTCAGCCTTTTCCTACCGACTCATGTGTAGGCATAGCTTAGTTGCACCCTGCAAAGTCAGGTGGTCTCTAGATTTTAGTGGTTCATAGCCTTCCTCTCTTTCCCTTGCTGCTCTCAGGGGAGAAATGCCACACGATTCCTTCTGTTTCAAGTTGAGTGGAAGACAATTTTCTCCAAGATTCTCCCAGAGGCCTATGAGGCAACTGGGTGGGGGGGGTGTGATGAAATGTGGGCTGGCAACCGACCCATCCTGAGGACCATTCTCTTGAGCCCATGGGCCACGTCCAGCCCTACACCCAGCCCGCCAAGCTTGAGTGGAGAAGAGGAGAAAGGACGAGGAAGAGAGGACAGAGGACTGAAAAAAGCCGGGGCCCCCCTGCTCGCTCCAACTGCAGCCTTGAGCCTCTGCCACAGGTTTTCCATATTGTTCAGCAACGCCTTGTCCATGCGACCCTCTCCCCCACCTGACAGAACTCCTGGGAGGCAAGGAGCACGTCTTGTGTTGGTCACCCCAGCAAGAGCTCAAAAATGGACAATGAGGGAGCAAGGGAGAAAAATAATAATAAGGAAAAAACAAGTAGAAGTGAACAGAAATTAGTCTCCCACACTGGAGTTCCTGCCATGGCGCAGTGGGTTAAGAATTCGACTGCGGCAGCTCAGGTCACTGCCAGGGAGCTCGTTCAATCCCTGGCCTGGTGCAGAGGGTTAAAGGATCCAGCCTTACCACAGGTGTGGCTCCAATTCAGTCCATGGCCTGGGACCTTCCATACGCCATAGGTCAGCCATTAAAACACACACACACACACACACACACACACACACACACACACGCACAAAACAATCTGCCACATTGCCACGCCCTAGTGGCAGCAAAACCCAGCTGTCCAAATTGTTTAAAGAGCTTGGGGGAATAATTACTGACTGATGGAACTTCCAGCGGCCTAGTGGTTATTAGGACTCGGCACTTTTATTGCTGTGGCTGGAGTTCAACCCATGGTCTGGGAAGTGAGATCCCACAAAAAGTTACTGCTCTCTGTAGTGAAGGAAGGAAGGAGGGCAGGGAAGAAAGAAACTGATTCACGGTCCCTGTGCTCTGTTGCAGCCTGGATGGATCACAGCTTAGTGGGCGAGCAGAGGAATCTGTACCCAGCAGGCTGGCTGGGCGAATTCAAGGCAAGCCCGTGCTCGCAGGCCAGCGCTGGCCGTGGGCCTCCACTTTAGGTGCACACTGAAATCACCTGGCAGCTTTAAAAACTGCGATGTCTGGGTTCCACCCCCAAGAGATTCTGGTAAAATTGTCCCAGGTCAAGGTCTGAGAGTCAGGATTTTTCAGCGATGCCAGTGTAGAGAACGCCTAGAGCTTCGAGAGCCAGGGTTCCAGGGTTCATAGAGACTGGAAACTGCAGCCAGGATGTGCGTTCCACCCGCTGCCATCGCCGCTCATCCATCCCCGATGCCAGGCCGAGGCAGCACGGCCCCTCCCTGGCTCGCCTCAAACCCAGTTTCCGTGAGTCCAGCAGTCACTGAAAGCACACCCCTAAAAGGTCCCAAATGCTTCAGGGCAAGAAGAGTCCTTGTCTCAAGCAGGGGACATCGTCCAGAAAACCAGCCTGCTCGGCAGCCTCCTGGTCCCCAGCCCCCGGCCCCCCCCCACGAGAGAACCTTCTGCCCTCCTCCCCGCCCCCACCCCCTATAAAGACGGATTTTTACCTCATGGTACAAGCCCTCAGAGCGAGCCTTGTCAACTTTTTCCAGCGTATCCTTGGAGAACTGGATCATTTCCTTTACCACCTCCTGAGAAGGCTGGGAAAAGGCGGGACGTTGAGTTGGAAAACACTTCCTGAGGCAACTCACTGCATCTCTGAACAACTGCCATCTTTTGACATTCACTGAAGTGCAAGATGAATGCCTCCCTCACGGGGACGCTCCATTTCTGTCAATGCAGCTCAAACCCCTACAGCTTTGCCAGCTCCTTTGTCATGTTGCTGACTCGCGTGGCCTTTCCCATTGGCCAAGCTCCAGAGCCTCGCTGCCGACCAGTGGACCCCACCCCACGCTCAGCCTCGGGCTTTTGGGTCCCAGGGCAGAATCTGACAGGAATCCCTGTGGTGTTTTCTCTGGCATTCTGCATCCTCATTCTATTCTCTCACCCCAAGTATTTGCCACTCTTCTTCTTTGCTTCAAGGCAACTACACAGCCCTCAGGCAGGCACTTGAATTGTTGCCTTCATCCAAGCATTGACTTAAATACTGGCCAGCACGAGGCTGAGGACAGAGGCTAAGGGCTTGACCGAAAAATCATACTCCAGTTCAGCACTGGAGCTTACTAAAGAGGACTTACGCCTATGGGCTGTCAACCCACCCAAGTGTCTAGAACAAAGAAATGTGAACTTGTTGGCTGCCTCTGTGAATCGATACCCACTAGGCCTCCTGCATTTGCCTAAGCAGTCTAGTGATCTCATTTAGAAAAAAATGTAGTTTTGGAGGAGTTCCCATTGTGGCACAGCGGAAACGAATCTGATTAGGAGCCATGAGGTTGCGGGTTCAATCCCTGGCCTCGCTCAGTGGGTTAAGGATCCGGCATTGCCATGAACTGTGGTGTAGATTGCAGATGTGGCTCAGATCCTGCGTTGCTGTGGCTGTGGTATAGGCCAGCAGCTGTAGTTCCAATTAGACCCCTAGCCTGGGAACCTCCATATACCGCAAGTGCGGCCCTAAAACAAAAGACAAAAAAAAAAGGTTTTGATATTTGAGGTACCATAATTAGGAAGCCAGTCACAGAGTTTCCATCATGGCTCAGTGGAAATTAACCTGACTAGGAACCATGAGGATGCAGGTTCAATCCCTGGCCTCACTCAGTGGATTAGGGATCCAGCATTGCCCTGAGCTGTGGTGTAGTCGCAGAGGTGGCTCAAATCTGGCGATGCTGTGGCTGTGGTAGAGGCTGGCGGCTACAGCTCCAATTCAGCCCTTAGCCTGGGAACCCCCATATGCCGTGGGTGCAGCCCTAAAAAAAAAAAA